>ML677388.1:7561159-7705031 GCA_007922305.1 Dermatemys mawii
CACACACACACAGCACCCTCCGCACCTGTAGACAAACACTGCACCTTCCACACACACACAGCACCCTCCGCACCTGTAGACAAACACTGCACCTTCCACACCAGTCCCTGAGCAGGGCTGCTCTGACAGTGCTGCAGTAGCTGGCTGGTGGTGGAAGGAGCAATTGGACCGGAGAAGGATCGTTGTGTCTCTTACAGGTTTGGAGGGGAGTTAGTGCTGCTGCCTCTGCCGCTAGATGAGGTGGGAAAGGCCGACGGCCTCTGGGCAGCGTTCCCTGGTCGATGTTTTGAAAGAGCAACATGGGACACTGCTGCACAATAGCAGAACCACAGACATGTCTTCACTGGCTTCCTTCGCCCACAGTGAGATCTCTGCATTCATCCTCTGCCGCGTGTTGTAACCGCCTCTCCTTGCCAGCAATCAGCCACTTGGTAGAGCACCTATCCCCACGAGAGCAAGGACGCGGACCCCTCTCTTCCACCAGAACAGCCGTTCAATGGCCCCCCCATCCTTTGGTGCCCTTGTTCGTGCCTTCCATAGACAGGAGCATGGGAGGCTGTTTTCACTCTTAGCAGCTTCCCTGGGAATTTGTCTGCGTGGGGAGGCACAGAGACCTTGTCTCTAGTTGTCAGTAAAGCCGTGTGGACAATGAAATGCGTGCACAAGACCCGGCACCGATTTGGTCCCATAGAAATGAACTGATTTGTGTGCAACACTGCCCCTACTGGCACGAAGTAGAATTGCTCGACTGTCTAGTATTGCTGGAAGGGGAATCTCCTTTACGTTTGGTAGCAGAAGGGGCCTGCTCTGAGCGAGGGGCTTTGGGTTCTATCCCTGAGCCTATGGTGAATCCTAGAGCGGCCATAGGACGAACGAGGTCTTAGACACTGATGAACTAGATGCATTTAGTCTTGGTATGGCTGAACTGCCAACACTTCTCCTTTAGCATCCAGGTCTCCGTTCTAGTCCTGCTCCCCCTCTTCCGCGCCACAATGTCTCTTCTAAAATCATTAGCTGGGGGGGTGATGAATTGGTGCCTCCATGCTGTGATCCATCCTACCCACTGTCTCATCGGGTGGGGGGGTACCTCGTAGAGCAGTAGGAAACCGGAGACGTTAATACAATTACCTTTCCACTAGAGATGGCCTGGGGGAGGAAGCCATGTGAGGCCTTTTGGGGGATGACAAAACCTGATCTGTTCAGATTGGCATCAAACAATAGCCTGCACGTGCCTCTGTTCTGGTCTCTCTACAGCTAAGACATGTACACGCTCGCTGTATTGACACAATCTCTCCCTGCCCTTTCAAAACGGAGGGTTGGCTCCTCTGCTTGTGTAGCTTCATTGAGTCCAGGGGAGCTGCACTGGTTTATAATCGCTCTGTGGATTAACCCCAGCTGAGGATCTGGCCTGGAAAGTTTAAATGCTATTGTGCGTGCTTCCTGTCTCCGTTCCGGTGCCTAGCAGAGCTCAGTGGAGCATGCAGGGCGCGGAGGGGTTTGCTCTGACTGACATCAGTTCGTCCCACTCCATAGGAATAGCCAATGTGCACAGAAGAGGCTGCTGCAGAGCAATTGCAGGTGAAGCCAGGCTCTCTGACTTGGGAGCCGCCTGGTGGGTTTTCAGGAGGTTCTTCACGCTAGCTGCAGGGTGAGCGATACTGGCCTGCCTGAGAATCTGCATTCCTTAGGCCCTGCACTTCAGGGGCAAGGAAGCAACTCTTCTTGCAGGCGTATAGGCTGAGCCCTAGTTGAGACCCATTGCTTAGTGTACCCCTGGTGGTATCCTAAGGTCTTCTGGAGGCACCTCAACTCCTCTAAATATTTGTCTAGTTTTACAACAGGCTACATAAAAAGCACTAGCGAAGTCAGTACTGGACAAACTAAAATCTCATACAGTGACTTGTTGGAATTTATATTCCAATTGATTTATGATTACTGTAGAAATGAGTCAGCAATTGTTCAGTAATAGTGTGCTGGGATGTGCTTCTAAAATCAGACCTAAAAATACAAGAAAGTAGTTTAAATGTGGTGAAGCTTGGGGGCAGGGGGCTTGCAAGACCAATCAGATGCCTGAAAGGGGTACAGTAGTCTGGAAATTAGAGAGCCTCTGGGCTAGGGGATGGGATGGGGAAACGGGAGACAAGTGAATGCAAAGAACAATCTTTCTCATCAATATCGGATGCAGGCGTGTGCTCGCTCTCCTTGGGGGCGATAGCTAAGACTGCTGGTGCAGCTCCGTTATTAGCATCCTCATACTCTCCCTTTGGGCAATAACTCATACAACTCCAACTCTGTGCATGGGCTTGGGCTCAGATGTACCCCAAGTTGGGCATACACCCCCTCCTTGCTTCCCCTAGTCTGCCCAAGGAGGGGACCAGCAGTAAGCAGAGTAACGCCGTTTTAAGTCTGGCCGTGAGTGTTTATTTGGACTGAAACACCTCTACAGTCCTTTCCTTGGCTTGTGCTGTTAAAAGTCTTCCCACTCCAGAGACTTATACGGTAATGTTAGCACTGGCACAACTTTTGCTAATTCATAATCCATTTAGCAGCTCATTAGAGGGGATTGGCTGGTCCTAAAGGAGCTTTGTTCAGGAGAGCATAGGGAAGGTGTGATCCATTGGGAAGGCTGCAGAATTGTCTGTGCTGGTTAGTCCTCTCTGGTGGCTCCTCCACCTGGCCAACTCCTCTCGCTAGATCACCAGCTGCAGCAAACGGAAGGGTGGCTTTAAATGAACGTACTCCTAGCAGCCTGGCTTTCATGAGGAACTTTTTCTCCAGTGCCTGAGGAGTTGGCCAGAGGGCGGCGCTCAGAGGAGCCATATTGGGCACAGATGACTTTTTATTTTTTTTTTTTTTTTCCCCCCTGCCAAGGATGGGTGTTTATGGCCATAGTGCTGAGCATCCTACTCCAAAATGTATCCCCAGTTCTGTTGTGGGGCTGTTGCAGATCATTTGCTGAGCTCCGTGAGGCAAAACCAGATGAGCGGTAGGGTCTTGTCTTCTCCCTTCAGCAAGGAGATCAGGCTGAGTCTCTCCACCGAGGTCATGTACCTACTCCCCAGGCCTGGCCTTGGGAAAGCTTTCTTCAAGCCGGGTTTCTCTCTGTAGCATTGTCCTCCCACCTGAATAATGCTAAGATACTACTTGTGCAGAGATACCACAGTGATGGGGCAGTAGGAGCAGTGGTCACTGAGGTTCTTTCGGTAGCTAGCCCTCTCCAATACCCCCAAGTCATAACAGTTGTGTAGCCACATTCCATGGCCCTCTCTCACTCCTGGGCCAAGGTAAGCGAGAGGCAGGTGAACTAGCTGCCTGCCTTTGCATCACCTTGCAGCCTTTTCATGCTTAAGGAAATCGCTTCCCAAGTCCTAGTACGCTTGAGACTAAAGATCTTTGCTATTCCTCAGAGCTACCAGAAAACTGGACTGATACCAGAGAGACCCTCGTGGAGGGGATGCTCTTCAACCTAAAGTACATGGGCATGACGCTGGTGGAACAGCCCAAAGGAGAAGACCTCTCGGCAGCTGCCGTCAAAAGAATTGTGGCAATGGTGAGTGTCATGGTCAGGGTTCTAAGTAGCTCTGATTCCTCACGAAGGAGATCCCTGCAAGACTCTGCAAAACCGAGCCATGCAGACTCTTCTCTTCCTGGTGGGGAAGCAAATGATTCTTGAACGCTCGTCCTGGATGTAAATGCTTCCTGTCCACACCCCTTTCCGAGGGTTTTGCGTGTGAAGCAAGGAGATGATGGGGTGCCCAGAAGGACTGTGGGGTTTAGTTGGAATAAAACTTAGTATACGATCTCTCTCTAGTGCAGCGGTTCTCAAACTTCATTGCACCATGACCCCCTTCTGACAACAAAAATGACTGCCTGACGCTGGGAAGGGGGACTGGAGAACAAGCCCCTCCGCCCCAGGTACAGGGGCCAAACCCGAAGCTTGAGACCTGCCCTGCTCAGGGCTTCAGCCCTGGGCAGGCGAGGGCTGTAACCTGAGTCCCACCTCCCAGGGTTGAAGCCCCGAGGCTTCACCTTCAACCCTGGGCAGTGGGACTCGGACTTTTGGCTTCAGCCCCAGCAAGTGCAATGCCAGCCCTGGCAACCCCGTTAAAACAGGGTTATGACCTCCTGTGGGGTCCTGACCCACAGACTGAGAACCGCTGCCCTGGGGCTCTGGCCAGGCTAGCTAGAACTCTCTCAAATGGGTGTACTTGGTCCTCCTTATAGGAGGAAAAGGCCTTGAAGGGTGATTGTGATTGTGTCTATAGCTATGGTTATCCTTAATCACGGCTGTCACACACTGTTCTAGGGGAGACTTCAGGGTTGCTCATAAATATTAAGTCCATTAATGGCTATTAGCCAGGCTGGGTAAGGAACAGTGTCCCTAGCCTCTGTTTGTCAGAGTAGGGTGATGGATGGCAGGCGAGAGATCACTTGATCATTACCTGTTAGGTTCACTCACTCCAGGGCACCTGGCATTGGCCACTGTCGGTAGCCGAGACCTTTAGTCTGCCCAGTACGGCCATTCTTATGTTCTGAAGCTCTTAGCACAGGGAGAGACTCTAGTATTGTGGGTACCTTGTTAAGGTAAATGCTGCCAAATCTTGACTTAAGGGTGCAATACTCTAAAAGCAGCCGATATACTCTCCATGTCAACCTGTCTCCCCAGAGATGGGTTAGTGGACCTCTGGTATGGGAATTCCCAGTCCCTTATATAGCTGTGTTGGATGCAGTGGCATTGGAACAGGTTTTTTTAGGGCCGAGGAGGGGGCGTGCTGCTGAAAGCCATTGACCCAAACTGTAAACCTGGGGAGTGATTGGAAACCACGTCAAGCCAGGGGGTGCTGCCATTCCTCCAGCCCCCCTAGTACTAGCACCCTTAGTTGGATGGCTTCTCTGAGCTTTCCAGTCCAGAGATGGATTGGAAGGAACCAGCGCAATCAGCCCAGCACTTTCCTGGCCACTGAAAAGGCCATTAGTCTCCCCTGCAATTGACGGATACGTCTTTAATTTCGCCAGCGCAGAACAGCTACCGATTCATTAAATATTTAACACGGCATCTTACTTAGGAGTCCATCCTGATTCGCCACTCGAGCGACAGCAAACGGCTGCGTCTTTGGACACTTATGAAATAGAATGAGGCAAAGACGCAGTCGCATGGTTAATCCGCATAAAACTAAATGTGGTGGCTAAATGCTTCGGGTGATGAGCAGCATCTTCCTGACTCGGGCTGAACTGCAAGGGAAGTGAAATGGGCGGGGGAGGGGATATGGCTGCTGAGGTGGGGGCGGGGGGAGACCTTAACCAATTCCTCCCACTTCCCCCAACTCTGAATTCTGGGGTGGGTGATGAGTCCTGCAGCCGCTGTGCCCTGCATGAAAACCTGGGGACAGAGCTTCTGCTAGTGTCACTGGGCTCTGCCGACTTCAGTAAAGCTAAGCAAATTTGCACCAGCTGAGCATCTGGCCCTAAAGCTTATGGGAGTGTTGCTAAACCTATATTGCAACTGGTTGTGTCCCTAGTGGCAGACACTGGGGAGTGTGGCCTTTCCCCTCTTCGAGCTCTGGGTTGGGCACCGCTCACTTGAATTTCTAGTCCAGGATCTCTGGCTTCTCCCAGCAGGGCACGGCTCTTGCAAAAACATCTGCTTACCAAGAACTGGGCCGTTGTCGGTCTCTGAAAACTGACTTTCATCTGTCTCACTTGGGTGCCTACTAACTGTTGGGTTGCTAGTCATGCTGTCACCGGGATCTCTCGGGATCATTGCTGTGGTGGGTGGAAGCCTCGTGCCCTTGTCTAGAGGACACTGGGTGTGCATCCAAAGAAGTCTCCCTGCAAGTACAATGCTCCTTGAGGCTCTTCACTGAGGGGCAGTGCTGGGGAATGAGGGGTTGGACCCTGCTGCGTTGCAATCAGCCCTTTGAAGCGGTGCCAGTCGGTTGATTGCCTGGCAGGTGCGGAGATGCCCCAGTCTGTATTCAGTAGGAGAGCTGAGGTTCTCTTCACTGGGCTGCAGGTGGCTGAATGTCGCATGTGGCCAGTCTAATGCTTTTTATCCTCTGCTGTCCTCTTGGCTCTTAATTGGCTCTATCTTGAAGGGCTGTTACAATTCAAAGAAAACCTGAACTTGTGAGTGCCCCTAAATGTGTGAGTGATACCAAGTTAGAGCACCAGGCCTGGAGAGGTGGTTAGAGATGGTTCTGGCAGCTGTCCACTGCTCTTAGCTGTCCAAGCCTGTTGGGTCTAGGTTCCAGCTATTCGTCCCGCTAACGCTGTGTGAGGCCGTGGGAAACGAACTGCTCTGCAGATCTAGTCTTGCAACAGCAGACTTCCTCTGTTTGGACTCCTTTGTGGCCAAGCCAGTACTCGGCAGGAGCAGCCTCGCTGGCCTGCAAATCAGCAGCTAGGAAAGGGCCCAGTCCTGCGGTATCTGAAGTATACAAGTGCTACATGCACTGGGCTGGCAGGACTGGCCCACAAATTTGGGAGGAGGTATGCATCATTCCTTTGTCAGAAGAAGCAGAGAGGTGGCAGACTGGAGCTTGGTGGTGCTAACTCATGATCACATTAAAGCCCCAGCTCCTGGAGTCATGTGATTATTTGAAACTCTGCTTACTCTCCCGAGTGGACATTTCTAGACCTTGTGTTAGCAGAGAAGAACTTGAAAATGGACCAAGGTGTGCCCTAGAGACTCAAACCAGAAATCAATGAAACTTTTGTTTTTTTAAATTCATGATTTTGGAGGATGGGTGGCAGCCTGACTAGGATTTTTGCGAATGACTGGGCTTGGCAGCGCTGTGGAATACTGAAGGCCAATTCTGGAACAGCATCTGCCAGCTCGAGCAGTGGCTTCGGAGCTGTAGCTGCTCTTGTAGTTATCCGCCTTCCTTAAACCTGACCTGCCTCATCAGCCCTCATAAGCCAGTGAACCACTGAGTCGAACGAAACACGGCAGAGGCTGTAAGCAAGCCCTGGTTTCAGTTGCCCATAGGACAGCAAGGTAGAGTTACACGCTAGTATTGGAGTGCAAATCCCACTGCATTAGGTGGAGGATATCCAAGTGTTCACTTCCTTTGTAATAAGGTGCACTCTGGAATGGGCTTGATCCTGTCTCTCTTCCCACCCTACCCCCAGGCAATATATCCACTGACTCTCCTCAGTAACTTGAGGATCGGGCTTTTAATAAACTACTCTTTTATGGGACTACTTAAGGCAGCTTGAACAGAAGATAATGGCTTACTACAGGTGTGGTGTAATTACTGCCCCAGAGGAGAGCTCTGTTTAAACAAAACGTAGGGAGATCAGTCTAACCCTGTTGCCTGTCATCCCTCTCTTGTTGGCTAATGTGTAATCTGAGAGATCTAGTATTTCCTTGGATATCAGACTAAAAACTAAACCGCTGCAGAACTTGGCAAATTCTGCAGGAGCCCAGATCTCTGCCAAGACTACACCCATGTTGCTCACGGAGCTTTCAGACACTCTAATCAGTACAGCAGATTCCCCCGGACTACAGGGATTGTGGGCACAGTGTCAAAGCTTCAGCAAAGGTACCATTTTAATAAGGGCTTATTGTACCTAGTAGTAAATTCAGTCTCTGATAGTAACAAGTGCCGTTAATTTGTCCAGTAAACAATATGGGTCTAGAGTGAGTAATCGGCCTCTGTGATACAGCTTTGGATGTAACCATGTCAAAGACCCCTAAATCTATTTCCTTTTCCTTTCCAAAGGCTAAAGCACGTGGCAAGAAACTGCAGAAAGTCACACTGAAGGTATCGCCCAGAGGGATTATCCTAAATGACAGCGGAACTAACGAACTGATCGAAAACGTCTCGATATACAGGTAGGTTATTGGAGATGCTTCGGCGGGTAAAGGTCTGGAGCCCAAACCTGTTCCTGTTCGAACGGATGGGCGTATTCACTCTGGTTTTACATCCCATAGGCTGGTGCGAGGGTAGGGAGAGAAATGCATCCGGCTCCAGCTGTGGTCTCTGGAGCACTTCCCCTCAAACCTGTAACTTTTCTTAGGTGAACTCAGACTTCACGGCAGAAACTGTGATTTCTTCATGACTCTGCTGAGGCAGTAGCCTCGCTGACTCGCTGCAGCTTAAAACGCAGCCCCTGTGACGCTGTAGGTGGTTTTCAGACTCCCCCCTGGGTGTGTGGTGAGTTGCCTTCCAGTTACGAAACCAATTAACTTCCGAGGCTGGTGCGAACGACCTTGCTTTTGAAAACGAATTATGATTGTACATGGAGGTGAACAGTGGGGGTTGCTCTGGAGCAGGGGGCTGGGCGAGTGGGTGGATGTGTGTGAGACACACATCCATGAGGTTTTGTTGCAGTTTTTTCAGAAAGGCCAACCTTGCTGCTTTGAAACAAAGCATCCCCCGGCTTGGCAAGGCAACATGCAGGCAAAGGAGCAAAAGTAACCTGATGCACAAAAAGAAATGAAATGAAAGTGCAACTAAATCTTGACTGTGGCTTTTGAAGTTTGTCTGGGAAATGAGATGCACTTACCCCGTCCTAGAGGACAGTCATGCAAACAAGGGGTGAATGGAGAATCCGGTGTCGTGAGAAGATTAACCATGTGCTGCTCCCCCCCTTCTCATTCTTCATCTAATCCTCTTCAGGGTTTCCTTGGAACCTATCTTGTGGGGAGGTCTCCTCCTCGCTAGCCTGCTAGATTAAATTCTTGCCAGTTGTATGTGCACCTTGCATTGCATTTCAGTGACTCCGCTACCGTGTGTCGCAGTGATGCTCACTGATGTAAGCTGGGAGGAGCTGATCCCTGTGTGAATATCGGCACAGAGGGCCAGGGTCGTGGTGGGAAGGAAACAATTCTGAGGATCCTGCCCCCCCACTCTATAAAGGTGCATTTACAGTCTGCTGATCTGGCCAGCGCCTGCTCAAAGGGCGCCCTGCTTGCTGGCCAAAACCTTGTTCAGAAATGCAAAGCGCTGCCTGCCTGGCTCAGGGGAAAGCAGCCCGTCAGAGGGGATGTTCCTCAAACCGCAAGCTGAGTGAATCCTCACGGCCCACTGAGTTCAAGGATGCCTGCAGCTGCTAGAGCAGATCTTCTGGAGTTTGAGGCTCATCCTTCCTGGTCCCCGACATCCGATTCTGTCTGACTCGCGTGCACACAGGAGAGCTTCCAGAGTAACTTGTGATGCTGGAACATCTCGGGCTCCCTCCTTGCTGGAGGAGAACATCCATGAGATTGTCCTCACAGCAAAAAGTCTCTTGCCCTGCTCAGAAAGTA
This sequence comes from Dermatemys mawii, assembly GCA_007922305.1. NCBI lineage: Eukaryota > Metazoa > Chordata > Testudines > Dermatemydidae > Dermatemys > Dermatemys mawii. The sequence goes on from ML677388.1 coordinate 7,570,413, forward strand.
GCAACTCACAAAACTCGGGCAAAGAGTTTCCTTCCCTTGAGCAAAGGTGAAGGCTCCTGGTCGGAGGCTGTAACCCCACCAAATGCATCATTCCGGGTGTGGCTCCATTCTCCTCCAGTCCCGCTTCGCTGCCTTCACAGTTGTGGTTCTGAAGCCTAAAACAGGGCTTGTCTTCAGTCAGGCCAAGAGTTTCCCCATCTCCAGCTGGGGGCGTTTAGAACGGGGTGGTCTTCATGTTCCCTCTGTGTCTGCCGTGCTGAAACTGACCTTCAGCCTGGTCGGTCTGAGTTCAGCGTGCAAGCTGCTTTCCTCTTCCCCCTCCGCTATAATCCAGATGTTTAACTGTCCCTCGCTCTGACTTTCAGGATCTCATACTGCACCGCAGACAAGAACCACGATAAAGTGTTTGCCTACATTGCTCAGAACCAGCACAGTGAGAACCTGGAGTGTCACGCTTTCCTCTGCCCCAAACGGAAACTGGTCAGTAGAAAGGAGGGCGTGGGTCTGTACGGCTGTTGCCAGAGCGGCGGGCAGGGTTCAGGGCTTCATAAGCTCCTTGGGGCAGGGACTTGGGGTGCTTCTAGGGCCCTGATCTGGCAAACTGCTCTGCCTGCAGGTATCAGTGTTCCTATGCTTTGTGGCAAATTTCCAGCACTGTTATGATGGGTCCCGCGCTTTCTCTTCTTGTGGGGGGTTCAGGGAGCTATTTCTTGCCCCTGAATAGGGTATTAACTGCCCCACTAGTATCCTAGAGGAGGGGGAGTGGAGAGGGAGGGACCCAGGCCCGCCCTCTACTCCGGGTCCCTGAGGATAGCGGTAAAACTACCTGAAGTAGCTGTTCCTTCCCCTGGGCCACTTCCCTCTCCTACCCTTCATTTTGTGGGGCTTCCTGCCCTCTCTCTACACAGGTCAGGTGTCTCTTTACCTAGGGTCTGGGTGGTCTTGGTTCCAAACTCTCCTCCAAACTGCTCACTGCTCCAACTCCTATCCTCCTCCCCTGTCTGCCTGAAGCAGGGGGTTTTATTAGGTTCTTAGCAGGGCCTTAATTGATTGCAGGTGTTCCAATCAACCTGCAACCTTCCTTAGTCCACAGGGAGCCACGCCTCAATTAGCTCTGAGCTTACATATTTCCCCTCAAGCACTGTACTGCAGCTCCCTGACCTTCTTCTATCACAGCTTGCAGACGTGACTTGGGGCTCTCTGCAGTGCTGTATCTCTGGAGGCACAGTGCTGCCAAGCGTATTGTAGGATGTAGTGAGGCTAAATCAACCTGCATACGTGCTGGTGGGAGGGACAGATCTAATCTCTTGTGTCGCTTTTGTGCTGATGTTGGGAGCAACGTTTAAACTCCTCGACGGATTTGACTTTGAGGTGTTGAGAACCCGCAGCTTCACCAGTTGCTTATGGGCCCGCTGGGATCTCTCCTAGTGTAACCACTAGGCTGCATGCCCCCAGGAGGTGAGGACCCATCTCCCATTCTCAGAAGTGAGAGTCCCTCATTAAAGAGGCAAAATGCAGAGTTAAAAATGACACAGAACCTGGAAACTTGCTTGAAGGCCCTGATCCCATAAATACTTCTGGGTGTGCTTAGAGTTCAGCACGTGGTTTGCTGAACTGGGTCACATGCTTAAAGAGAAGGAGAACTGAAGTTTCTAATCAGGCGGGATGGGACGGGGGTGTTTCTCTTAAAGGGGTGGGGAATAAAAGTAGCATTCGTTAGTGTGTTTCGAACCCCTCCTGCCTGCCGAAATTCTCCTGGCACTTCATCGCTTAATGAAATGCCAGGCAGCAGCGTTTCTACCTCATCACTAATTCCCCAGGGCTGCAGTAAGGTTTTGGTGATGCTACCATTGCAGCCAGAAGACTGGATTCTCCCAGTGGTGGGAAAGCATTTTTAAAAAGGAGAATGGCCAGGCATCACAAGGCGTTCGTGTGTGTGTGGTCCCCGCTCCTGCTTCACCTCCACTGTTCCCCCTGCTTTGTGGCTACTTTTTAAGAGTGCGCTCTCTCTCACACACAACCGAAGCACGTGATACGTTGGTTTATATACTGACGGCAGCTTTAGCACCATCGCGCTGTTGTTGACGCACAGCGGGAAACACGAGATCATAACCCTTGCTAAGGAGAATCACCAGAGCTGGGAAATAGCCACCCGCTTTTGTTCTGAGCGGAGCGGTTGGGTTTTTTGTTTGTTCTCCCCCCTCCCTCCCCTTTGCTGAATGTCTCGCATAAGAGGAGGGAGCTCTTCTGAGCCGGGACGGCGTGGGCTAAGGCCCAGCACTTAAGAGTTGGCAAGGGAGAGAAATGGGTCACTGGGCATAAGCTGTGAGTGGGTGTAAAGTGATTAGATCACCTCCACTCGCACAATGGGGAGGCAGGGGCTGATGTGCCAGAGAGACCTTGTGGTGGATGAGTCAGGGGGGCTGGGCTTAGTGTGTGTGTGTGTGCGTGTGCGCACGCCCTAGGAAACGGGGGTGAACCCCTCCGCCTGCTCTAGTAGGATGCGGGGACCAGATCTGTGCATGCCCCAAACACAGAAGTCCCTTTTTGTGGAGGAACCCATGTGGGGGCTGGAAGCTTGCAGGGCTGGGGATGCTCATCCCCCATACACTGGAACTGAGCAGGGGGCGCGGTTCCCCCCCCATTGATGTGCTCTAGGTAGGGAGCTGTGGCTCTAAACTGCCCACTCCCTGCTTCATGCCCTTATTTCTGCCATTCCCCTCTTCTTCCCCAAATCGGGAGCATAATCAGAACAGAGGCTGTAGCAACAACTGTTCTCACATCATGGGGTGAGGGTCAGGGTAGGTTTCTTCATCCCAGCTACTGTGGCATTGTCCCTGCAGCAAGCACCTTTCAGTCAGGCAGGGGCAGAGAAGAGACAAAATTTTCCCCCCAGCAACGTGGCCCAGACCTCGGTTCCAAACACCCCCCTGCTGCTCCAGACGTGAACGGCAGTGTTAATATTCTGTCCCTTTCCCCCACCTCTCTGCGGGGACGCGGAGCATAATGGAAGCAACCCGGTTCTCTCCTGGCTGCGACGCACGGCCCCCTCTTTGGGCTGCCAAGATAAGACACGCTCTGCAAATTAAAATTTAAATCTTTCCAGTGCTAAGAGTATTATCTCTTTGGTACATCAGCTCAATACGTCTTCCTCAAAATAAAAAGTTCTCCTAGGCCTTTTGTGGTAGAAAGTAGAATCTCCTTTGTCCACGCATAAAATGCGTGAACGCCATGCTGATTAAAGGTAAACTGATACTGTGATACCAGAGTCTGGCATCTGAGACTCCAACACAGGGTTCGGTATGTATAGCTACCAGTCTCTGGCATGTAATTAGTCCATATTTTTAGTTCATGGGCAATTCTCAACGGTAGCTGGGTCTATTAAACTTGATTCAGATGTGACAGCTTAAATTGTAAACAGCTGTGGGGAGTTTCATACTTAATTACCATATTTAAGTTTTTACCATAAAGCATTCACCCTTCCATCACAGATGTAAATAGCTCAGACATTCAAATGAGATCCTCTACTTTGTGAGGTTTAATTGGCAAAGATGGGTTTTGTGTGTTTTTATTTTTCCCTTTTTAAAAAGCCCATGGCTCTTGGAACTTATTTCTCAATTAAACTTCTCTTTTTTCTTCCCGCTTTCCCCAAAGCCTGAGGGGAATGGGGGAAAGTTCCATGTCTTGGAATCTGGATTTATTTTGCATGCAGTTCTAAATGCAAATTTCTAAACCAGCAGCCATCTAAAAAGCACCTGCTTCAGCTTTCTGATATGCTCCTGTATGGAAAATCTTCAATGAACTCGTTCTTTAATGACCCCGGCATCCCACGTCCCTCTCCGCTACTCCATCACGCCAAGGGCTCATCTGAGCAGGGGAGTTTGTACAGCTCTATCTCTATAGAAACATACAGTGGAATGCGTGTGGGTGCAGTTATAGCAGCCTAGCTCACTTCTGTAAACTTGGGAGAAGTTGGCCTCTGAAAGTTGAGGAAGGGCGTACCATGCTTAGGGCACTCATCCAGGAGTTTGATTCCTTGCTCTGCCACAGGATTCCTGCATGACCTTGTGCAAGTCACTTAGCTGCTCTGTATGTTGGTTTTCCCCTGTCTGTACAATGGGGATAATAGCACTGCCCTGCCTTGGAGGGGTGTGGTGAGGCGCTTAGATACCACAGTGACTGGGCATGCATGTATCTTGGAGGATTAATAGCGGTCATCCCATCTGGTCGGGACTGAGGCACAGGGAAGGGGCCAATATGCAGGGAACTCTGTGTGCATTGAGGCTAGAGGGGTCTTTAGCCTCTGGCGCTGTCAGCATGACGCCTTGCTGTCTCTCCGAAAACAATTGTTTTCTTGGGTGTAACGCGCCCGCAGCCAACTCTGTGCAGCCACATCTTATGGAGAGTAGAGTATCCTTGCTGCTCTCAATATTTGATTGCCCTTTCTAAAGGGGTGTAGGAGTCTTGTCTCTGGAGTACTGCATGCTCCAGGGTCCCATCGATCAGCAGAACCGCCAAACGATTGAAATCTGCCTCCTAATGCCCTGTATAACTGTGTCTTTCAGGCCCAGGCAGTTACCCTAACTGTAGCTCAAGCGTTCAAAGTCGCCTTTGAGTTCTGGCAAGCCTCTAAGGAAGGTGAGTGTGTGTCTTGCCGTATATCCAAGGAAATAATTTGGGTTGATTATCCTTTCAAGGGATCTTTGAAAGTACGCACTGAAAAAAGTGGGGGGGCGTTGAAGAGCGTTCCGGCTGCGCTGCTAACATAACTGCCGGTTTCTTGCGACTCTGACGGCAGGGTCTAGCGTCGGCAATCAGCGGCTGACACATCCTACTGAGTCCTGCTAGCTGTAAATTTGTCTCTGCCTGTTGCTTTCACCATAGGTGGGCACATGAAATGCAGCATGCCTAACGAGCTGTAAAGTAACGAGCTATTCTTTCCAAGTCAGCCTGACACCTGCGTCCCTTTCACCCCCTGCCCGTGTGCAAGAGAGAGTTTGATATTAAGGGGCGGGTGCAGTTCTTCCCCATCCCACCCAATAGGTGCTGAGCACCGGAGCTCCTACTGTAAGAGAGCTGGGGTGCTCGCACATCTGAAAACCAGACCTACCAGAGGGGGTGGGGGGCAGCATCTGTGCTGTGCCACTGAGAAAGGGCTCCGGGGATGACTGGGAGTCTTGCCAGCTGGATTCTAGGCAGCTGTAGGAGCTGGTACATCCCTTGGCATGTAAGTTAAAGTATGACTCCCTGCACCCCCAAAAATCTATAGTCCTGAGCCCTACACTACTCCAGGGCTGTTCAGGATCACTTGTGTCAGCCCTACGCATCTCCTGCACTGGGGAAATACCCTCACTCGCACATCCCTTCCACTTGCATCTCCTATACTGCCCTTGTATGCCGCCAGAGAGGCACGTAGGGCCTGGAGAAGAGGTGTCCCATGTGTCGGGTGGTGCTGGGTCTTCTGGAGAGTGAGTGGATCCTAAGTGTCTCTTGAGGATGTGATTCGGAAAACATTTGCCCCGAGAACATGAAGCCCTTGCTGTGGGAGGGTCCCGAAAGTTGGCTGGAAATGGCAGTCCCAGCCTGGGGGAGGAGAATTGTGCCCTAATTTGTGACCAAAGAGTCAAATGCAAAACTTCTCCTGGGGCAAGAATTTCCAGAAAAACTGCATTTTGGGAGAACCAGAATGGAATCTCCACGCTCCCTGCCTGGAAGGCTTTGGTCCATTTCCTTTTGTCTGCTTGCAGGTGTGTCTTCTAGGCAGTCAGTCCAGGAGCCCTCAGTAAATCCCCCTCCCCCTGGAAAATCAGAAGTTTTGTGGCAAAACTTCAATTTTGGCAAAACAAATACTTTGACGGAAAAATGCCCTGGTGGGAAAGTTCCCAACCAGCTCTTCTGATCACTACGTATCCCGTTTCCGTTAGTGGAATGCGCAGCAGGAAGTCCAGTGCCTACAGACGATGACGGAGCCTTTCTTGTTTCAGAGAAAGAAAAGCGGGAAAAGTCCATCTCGGAGGGAGAAGGTGCAAGTGGGCCAAACTCCGAAGATCCTGCCTGCCTTAAAGCATGTAAGTGATGAACAAAAACACCTGTTTAGCTTTCAGGGATCTAAAGACCTTTGAACAGCGACTGGGTTTTTTCATCTGGATGTGACTGAATCTCCCGACAGAAATGTGGAGACTCGTGCAGCGCGCACAACTTTTGTATCAGTGGTGTAGATGTGTTGTTGGCCAGCCACCTGTGAAGAGAACCGTTCTTGGTTATGGCTTCTACTGCAGCCTCTTCTCTAAATGCCCTCTCCAGGCAGGCAGGGCTGCTCACTGGCTGGCAGACAGTCCACCTAAAACAAGGGGCCAAACCAAGAAATGTCAGGCCTGACCAGCCAGCTTGGTGCAGCTTTTACAATCACATACTCTCTGCATCTGTCTTCGGGGAGAATAGCAATGCAATGCTAGGGTGTCGTTCCTCCAGCCCCGTTCCGCCCCCTCCCAAGAAGTGACACACAATTACTTCACCTGATGGATGTGGAAAAAACGGTAACTGCTACTGCGTTCTGGGCACGTGCAGTTAACGCGAGCCCAAGAACTACATCTGGCCTCCCGGGATGTGGGAACAATGAACAGGAAACGAAGTAGCTGAGACGCTGAAGAGAAGGAAGGTGCACGTTGCCTGTGTGCAAGATACACAGTGGAAGGGGTCAAAATCTATGGAGGCTGAGGAGTGCTACAAATTGATTTGTGGCTCAGTCACATGGAGCAGTAGTAGAAAGAAAAAGGAGTAAGGATAATCCTAGAGAACAATACAGGCTCTGAGAGTGGACACCCGAAGAAAGAGGGAGCGGCTGACAATAGCAGTGGGGAGGGTCCAAACCATTGATGTTTTATGTGAGCACGAGCCATAGGCTAGCACAGAGGTGGCCAATCTATGGCTCCGGAGCCACACGTGGCTCTTCAGAAGTTAATAGGCACCGACTCTGGGACTGGAGCTACAGGCGCCAACTTTCCAATGTGCCGGGGGGGGGCTCACTGCTCAATCCCTGGCTCTGCCACAGGTCCTGCCCCCACTCCACCCCTTCCCGCCCCCTCCCCTGAGCCTGCCATGCCCTCACTCCTTCCCCCCGCCCCCAGCCTTCTGCACCCCGTGAAACAGCTGATCAGGAGGTGCGGAGAGGGAGGAGAAGGGGCTGATTGGCAGGGCTGCCAGTGGGTGGGAGGTGCTGGAGGGGAGACTGATTTGGGAGGGGGCTGGTGACCTATTACTGTGGCTCTTTGGCAATGTGCATTGGTAAATTCTGGCTCCTTCTCTGGTTCAGGTTGGCCACTCCTAGGCTAGCGTTATGACGGAGGAGGAGGAATTCCAGCTTGCTAATGGTTCCTTGTTTATCAGTAGGTCCAGCTAAGTGCCTGAATATTAATGCAACTCTCAGTGGACATGTGGGAGAACGCAAGGGCTAAAATAATTATTGTTGTCAAGTACGATGCTTTGGAACCAGAAATGCAGCTGGTGAGAACATCTTCGTTAGCTGGAGCCCGTGGCCTGATTATTGCCAATACATACTTTGTAAAAAGAGAGGAGCACTTCGTTACATATAAAAGTGGCTGCTTCCTGCCAAGAGGAGATTTAACAAACGGGAGGCTGAAGTGATCCCGGGAGAGCAGATTAAATTGCTTGCAATGGACTTCGGGGTGAAAAGTCTGGGGGAGTAGCGGGGGATGGGCAAAAGAGGAGTTGTGGAACAAAAAAATGAAGTGGCAGAGGCTTGCAGACGAGACAACAACCAAATGGACCATGATCGCATCAGCAAGGCTGCAGGGAGCAGAGGGGGCGAGCAAATGAAAGGAGGGAAACTTCTTGGCAAGTAGACATGGTGATGGTCTGACAGTGCAGGAAGCAGTGAAGGAGGAAAAGGTTTTTAAGTGATGGCAGAAAAGTTAAGACTAGAACACTATGAGGAATACAAGCTGGCAAAGAAAAGGGCAAAACAGTTGTGGTCAGCTTAATTACATTGCAGCAGGCATGAAACACTTTGCAGCCCTGAGCAATGTAATTAAGCTGACATAACTCGGGTGTAGACCAGCCCTGAGACTGCAAGCAGCCTGGATCTCTCTCTAGCTTGGAGAGGTGTGAACTGCCCCACGCATCTCAAGGAGGTGTTAACTCTGAAACCTAAAATGATGACACTTGCCAGCTAGCAAACTGACTAACTTTAACAGTAAACATTCAGTTAATGTGACAGTTTAAGATGTGAAAAAAACAAACACCCACTTTCCCTTCGCCTGGTTACCAAAACCTCCCCCAGTAGTCCTATCAGGCAAGTGTTCGCTTGAATGACATTGTGTGTGTGGTATTAAACTGACTGCAGGAATGGACTGCAATAACATTAATATCAAAAGAACCTAGGGGACAAAGTGCAGGCTTGCTATCCTCACTTCATATTTAATGCAATAACTCCACTTTCAAAACGGATGCTTAAGCAAAGCCGTTGCAGGTCTTCCAGTTTGCTTTATCACCTAATCCAGGGTGTCTTGCCATAAAAATGAGGCTCCTGGCTTTTTTCTGCAGAGGGGCTTTGCTCATGCAATGCTTAGCCCAGTGATCCTAGTGTAGCGTAGCTCGAGAGTGTGGTGGCCGTGTGATCCATTGGGCAAGGCTACGTACTGGGAGATCCATGACTGGGTTCTGTTCCCTGCTGTGACCCTGGGGAAGTCACTTAACTCAGCTGTGCCTCTTTCCCTTCCCACTCTCTTGTCTACTTGGACCATAAGATTTTACAGTCCCTGCCCAAGATGTTTGTACAGTGCTTAGCACTATCCTAGCCCCGATGTGCAGGGTTGGAGGAGGACTCCATATGTTAACATCAAGCAAATAAGTGGTGGCTGTGTAGCCCAGTAGGAAGGTATACATATTCCTCTTACTGAGGAGGGGAGGGCAGGGAAGGAGAACTGCAAAACTCCTCACTGTAGAAGCTGGAGGGAAAGACTCCTTCTGTAACCTGACTTTCCAGGTAACCTTTTTCCCTCTGTTCACACAGCAGTTGCCACAGGGAATTTGTTGGACTTCGAAGATGCTGACAAATCTCCCCTGACTGTCAGCACAAACACCCCCCATGTAGAGGAGCTGGGTCCAAACTTCTCATCTGAGAACAACAACATAGTTTGGGTAAGCGTACTGGGGGCACTAGCTATTCCTGCTGAAAAGCAGCAGGGGAGGTGAAGCTTCATTTTCTCTTGGTCACAGCATCCTCCATTGGGGATGGAGGTTGTCTTCATTCTGGGACCATCTTTTTAGCAATGCCTTAGCAATTGGGTGTAGAACTTTCAGGCTGGGATTTTCAAAGGGATCCAATCAAGTTTACCTCCGGTGGGAGCCTGGAGTTTGATTTGGGTGCCTAATTCCTCCTTAGGCTCCTGTTGACAGCCAAGACCTGGGATTTTCAGAAGAGCTTGTAAACTTGTTTCACAAACCCACATTTCAGATGCTTGGGTGCTTCTTGATGTGCTTTCTCACTTACCTGGATGTCTGGTTTTTGGGTGGAGGCACCAGACTGTAGGTGCTGTGCATGCTGATGTGGGTTAGTCAGTCCTCTAGCCATGCAATCTCTTGTTTGACTTGTCAAAGCCTGAAGAGTCTGAGACCCACTATCTCAAACTCGTCTCCCACTGCAGTAGTTGAAATCTGCTGAATGGTGGACAGTTATGGGGCCTCTTTAGCTAAGGGGCTTTGCTTCCAGAGATTGCTTGTCTGATCCCAAGTTTTCTGACCGTCAGGCCAGATTAGAATATCACCTGTTCATCTCAGCAGCTTTGACATCACAGCAGGTCCTGGAGGGATCTTAGCCAGTCTCCTCCTTTTGCATAACACTCAATATCATCAAGATCATCCGAGTCCCAAAGCTTAAAGCCCTGGTAGGTTTAATCAAGTTGTCCATGGAAAAGCCATCTCAAACCTAATCTTTCAATTAAAACAGCCCCCCACCCCCATTCAGTAATATTCCAGTACTGTTCACAGGCTGCCTCCAAAGAAGAGAGAGTTGAAAAGGAAGCACACGAGCAGTTCTTCAAGAAACACTGCCCTGTAGCTCCTTAAACGTAATTTTCTCCTCCCAAAGTTGCAGATGAAGTATGTGCTTAGTAGGTCCTTTGCCGGAAGTATCCTGCTGAGCTGGGTGCGAAGCCCGTTCTCTTGCAGGACCTTGGCATCCACTGCGCTTTGCACCTTGTAAGCTTGAAATGGGGATTGCAATCCGCCGGCGTGGCCAGTCCTAAAATCTAAGGAGTGATCTCTGCTTTTGGTCTCCAGCGCTGGAGAAAGCGTCTGTGCGCAAAGAACAAACCACTGCTTTCAGCCAGAGCAACCTTCTTGTGTTGCAGTGAGAGAACAAAAGTCGGCTCTTGTGAGAAGCACATGCAGGAATCTCAGCATCTGAACTTGGAACAAACTGGCTGAAACTCACCCCTGCATGGAGGAGACAGCACAAGGACTAGGCTTGTTTTGAGGGCTTAAGCTGTGCCTAGCCTTGGGCTGTCTCTCCCTACAGCAGTGAATTTTTACCCAGCAGCAATGGTGAGAAATTTTTAAAGAGGCTGGTACACAAATTAAAAAGCATCCCTTTCCCAACAAAATCCACTGCGGAAAACCATCAGGAGGTTTTCCCCTTGGAAAGAGGGGGAAGCAATAGCAGTACCTGGCACTGCACAGATTTCTGCTACCTGAAGTTAACTTGGTTGTGGGGGGTAGGAGGTGCTGGTTGTGTGGATGCTTAATTTTGGAAGGCTTGGGAGCAGGGAGGGTGATTCCACTGGATCAGGCCTTAGGTTTGCTATAGCACAGGTACAAGGAGGGGGCTGCTGGTGGTGCAGGGGGAGAGATGCTGGAAATGGATGGGGCTGGGGGTGGAGCGGCATCCCTCCAATCGGTTAGGGTCTTGCTCTTTGCAGTGCTGTGTCTCAGACCCCAATATCCAGTGTTGCTCTAAGCACTCGGTGATGCTGTACCTATGCCAAAGGAAAGTTGAGCCAGCTCTTTAAATACACTTGCATGGTACCTTAGCAATGACCTTTTCTTCTCTTTCTTTCAATAAAGGAAATGGATGATGGGCTCGAGGAGGCATTTTCAAGGTAATTCTAATAATTCTCTTTACAAGTTTCTTGCACGAGGGACCAACCCAGGAGACTTGACTACGACTAGTTTTAATAATGCTTCTAATCTAATCAGTTCCTACGATCTAACCCAGAGAGCAGCCCAGCCAGTGCTTCAGCTCTTAATTGAAAGATAGACTTTGAGGCTGGTGGATAGTCAAAATATTTGACTATCCATTTAAGGATGGAGGTAGGTGTGTGTGATGGAGAGTTTAATTCCCCAAACATAGCGTGGTGATAGCATATCCATTCCAGTAAGAGGAGAGTCTGTTAGCTGTGCTGGCCATCTGCTAGCATCGTCCCCATGCTAGCAGAAGAGCTCTTGGCTTGATCTTCTTGCACTTTTGACTTGCTCCTTTCTTGCTCCTCCCCCATATTAGTGTAACACCAACTTAGCCCTGGTCTGCACTGGGGGGGAATCGATCTAACATACGCAACTTCAGCTATGAGACTAGTGTAGCTGAAGTCGGCATACTTAGATCAACTTACTGTGGCATCTTCACGGCGGTGAGTTGACTGCTGCCGCTCCCCCATTGACTCTGCCTGCGCCTCTCACAGCGGTGGAGTACTGGAGTCGAGGGGAGAGAGCTCGGGGATCGATTTATCGTGTCTAGACTAAATATGATAAATCGATTCCTGATCGATCACTACCTGGCAGGTAGTGTAGACCTGCCCATAGTGTCTACACTGCCATTCCCCTGATGAACTGCACAAGTGTAGTCAAGGAGTAAGACCCTCTAACTCTGATCTAGTTTGTCACCTCACCAAGGGTGTTTTATGTTCAAATCCTTGCTTTGTTGTAACAAAAACAACTTGGTTACAGTGCAAATCCCTAATATCTATCTATTTAAACCGTACTTGCAGTAGTTAAGGTTAGTTCAGTTTAGCACAAAAAAGGCAAGTACGCTGGACTTAAGATGGAAGGCTCACTTTCCTTATCGCCAGTGTTCATTGGGGAAAGAGAAGTTGCAAATCATTCCTAAATCATTAAAGGGATGCTGTCAACTTAACTCCTACTCCAGACCAGTTTCCTCACTTATATTAAAGAACATGTTGGACTAATTAAAACTGAACTTTAATAATCAAATTTTACTAGCCACGATCTTCTCCCCCCACCCACCTCTAGTTTGGATACTGAATTGTCTGTTTCACTTTCAGGCTATCCCTGTCACAATGGTTAGACGGTAAATGCGGCAGAAGAACATCTATTAATCTGTTCCCAATGGAATTTAGCAAATCATGAGAACTTCTTCCCATTGGTCTTTCTTTTAGAAGCATCATTATGGTTTGGGTTTGGCTTTTCTTGTGGTTTTTACAAAAGCCCATATGTTGGGGGTCAAATTTACGTTGATAGTTTAAGATCCATTCTATGAACTCCAAATATCTTTTGTGCACGGGAGAGTTTGCCCTAAAATATTAGGCTTGTACATACAGAATTTAATAATATAATCACAAAAATGGGGGGGCTTTAACTTTCATAAACCTCTTCAGTGCCTTGGGATGAACTTCACTAATCATGACCCTACAGACAGACCACCCCTACTATTTCAGATCTGAGCACTGCCTCCAAATACTGTTGGGAGGGGTTTTTGGTTTTTTTTGTTTTTTTTTTTGAAAAGTAAAATTTTAGAACAGGCTTCTGAAAACCACGAGTGCTGCTGTGAGCTGTTGGACTGATTGCAGATGGCAGTAAATTACGTACTGGCTGCTTGCTTAGGTATTCCTGGAATGGTGAAAATTTAGACCTTTCTTTTGGTGAGGCTGCTTTGGTCCGTGTGTTTTTTAGCTGAGATAAGGTCCCTGCTAACAATGCACCAGTCAGTGCTAGCTCAGGAGGAAAAAGGCAGCATTTTGCCAGGCCTGTAATGTAAAGGGAGCCTTCATTGCTAATTCAGCCTGTCTTTACGGTGAAACTCTGTTAAACCAGCAGAGAAGCAGGCATCAAACGTCAAAGCAGGGCTTTGGAGCAGTGCTCTGGCTCCACTCAAGCTCCGGGCAAAAACCTGCAGCTCCACTGCTCTGTGCTCCTGCTCCAGGCTCTGCTCCAAAGCCCTGTGTCAAAGAGCTGCAAAGATCAGTGGTTTTGCCTCTTTGGGGGCATTTCTTTACAAGCTGTAGAAAGGATTTTGAAGTATGAAACTGCATAGAGCAGCATAGATGTGGCCTGTATAGAGGCTCTAAACACCTTCCTCGTGGATAAAGGTTGATCTTTCTTCTCAGACTTGCTCAGTCTAGAACCAACCCTCACGTCCTGGACACCGGCCTGACTGCTCAAGATATCCAGAGTGCAGAAACCCTCTCGCCTGTAGACTGGGAGAAGATGGATTCAAATGCGGCAGAGAAAGATGACCTGTTTGGGTTCTGAAGAGCTTCTCCTGCAAACTGTTTGGTGGGAGGAGAGTAACAACTGAAAGGACTGAATGCGAACCTTTCTGCGAGAAGATCTGGAGGGATTTCTTAAAGGGAAGGTTTCACTATTCTTACAGATACTGTTATTGCACCAACTGCTTAGACCAAAGCTTTAGACCTTTAATACATTTTTTTAACCTTGCTTTTTATCTAAACAATGAGCTGCTCTTGAATATATTTATTCAGTAACCATTACAGTTTACGTATATCATGAAAGATAATTCTGTATAGGCTCCAGCAAGGTAACGTGTACAGTCTTAGATGGCAATATACTGATGGAAGAGGATTCAGTAGAGCTTGCTGTCTTCCGAAAATGACTATCCAGCACCAAAGACTCTTTAGTGTGTATATATTTTTCTAGATGCCTGCACATATAATTGCAATTGTAAGCACAACTGTTATTCCTCCTTTGCTTCTAAAACAACTCTAGTTCTGTTGTTGTCTTCTTGCGTTTCACCTTCTTGATAAACTGGGAGGGAAAGAACTACAACGGCTGATAACGGTATTCAGATCGGAGGTAACCAGTTTTATTGTCCTTGTGAATGTCTGCGATAAAGCCCCATAGTTGTCAGCCATCAGTAAAGGGTTGTCTGACACTTCGTTAGCTTTCAGATGCTTACCCAAAGACTCGGAGCTTTGCACTTTAAAAGCCTGAACTGACAAACTATGACCCAAAATGACAAAACAAGCTGGGTGTTCATCTGTTGCCTCTCTTCTCACCCAGAAGCTACTGATCCAAAAACCACCACAATATTGCAGGTCTGAATCTCACAACCGACCCCTCACACTTGTAATATTTGTTTTTCCTCATGTGACTCTAAATCTGAAGACTTCAGTCGCACTGATGGTCGTAAAAAGATTCTCTGGTCACACTGGGCTTTTGATTGTACATTGAAAATTGCTGGGTGGCTTGAACCAGTAACATAATAGGTTAATGCTTAAGCACTGGCTGCCTCTTACTGTGTACATCTCTATCTGGTCTCCGTACCAATCTCTCTCTAGTGGAGCCACTTGGTAGACTGAGGCAGAATTGGATTAAGTGAAACCAATATTTACCTGCATGTTCTTCCAAGAAAAAACGTCCCCTGTTCGCTATTTCGATGATTATCCTTCCAAGACCTACATCTCCTGAGAAGCTGAAAGAACAATGCCACTCCTTAATGGCCTGTACTTCTAGATTTGAAAATAAATAATGGTGATATAAGGATTATGCTAATTAAAAGATTAAACTTAGTGAGCCTAAATAGGTGCACGGACACAGTTTGCAGTGTTTGTGGCCTTGTGAGGAATATACTAATCTGTTTTATAGATTTGTAGCTTGGTTCTGAAACACTATGTGGGGAATGAATTTAGTCTTTTTATAAGTCTCCTAACATTGTACAAAGTAAAAATAAATAAATCTCACAGGGGAGAGAAAATAATTGCATAAGGAAACAGCTGAATGACTCTTAACTTACAGACGATGCATTTTATAAAGGGTACTGTGATAGAATATGCGGGAGCTGTGAAGCTGACTCATCATGTCTGCTATAAAATCTTGGTACTCCTTTCTCGTGCAAAAGCAATCTTGCATCTCGTTCGGTCTCACCAGCGGCACTATTCTCTTGCAAATGGAGGAGTTGCACACTTAAGTTTTGTAGATCTACTGTATGCCGACTGTATAAACAGCCCCCAGATTAAGCAAAACTAGCTGGAGCAAGCACCCAGCTCTGATTGCTTAGGGGAGTTGACTTTTTTTTTTTTTTTTTCTAAAAAACGTTTGTTTCATGAACCATGAGGATTCAGCTCTACATTAATTTCTCTTTTCTAGAGACCCCTGTAGTATATACTTACAGATATAGTATTTTGCCTATATGTACATAGTCTGAAACCTTTTGCTGTAAAGAATGTCTGTATTAATAAAAGTTCTACCTTTTTGAGTACCAGTGATGGACTGCTTTAATGTGCCAGCATGGTGGCAAGAAAAATTGGCTTGTCCCTGCTTCTCACATGCAATGCTTACCTTCTGCCTCCCACATCTAATGGACCCTAAATGACCAGAAACTACCAGCATATGAAACACTTATAGAATGCGCGTCTTGATCAGTCTGTTCCCAATGGCTTACCTGTGGAGGAGTGATTGCTGGAGTCTTGTAATCAGATGGCTAACTCTCTGACAAGCACGTGCTTAAGTGATGTGCTTTGCCTCAGCCCCCAGGTAAGAATCGTCAGTTCTTTCCCACCCTGTGCTAGTAGGCCTCGAGGCGGGCTGCCAATCAGCTTTTCAGCAGGCCTTGGGGTGGGAGGCAGTTGTGGGGGGGGACAGCGGTGGGCAGGAGGCCTTGGGGAAGGGTGGAGGGCGGTGGGTGGGTGGAGAGGCCTTGTGGAAGAAGGCAGAGTGGGGGTGGGAAGAGGTGAGGCAAGGCTGCAGGGGAAGGTGCAAAGTGGAGCAGGGCCCCCAGCTGCGGGTGGAGCACGCACCAGGGGAAAAAATATACACCTGTTTACAGCGAAATATACAATTTCTAAAAATAAATTTTACATGGGATTGTCTAATTAGCAAGGATTTCTTAGACCCTTCCCATGGGAGGTGATGGCTAATTTTTACTGTTGCCTCTTCAAATCTGTATCAAAAACATGCTTTTCTTAGTCCTGAAATTTTGTTTGTTCTACCCCGTTTTTCTGCAGGCTTTGGAGGCAGTCTCCTGGACTAACATTTAATCACTTTGCTAAAAATCACCTGTTGAACAGCCAGTATAGAAATTCATTTTAGGATGTTGACACTTAGATTTAGTAAACCATGAGCAATGGAATGTTCTCAAAATGCAACACTGAGCCAGTCTGATATTGAATGTTGGGCGGATGGGTGTTTACAAAGATTCCTTTCATCAGGGTCAAACTAACAAAAATTCCGTAAGTTCTTCTCCCCCCCACTATTTAAATTTGCTGTTCCAGTCTAAGGATATGTCTCAAATTATGAATACTAAGTATCCAGACTGGTCTTTCATGCATAACTGATGAAAGTGCCAAGGAGCAAATTGATCTCTCAGTTCTGATGTGACCTTTTGAGTGTCTGTAGATATTTTAGGAATCCATTTTCCTTCAGCTGTGTAAAATGGTCTCCTTTGCTCCCCTTTTCAGAACCATTTAGGAAGCCGAATGCATTGTGGGGAGCAGTTGTACTTTTTTTCCCCTCTCTCCCTAGGTGAGTGTGTCTGCACCTTTTAACTAGCTGTCATACTGCAGTTGTGGGTCAGTCCATGAATGGATAGCTATTAATATGAGACAGCGCGTCTGTTCTCTCCAGGTGTGCTGGGTTGGTGGCTATTCTGTAATGGCTGGCTGAGTGTGTTTTATGCAACATCTCTCCAAGCTAGGCAGCTTGTACCATAACCACTGAATTTTAAGACCCTAGTGAGCTCTCGTGTCGGAGGAGCAGTTCCTCTCCAACTGATTCTAAATTGGGGATTTTCTATGCCCTAGAGTATGGGCAGGGCTGGCTCTAGCATTTTGCCACCCCAAGCACCCAGAGCACAATTGCCGAAGAAAGCCCCCCCCCCGGGGGGGGGGGGGGGGGCCCTTGAAATGTGCCGCCCCTTGAAATGTGCCACCCCAAAACTGGCCGGAATGCTGCTCCTTGAAATGTACCGCCCCACGTGCTTCCTTTGCTGGTGCCTAGAGCTGGCCCTGAGTATGGGTCCCCCCCTTTCACTAGCACCTAGGCAACATTATGACAGCACTTTCATTGCTCTTCCAGGTAGATTACTTGTGTTAGCTTCTTTTAATGCATCTAAGAGGTGGCAGCACAGAGGAAAGGCCAACACCATGTGACTGGCCAAGTCTCCAGCCCAGTCTAGGGTGATAAGTTTGGAGAGGGGCAGGTACATCTCCCCACACCAGATCAGGAAAGGAAGGGGTTAATTCCCCACAAGGAGGCTTTATCTGCTGACTGGATCAAGAGTTTCCTCCTGGGCTCTGCTGGGCAGGTATTTAAACCAGCAGGGGAAGCAAGCGGGCTGAGGGAGTCTCTGAAAGCAGAGGAGAAGTTTTCCTCCTGGCCTATGGGGGAGTGGAGTTAGGTGCTTGCCAGTGCCAGGCTGACAGCAAAGGGAGGAGAACTCAGGGACCAGGCTGTTTCCTCTCTGCTCCAGCTGCTCTCAGATAAGATTTGACTCCTCCTTTTCCCTTTAGGAGCAAAAGGAGCCTGGCAGGGACTTAGCAGCAACTTCTTTCCAATGACCCAAAGCTCAGAGAAGCCGGGGGCTAGTTAGGGAGAAACAGGTTGGAATCCTAAAGGAGCAGTAACACTTGCTACTGTGTTCACTCCCCACCCCACTCCCAAATACAATTGGTGATGCTATATCCACTCTTCGCTTTTGTTGGTCTGGGGTGGGGGGAAGAAGGGGCAGACCCCACACCCCAACTGACAAACGGTTTACTGATGAAAAGAGCTAGTGTGGACAACTCACTGGGGGCAGTCTTATTTTGCTGGCAGGAGCGTGCTCTGCTGCCGGCAAAGAGCGGCTACATGGGAGACCTTAGAGTGGCACAGCTGTGCCGCTGTAAGATCTGCAATGTAGACATAGCCTGAGTCTGACTTTACAGCCTCAGTCTAGCCCTGGCTAGGGATTGCTAGCATGTAGGACAGCAAATCTTCAGCACAGAGCAAACTTAGATCAGATGTACAGTGAGCTCCTGCAAGCAGGTTCATGCCAGTTTTAGTGGCAAACTGTTATACCCTATCCTAAACTGCTGCTGAGAATCGTGTGATAAGCCAGCTAGCTCTATGCACTGTCTAATGCTTGGTGCAGTCTATTAAGTGTTTAGAAATGAGGGAACTTGTCTGTAATGAAGATGTGAAAAATTCCTCATCCTTTTACTTCTGCTACTGCTGAAGTGATTGTTCTGCTTTAAGTGCCTGGTACAGCTGTGCTTCTGGAGTGCTGGGTTTGTCACTGTGTGCTGGAGGGCTTAATGACTTGAAGAATCCTGCAGATGTTGGCAGGTATGAACAAGGAAGCGAAGTACAAGTGGATCTTCAATCTCTTGCCGCAGAGCTTCTGTGTAGGTAAAGAAACCTGCAGCCAGCCCGAGCTGGACTGGAGGTAGCCAACTTCTTTAGCTGCTGGCTTGTCTCATTCTGACAAAGTGCCCGTACTTAAGATCTTCTAAATCTATTGCGCTTCACTGTGTCCTGCCCCCATGCGATGTTAAATGAGTAATGGCCAGTCTTTTATGTGTCTGCAGCAGAGTCCAGCTCTCTGGAAAAACTGGCTAACTTAATTTTTTGTCCTTTTCTTTCAGAATATTTTTTATCCCTATCCCCCCGGGGGTGGAAGAGCGATGGAATTAAACACCTCGTCCCCAAGGCAAAGGAGCGGGGAGACAGCAAGAGCCTACGTGCCAGTTATGAAGGTGGATTGCCAACCCTATTCCTTTCCATAGCCTCGGAGAAATGGGCTCTTGCCAAAAGGCCACTGGACTGGCAGAATGTAGATGAAACAAGTTTAGCTCAACACTTTTTTTTTTTTTTTAAAGGGGGGAGGGTGCACCATCACTGGATGAGGAACTGGCAGGGGGCTGGGAATATTCAGAGTCATCTCCCAGCTCTGCCACGGTACCTTTGAGCAAATGTATTAAAAGTTGCTGCCTCAGCTTCCCATCTATAAAATGGGTCTGATCCATCCTTTGTCCATTTAGAATGCAAGATCTTTAGGGGAAGGCTTCTTCCCAGGCATATGTACAATGTCTAACACAAGGCTCCCATCTCATTTAGGGCCCAGTGCACCATGAATACTGTGGTATTTCCTATGGATCGGGGTGTGGCTCTTTAGTAGGATTCGCTGGTCTAGGCACCCCGCTCCCCACGTTGGGCTGTAGCTGCCAAACTGCTCCTGCGAGTGCTCGTCGTAAAGGGAGTGTATCAGTAAAGGAAGAAGGGCAGCTTTAGCCAAAGGAGGCACCTCATGGCTAACAGTGCGCAGGGTGTTGTCCAAAGGAAAACATGGCCCTTTTCAGAGAGGGGGCTGCTTGCCTCTTTCTGAAAATAGGGGGGGCCTTTCCAGGATCACAAACTGGGTAGAATACAAGGTCCTATTGAAAATCTTGGCTGTGGAGTGGGGGGGGAGGGAGGAGGAAGTGTTTGCAGAGTGGCTCATTGAATAGTTTGAGTTGGTCTTGCTTAGGCATCCAGGTCACGTGGTGTTCTGCTCACTGGGTACATGAGCGTGAGGCTTATGGACTGGCTTGCTGCTGCGAATACACATGCCCCAGTCCAAGCCAGAAGGTGTCTCTTTAAAAATCTGTTTTGGAAGGTGACAGCATCAAGCCCATTTAATCTGTTTGCTCAGCTGCTGGATCCTGGCCTCTTGTAGCATGAGCTTGGTTTGTGTCCCTGGCAGCCGGCGTTGGGAGGTGAGTGGGTGGACGGAGGACGGGAAGTGGGGACTGTACTCGGAGACTTGGGAGTCGAGGGGGAGGTGGCTGCTGGCAAGGAGGGAGAGCAATAGAGGACAGGAGGTGGGGAGATGCTGTTGAAGGCCTTGGAGTGGAAGACAGGTGAAGGAGCTTTACTACCATCACTATGGGCCAACAAATAGCCTGTAACTCTGTCTACAGCTGGGGAGAAGGTTAGTGCTTAAAGTGTCTGGGGGGGTGTCCAAAGCAGTCACAGACCTGACCCAAAAACAACTTTATTCAACCCAGGATGCTCTTCAAGTGCTGTCTTGCCAAAGCTGCTGCTCCCAGAATGTTAAGACTGTTCCCCCCCAAAAACCCGCTTCTTTCAGATCACTAAGCACAAGGTAGGGCTATATCTTGCTGGCTAATGCCTCAGCCACAGAACCACGACGTCTGGGTTCTCTTCCCAGATCTGCCACAACCTCCATTTCCCCATCTGTATAATGGGAATAATGCCAACTTCACAAAGAAGCCGTGAGAGGCAACCCATTGATGTCAATCAAGTGCTTTGTGATCCTTTGGCAGGTGTTACAGACCGGCATAAAGTTGTCTTGTTCGTGATCAGAGCTTTTAGCATTGCAGATGCTGAAGTCTTAAGCTTTTATTATTTTTTTTTTCCCTTCTCCTTCCTGGAGTGCTGAAAGCTAGAGTGAATTTGTAAATTCATGATACGAGTGAGAGAGAGCTGCAGGCTATGGTGATCTGATCCAGACCATATGTTTTTTAAAAACTACAAATGAAAAGAGCAACATTGAATCTGAGCTCCTGAGACGTGTATTTTCTTTATAGCTAGCCCTGGAGTGCCTGGAACATAACTGCCGTTCGAGGTGTTTTGCGGGGAGGTAGGGGGTGTGCTCTTTTACTCTGAAACAAGCTCAGGGAGGAAATGACCTACCTTGTAAAGCAACGTGTGCTTTGTGACAGGGTGTGGGGTAGTGTAGGAGGTGGGGGACTTGTTGTGTACTGATCTACTCAGCTGTTACGTTGCAGCTTTGCGTGACTAAGATCTGCAACAATAGGAAGCTGCCAGACCCCACCGATAGGCCCTCGCTTCTTGGAGCCAGTGGAAACTGAACTGGAAAAAAATGCTTTGCCAAGGCTATGCTTGCTGAAAGATTTCTACTTGGATCGGGGGAGTTCCATGAGAAACTAACCACGGGTCAGTAAGCAACTGCTGACGTGACATTTTTTCCAAGAGTGTCTTCTTTTGAATGCCATCCAAGCTCCAGCACTTAACAGCATGAGAAGGTATTGCAGGAAGAGACCCTAGGAAAAAAGCAGCATTAGCAATCGGCTTTTCCAGAGCTTCCCTTGGCAGGTGACAGTGGAGCTGCACATGTTCTAGAGAGATAGTTAAAGGCTTCTTCCCCTCCTGGCTTTACCTGTAAGAGGAAAAATCCCCTGTGTGTTAAGTCCATATAGAACTGTATGTGCCCTTCACTCCCAATAAAAGCAACTGCGCATCTCCCTGTGAATGTCTCAGTCTTAGAAATGATGCGGAATTAATTTGTGTGTTTTTCCCCTACAAAATTTTTTGCCATAAGATTTATTTTTGTCAGTTAGTCCAAATTTGGGGTGGGAGGAGAATTGTCTTTTTAGCAAACAAAAACTTTAAAAAACCCCACCCCACGTTGAGTACTTTTGACCACCAAAGCTTTATTTTTGATGAAATTCCCAAGGGGTTGCGTGTGAAGGTTTTTTGGGTTTTTTTTTTTTTCCTCTATTGAGGGGGAAGATTTCTCCTCCATCTGCCTCTGTTCTTTCTGGCTCCAATTCGTCTTTCTCTTTTGCCAGTGTAACGGAGCTGCATTTCCATCAAACTCTATTCCCAGTAGCATCTCAATGTCTTTCAAATACTCAAGCGTCCCTGCTCCAAAGAGCTGTCAGTCTTGGAATACACAGATACAAGGCAGTTAGCGGAAGGGGAACAGTCAACTTTAAAACTCAGCCTGATCCACTGTAAACTGCATGGCAGAAGGAAGGTGTGGCTGGGTATATGTGACTGATGCCCCTTGCTGGAGGCCTCATGGCCCTTGACATGCCCTGCAACGAAAAAGGGCAGTGAAGAGAGTCCTCCAAGCTGTCTAGAGTGCCTGTGTGGGACAGCCAATCAGGGCCCAGCAACCTAGTATAAAAAGAGCTGCAGGGCAGAAGGAGTTCAATTCCTCGCTGGAGATGTAGGACCCTAAATAGTGTGTGGCTGGCTGATGGAGCTGCAGAACCTCAGACAGGGGAAGTGGCCCAGGAAATTAGAGAAGCCATGTGACATAGTTAAAGGGATGCAGCAGATGGGTTATATCTACAGGGTCCCTAGGCTGTGACCCGGAGTAGTGGACAGGACCAGGTCTTCCCTCCCCACTGACCCTATTAGCCACTGGGGGAAGGCGGAGGAAATGGCCTGGACGTTGAGTCACCCCAGAGAGGGAACTGAACTATAGCGGCCCATCTGGAGAGCTGTAGCCAGAAAGTCCAAAAGGGCAAAGACATTGTCACCAGGGAGGCACCCTGGGACACTGCCCTATTCCTATGCTGGGCAGGTACCTTGCATTCAGGGGTAGAAGCAGGTTTCCTGGCCAAACTCTTCTAACCAAGCCCTCTCCCCTGCTCCCTGCAAAGCCTGAACGCAGCATCTCCTTGCAGCTTTGACCCCATCCCTCTCTCCTCACCAGATCAAGGAAGGCAAAACAATAGTTACTGTTTGCTAGTGCTGCTTTGATAAGTCTGTGTGTGTCTTCAGTAAATGTCTCTTCACTTCCCGGTGAGATGGAGGCAGGTGAAACGCTACATATACCTGGCCTTACTGACAGGACCATTTCAGGCAGGTTGTTACTATATTATAAGGGTGTTTTTGTTTTTGTTTTTTTTAAAAAAGTAACGTTTCTTTTAAACAGTGACTGAGGAACTAGCAGGTACTGTCCAAGAAATTGTCTTGTGTCCTCACATTAGAATGTAGAGCACACAGGTGGTGTTTTTCCCCTCAAATTCTTGACATCTGAGCCCCCTGCTCTGTGGTTGTAGAGGCCGAATCTATGGTCCATTGTTCAGAGCAGATTGTACAGCTTTTCATAATATACTTCCTCTTTCTTTCAGGCTGTCCTGTAGGGTGGTTGCATTCAGTGTTTAAAGTTAGTGTTGGCATCTGATCACACCCATGGAAATGGATGGATCAATTCGCACCTCTCCGATATTCTTTCAGGCATTCTGCTGTTCAGGCATTGCATGTTCTGAATCCTACAATGACAGCCCCACACTTGCTGCCCTTCACGGACTTGGTTTAAGTACACAACCTTCCTCCCCTTGCCCCTTTTAGTGGCATGAATTTTAATCTGACATCTGAGAGTTGAGTCTTTGGCCTCTTGATTACATGCCCATTTGTACGAGCTTTAGGTCTAATTAATGTAATTAAATGTGTGAAAGTATTAAGTCTCTTAAACCCGGGCAATTTTATCACTGTCACAGCACAAGTAAAGCTGACAGTAACAAATAAAAAAGCCAGACACATAACTGTTTTATTATTTTTAAGATGCTAGCTCTTTTGTTACTGGAAATTTAAATTATAATGGAATGTCACTTCTAAAAAATGTACCCATAGCAACAAGAACATCTAAATTATGACAGGCCGATCACTTCCCTTCAGGAGTAGCATCATGCTTTTCAGAAACAGTCCCACAAGTATGGGTTTTTAACAGTTTTTTTTCCTTTTTGCAAACAGCTGTATTTCCAGAGTTTTCTCCAGGAGTATGCTGCCTTTAGAAAAACCTACACTTAATAACTGCCACCATCCTTTGTTAGCCAGAATGAGATTTTTCAGACATGATCTTGCAGTCTTTAATGGTGAAGTGTAACCCTTACTTGTGCAAGTAAACCCCTATAGGTTATCCTAGTGAAAAGCTGGAATAGCTCCTTAGATGCCAGCGAATTTACATGATGGAACAGAGATTAGGAGTCTGGTTTGCTATCTCCACTGGGATTACAACATAGGAGTAATGATAGTGAGCTTGTACACAGAGCTGTGTGAATTATTGTTTTTTCCTAATCTAGGGGCACCCAAATGGGAATGAGAAAAATCCAGATTGAAGGCAAATTGAAATCAATTACAAAAATTATCAAATTAAAAAAAAACCTCAAAAGTTTTGTTTTGAATTGGCTGAGACATTTTGGGTCAAGTCAGTGTTTGTGTTGTTTTTTCAAATTGTTGCATTCAGCTATTTTCAGGTGTTTCTTCCCCACTTTGCCAAATTTGAAAAATGTGGCTTTGAAACGAAAGGTCAAAATAAAACATCTGATATTTAAAAAAAAAATTTTTTTGGCTGAAACTAGTAGTTGAATTTGATCCAAATTCACAAATAGGCTTGGAGCCCTGACCTTTTGCCCCCCCCCCCCCAAAAAAAAAATTCTGCTGGGTATTTCTGATTCTACCTTTAGGGGCAACATAAGCAATTTTTTTTTTTGTTTCTTTTTTAAAAAGTTCTTTGAGACATCATCCTCAGAAACCAACTTCAATGGATGCTGTCATTTTGAAATCTGATCAGTTTAAAAAAAAAAAAGAATGGTCTTGTCTTGGACATAGGATCTGTCTCAAAGTCTCCCTGCCAATTTTTGTGCTGTTACAATCAGTTTCATATTCTCTAAAAATGTTTTTGTCTGTCCTCCTTACTATATAAAAAAAAAAAACCACCGTGCATAAACAAAAGTGCTGTCAAATGTATGACCTAAAGACACTGGAGGGAAAAAAGTGGACTTGTTTTTCTCTATCCTTTTTCACTTGTAAGGATTTATAAGTGCTACCTATATTACTATTAGGTTGGAAATGTTCATAAACATAGGGGTGATTTTTCAAATAATCTGATCATCAAATCAAATCGATGATCAATGATTTTTCAAATAATCAAATCAAATTTTCCAGTATTGTAACTGAAATGACAGTAATAAAGGATTTATAGGCACCGTTAGATTAGTTTAGGTTAAGAAAGCAGGTTTAATGAATATACATGCACATAGTGTGATGAAGTGGGAATGTTCTTCATGTTTTCTCTGAATACTATGTGGGTGCCTCAGTTTCCCCTATGCGTTTCTTAAGTATCTAGATGGTGGGACAAGGGGGTGTGATTGTTGCAGACCCTAGAGGGCCAGTGTGATGGTGTCTGCACAGAGCATGGCTGACGCCCTGTCTCCTGGCAACTGATGGCCTGGGCACCTCCCCTGCAAGGTGCCAACTGAAAGTGTTGGAGAACAAAGAGATCAGGTAGCCTCCTGGCCCAGCAAAGAGAAAAAGGCCAGAGGAGGGGATGGAGAGTTTGTTTGGATCTGGCTGGGAAAAGAGGGAGGCCCAGACCAGGGGTCTAGCCTCCCTGCCCCCAAGATGGACCTGACTTAAGGGTCCTGTTTTATGCCTACAAGCTCTGTTTTAGACCGTGTTCTTGTCATCTATAAACCTTCTGCTTTATTGGCTGGCTGAGAGTCACGTCTGCTGCAGATTTGGGGTGCGGGGCCCTCTGGCTTTCCCAGGAGCCCTGCCCAAACAGACTCACTACGGGAAGCACATGGTGTGGAAGGGAATGCTGAATGCTCCAAGGCCAGACCCAGGAAGGTGGAAGCTATGAAGCTTCTTGCCCTAGAGACAGTCTGCTCAGAGAGAGGAAGCTCCCCCAGAGTCCTGAATGGCTTTGTATGGAATAGTTCCAGAGCATCACCCCGGTGACTCCGTGACACATAGTAATGAGATCTTAAACCAAACCTATAGCATATTTAATACCAGATGTTTCTGCTTGTGTCCCTTGGATTCCTGTATCTTCCCCACTGTTATTACACTAATTGTCTACTGCATTCTACTTCTACCCTGTGATGACTGCCTTCTACCCTTTGAACTGACTCTAGTTTGCAAATTGCTGGGGAATGAGTGGTGCTTATCAATGTTAGTTATGGCTCAAGTCTTTCAGAACAAAATCTGGTTTGGGGGAAGTGACTGTCGTTCAGCAAGGTCAACACAAAACCAGATCTTCAAAATACAAGAGAAGTGTGATATTTTTGTAAAGGTTTGAGTAATTTATTGCAGCAATAGAAATGTGTGGCAAAGACACCTAAGGTTTTAAGGAATCAGTTTTCATGGATGAAGCTTTCCATTTTAGAGTATGGTTATAGTCTCTGTTCCCATAACAACATTTGTATAGATGTCAAGGTGTATTCTGTGTCAGTGATTTTCTGATCAAACTTGTTCACTTTGCAACTAAAAAGAAACAAAGTCCTGTGGGAGAGTGATTGACAAGGAAGAAGTGTGTGAATGACACAGACCTGTCAGAGCTGCAGATCAGGCTGGGATCTGTAAGTCACTCTTTCCTCTATGGCTCACCTGTTATCACCTTTTAATACATAGTCTAAAAGGGAGACGTATCATTTTGTTGAAGATGCCTGAACCAGAAAATAATCCAGCTCATTCTCTCTTGGTTTTATGACCTTTACAGACTCATATTGCATATAAAATAGCTTTAAAAAGTAAGCACAAGGAATAATAAACACTGGCAGCAGACCCTGACATTATACAAGAAATGGCAGGCAAGTGAGCATTATCCTCCCTCTGACAATCATGTAATATACTCTACCTTTAGCACTCTTTTGCCTAAGAGTTGCACCTTCCTATGAGATCCAGCTAATTAATAAATAATTCTACCCAACTAATTAATAATTCCAGTAGCTCCTAGGCCGTCTCCACCTATGGTAGTCTCTCCATCACTTAAGCTGAATGTCCTTGGCTCTTGGTGCCTTGCGGTACCAACTCAAAGCCCTGTTCGGGGCAGAAACCCCACTCCTGCGAGCTGGGGTGCAATGCCACAACTGATCTATCCCTGCTCCTTTGCTACAGTAGCTCCCGCACTCTCAGACAAGAGTGCTCCTTGCCCTTTACCACACACGGGCAATCTGTGTCGCCAAACCACGGAAAACCACATTCCAAAGTGGGAAAGCGAATCTAACACACTCCGTGGAGACCAGCGTCTGTTCCTCCACCTGCCTCCTTGTCCACTTGAGCTTAGATCCTGGACAAGGCTCATCTGGCTACTCGGGTGCAGCAGGATTGCAGCAAACCTGGCACTGGCTTCTTCCTCGACCTGTGACTGTGAGCAGCATCACAGACAGTGATTCGTGGTAGATGCAGGCCTATCTGCCAGCTGGAGGACTGTCTGCAACCCCAGCCTCCCTTAATGCAGAGAGCATCATCTGGTTACGGAGCTTGGATATCGGCTCTGATGTCTGCGTACGAGAGAACTGCTGGATCTGGGATTTGCTGCTTTAAGAGCGTTTGACTTAATCTCTTAAAAATAAATGAGTAGATGGCAGCATCCGGCTGTTCCTGTCATGAGTATGACGCTCGTAACACAAATCAGCAATATGCTGAAACCATTTAAACCCTCTTGTGGAAGGCAGTGTGGTCCAGTGAACAGAGCACTGGACTGGGACATAGGAAGTATGGGTTCTAATTATGGCTTTGCTACTAGCTCACCATGTGATGTTGGCCAAATCACTTCTCTGCTCTGCACCATCATCTGTAAAATAGGGATGAGACTGACCATCCTTTGTAGAGTGTTTTTAAATATCAGTAAGAGGTAGGCCTTCATTATTTAATAATTTAATCCTAGTAGTAGTAGTACTCTTGGGACAGAGCTGGGAAACTCCCTGCAATCTTAAATAGGTTTTGCATTTGAGCCAAGAGCCAACTACGATGGTGCAGTGTCCTCTAGCAATGCAGTGAGCCAGCAGCTCAGTTCTAACTGTGGGAAAGAATTACATGGATTGAATCACTTGCTGCTTCAAGGTCTCTCACCTAAATGTTGATCTCCGTTGCTGTAGCTTAGCTTGCACAGGATCACAGTACAAACTACTAGTCACGTTTTTAAGTGCCTTGGCTGAATAATGCCACCACACAAGTCACTATTATGATTATTATAAGGGAAGCCAGGGTAATTCAGTTGAGATCGTGGGATAAAAAGGAACCACTGGGCTCAAAGAAATCTACCCTATTACCTGTGTTTCCAATTCTCTTTGGATATCTTGCACAAGAAAGTGCCGTATTCCTGGGCTCAAAATCAGGTGGTTTTAATCCCATACCTGACACGGAAGCAGCAGATGATTGAGGCAGCTGTAAACAAGTTAGGAGTATTACATACTCACAGCAAAAGCCAGAGTAGGAAACATATGTTTTCCATCTGGCTAGCCAAGGGCCTCAGGACACTCTAGATGCCTATTACATGATGCTGGTGACTGCAGCAGGCATGTGAGCTTTCTTTAATGCAGACCCAGCGCATCGTAAAATTACCTCAATCATACCTCTGTCTGTGGTTTTCCATCAGAGCTGTACGAGATAGCTGGGAAAGAGTTAATCTGTATAATCATTTTCCTCCACAAACAGCTCTGATCGGCAACAAGAACTTGCTTCCACTACGTAATCATTGTAATTTGTTACTCTCCTTAAAGTGGGCAGGGTGGAGTCCCAATCCGTGGGTTCCACTAGAACTTTTCCTTCTACAGCCTGCTCCTGCAATTAACTGCAGTTGATACAAGCTCTTGCAAGTGATTTTTGTGAACTCACTTTTAGACTCTTATTCCAAACACCATATTGCATCATGGCATTTTAGGAACTGGGGAGAGGCCTGGGAGCATCTTGGTTTCAAGCAACATGAACAAAGTCACAACTGCCTCGTGGCTTCCAATAAATGGTGCTTCACAGTCAGAATCTGAACATTGAACTAGTATGATGCCACTGGTTAGGCTTTACTTAATGTCTGTGTATTACACAGTGTGTAATGAGAATGGATGTTAAGGCCAGAAGGGAACCTAAGTGAATGGCACAGAGAACCTCCCCAGTAATTGGTGCATCAAGCCCATAGCTTCTGTTTGAGCTACAGAAGATTTTTTAGAAAAGCGCCCAAGCTTGATTTAAAATCTTCTATTGATGGAAACTCCACCATATCCTGAAGCCAAATGCTCTGTGCCTGTGGCAAAATGTGCCTAGTCTCAGAAGGTTTGAGGTTTGAAGCCGGGTACACCCCTAAAAACCTGCATGGTTTCTGTCTGAAAAGTTCCTAGGGCTTTACCAGGGGAGCGGCTGTTTCCGGTGTACCTGGCTGACATGCAGTGGAATTGAAAGCACTCTCCAGAGTGGAGGCCAATTCATTCAAAGTACACAACGCAGTGTCTGCACTATCCCCATGTTGAGCCATGGATGTTGAATAAAGCACTACGCCTCTCGCGGAGGTGGAGTACCAAAGTCAACTTTATAGGCGACTTAGGGTGGCGGAAGGGACTTTGCATATGTTATTGGATTGACTTAACGTGGCTTAGGTTGACCTAAGTTTGTAGTGTAGAGTAGGCCTTAGTCTGCAGGTGCAGATGCTACTTACCACTGGTGTAGGTTGTTGAACGGGCAGCCAAACTGTGAGCTCCTTTACCACGTGTGTTGAATATCGATGGTGTGCAGTCTACCTACTGTGACAAAGCTCCAAGTTTGTACTTGTGGGTCCTGCACTTCCTGGCAGATTGAGGGGCCTCAGAAACTCATCTAGGCCCCAGAGCGACCTCCCTTTCTCAGTATAATTGGCAAGAGTCACCGCCTAGTGAGTTACCTTCATCACAGGCCAGTATGGAAGATGGAAAGTGGGGGGGAGCCCGGGCCCACCCTCTACTCCAGACTCCAGCCCAGGGACCCTAATAGTATCAGCTAAGATGGCTGACCTTTTATCCACAAAACACAATACAATTCCCTGGGCTACATCCCCACAGCAGTCTCCGCTTCTTCAAACCCCACTTCACCCTTACCTCAGGGCCTCCTTCCTTCTGTATGATATGTTGTCCACCACTCAGTCTCACCAACAGCACAACTTCCTCTCACAGCTCCTGACACCCACACCCACCTGACTAACTGGGAGGTTTTTATCTGGTTTCAGCCAGTCCCTGATTGGCTTCAGATGTCCCAATTAAGCTAGCTGTTTCTACTCCTTTCTAGAAGGTTCTTAATTGGCCCCAGGTGTCTTGATTGGCCTGGAGTAGCCTTTGTTTGGCTATCCAGGGAACAGGGACCTGCACATCCTGAGACTAATATACCTGCCTTCCAGCACTCTCCTATATCCTAGTCTGACTCCGTCACATTACACTCAGTCATTGTATCTCACAACCCTTGAGGGTTATCATGGATGCTAGAGCTCATGTCAAAGTGAGCTAGGAAAACCATTTGACAAACTAATGCAGACACAATGCAACAACCTTCCAAGATCAAAGTAGGTGAGGTTGCTTTTCCTCTACTAACAGGCAGTAAAATGATCAACTACACCCTGCTTTCAATGCTAACTAACCCCTATGAAGAGGACTAAAGTGCAAGGATTCAAGGATTAACACATGCTGGGTTAAATTCACACCTGGTGTAACATTAAATCAATGGAGTTACACCAGAGGTGAATCTGATCCAATATAACCAGTGTTTCCTGGAGGAAAGGAAAAAATACAAAGGAAGGAAATACATTGCAGCTTTTTCTCTCTTTATTTTTTTTCTTAGCTAGACCGAATCGAACTCTCATTGTGCATGGTGCCTAATCAGTTTTGATTATAATTCTATGTTTGTAATCTGCTCCAGTTCAGGCTTTCTGTTTTACAGCCTGGCAATCTAGCCTGAACCTCTTTTTAATCAGCGTGCAGCATGCATGAGTGATGCAGCCCAGGAGATGACTGGTTTTAAAAATGTGTTCTAATACACATCGGTTTTAAGCATAGACGTATTAGTAAAAAGAAAGAGGAGTACTTGTGGCACCTTAGATACTAACAAATTTATTTGGGCTTTAGCTTTTGTGGGCTACAGCCCACTTCCTCAGATGCATATTAGTTTCTCTTCTCAATGGCCTGGCCACTAATTCTGTTTGAATATAAACTCCCCATCCTTATATAGTTTTATTCAGGTTCTAACAAGGGAATTGTTTGCACTAAGCAGGGATCTTCGGAAGTTTTTTCCCCCTGCATCATTCTGTTTATAAACTTTGGATGGGGATGGGAAAAGGAAACGTCCTATGAAGTTTAATTGGTTACATCTGTCAAGCTATGCAAGCTTTACGCATTTCATGGGACCTTTTATGTACTGGGTGTGATGTTGCAGCTGGAGATTCCTGCTAGGGAAAAGGGCTTTACCGTTTTTTGTAGCACCTTCTTTTGAGGCTCTTTTAAGCACTATATATTAGCCCCATTTCCCAGAGGCACAGAGCAGTTAAATGATGGACTCAAGGTCATTTATCGAGTGAGTGGCAGCTCTGGGGATAGAACCCTAAATGCCTGACTCCAGCTGTAATCATTAGTACACACCATGTATAGGAATTGGGGAATATCCCATTAAAAATAGCATGCAAGACCTTTAGTGGCACTCTGTCTTCTTTGTTGAGAACTTTTTCCAAAGCAGGAGTGTGTGTAAGTAGCGAGGCTCTGTGCATTATGTCTAGTTTCTAAGCACCGTTATTTAACCCCACAGTGTAATGAGCAAACGACACAACGCTGCATGATATGAGTGTGAACAACAGTGGATTAAGAGTAATTGGAGCCTGGAATAATCCATCAACGCTTTCCAGCCCCCACTCCAGTATGCTCTTCCTCCAGCCCAGTACTCCTCCTTAGCCACCCCTGCCAAAGGCCTACTAGTACCTTATGAATAGCTCCTGCGGCACATTCTGTTCTTGGTTACACTGGTGTAAATCCAGTGTAACTGAGAGCAGCTTTTGGCCTTTGTTTTCTTGTGATTAATAGATTTAGAATAAGCATCAGTTTGGCCCCTGTGGATTGTGTGGGTATAAGTTAAGTGTGTGTGTGGTAGTCGTTTATAATACATCTTTCTGTTGCTTTTTCTGTTATATCTCTTTTCCCTTGCGTACCCTTGGTGAGGCAAATACACTTATTTACACAGCCACTGAATGCCAGATCAGTGCAGATTATGCTACTCTCCCACTTAAAGCTATTTAAATGCATGTAAATATTTGTGTTGCCACTGAATGTGGCCCAGAGACCTCCATGAGTGTTTACACCCACTCACTCCACTCTGCATTTGTCCCTAGATATAATCCTAACAATCACTTTGCCCGCCACTGGAGTGCAGCCACCTCTGGGGTGAAACATGGCCACTGTTCAACAGCATGCAGCAATGATGCCACTATTCATGACAGGAAGTGAAAAATCCCATACCCACCTGAAACTACAGAAGGAATTGAGTACAGCAGGCAGAATATAATAAGCTGAATTGGAATTTGGCCAGCACATTGGAACTGACACCTCTACAAAAGACTAAAAAGAGTTGATTACAAAATAAAAACATTCCCTGTATTTTGAATATACAGATTTTTTTTTTTTACTAATATAAAATATGACAATCCTATCAGCCTATGGAGATATGGAAATAGAGATTCTTTTTCTTTTATTGCTTTAGCTTATGCTTCCCCCTGATCATTTTAAATCTTAAGTAATATCTCTTCTTGATGCTAATGATCTGGTATAGGAACTCGCATTCTGGAAATGTGAGTTCCACAATGTATCTATTTTACTGTATTGCTTAATATAGGGAAAAGAGTAATTTCCTCATTTGGCAAAGCAACACATAGCAAAGAGCTTTGATAACTTTTACTCTCCTCTGTAAGGAAGAGAAATATATTTAGCTGGTGAAACGTCTGCCCTGCTCCCCTTATCTGTTTTTCCCCCCTCAGGCTCTTCTGGCCTCATGGAAACAACTTTAAATTCTGCTTAGATTGGAAATCTCTGATTCAAGTGCTCGTCCTACTTCACTCCATAGCTTCCATGCAAAACATCTGAAGCATTTATTCTAATCGATATTCTGGCAGTTTGAGATCACTAAAAGAAAGAGGCTGCTATCAGCTGAGCTGTGAAATACTCTGGAACTGTATATTAATCTTAATATAATTGCCCAAAGGGCACTGGCTGACCTGCATTGCCCTGCAGCAGAAGTTACTATAAAGTTGACAAATGATTTTAACAGAGCTTTACTGGTCACCTGAGGCCAGTCAGTACATAGCACTGTACCCTGCTGTTTTAACTGCAATGTATGGTTTAAATGAGTTTTAACTCTTTTTGGAAGTGCTGTTTTTTCCCTAAAATGTACTCTGGAGTGGAAATATGAAGTCATTCCTTTTGATTGCCCCAAGGTACCTTGATTTCTTTTGGCATATATCATAGCAGTTGAGTTCAAAGCCATTAAGATTTAAGGGAAATGAGCTTTGCATTTGAAGGGGAAAATAAAATCTCTTTCTCTGAAAGATAAATCTCTTTGCATTGCAAAGGGGCAAGTTCACTGAGGACAATGCTCTCTCATTCACAATATGTAGCACCTTTCATCCTAGGTTAGTGCAACCCTGAACATCCCATGGAGCTGGTTCAATGTTCCTTTACTCCACTCAGGTAGGGTGACCAGACAGCACGTGTGGAAAAATCGGGACAGGAGGTGGGGGTAATAGAAGCCTATATAAGAAAAAAAATTGGGACTGTCCCTATAAAACTGGGACATCTGGTCACCCTACACTCAGCTTGCACAAAGGGACCTTAGAAGGGGCTGAAGTTGGCTTCATTGGACTTGCTCCTGAGTTATGTCACTGTGAGATTAAAATCAGGTACAGAGATAGAAACACCCAACTTCTTAGGGACAAGGGAGGGTAATCAGATAGCAAATGTGAAAATCGGGACACTTTTTTGGGGGGAGGGGGAAGAGGGGGAATAGTTGCCTATATAACACAACACCCCTAATAGCCCGCAGTTGGGATAATATTGGGATGTCTAGTCACCCTAGGACAGGTGTCATTTTAACACTAGCAAGACACAGATTTTGACCCACGGTTTTCAGATTTTACTGTGTTCTGTTGAAAAACCAAGACTGCCTGTGCTGCAAAGTATGTAGGAACATAAGAACGGCCATACTGGGTCAGATCAAGGGTCCATCAAGCTCAGTACCCTGTCTTCTGACAGTGGCTGGTACCAGATGCTTCAGAGGAAATGAATAGAACATGGCAGTTCTGGAATGATCCATCCCATTGTTCAGTCCCAGCTTCTAGCAGTCAAAGGTTTAGGGACACCCAGAGCATGGGGTTGCCTCCCTGACTACCTTGGCTAATAGATATTGATAGGCCTATTCTTCATGAACAAACTCTTTTTTAAACTAAGTTAGACTTTTGGCCTTCACAACATCACCTGGCAATGAGTTCCTCATGTTGACTGTGCGTTGTGTGAAGAAGTACTTCCTTATGTTTTTTTTTAATCCTGTCGCCTGTTAATTTCATTAGCTGACCCTTGGTTCTTGTGGTATGTTATATGAAGGGGTAAATAACACTTCCTTATTCACTTTCTCCATACCATTCAAGATTTTATAGACCTCCCAAACTCTTTCATGTCCATACAGACTCCCTCTGATTTCAGTTGGAGTTGTGGGTACTCGGCACTTCCAAAAAATCAGACCCAAGGTGTATGAAATGGGACCCCCACCGAAACTCCAGCATGCAGATTCACTGGTTGCTTCTAAAAACGTTGGCCTCAGTAACGAAGAATCTTGCAGTCTACTGTATTTCTTGGAGAGAGAGAAATCATGCCATTTCAATGATTTCCTCCCTGCAATATCCCTTGCTACATACCAGGTTTTGCGCAACTTCTGCATTGTTGTTTTCTGTTTCCTCTGGCAAGGGACAACTTGGAGCTGTTGAGACAGTCTTTCATCATATTTGAGGAAGGCTCCCCTTGTTACGAAAGCTCTTTGTCTGATTTCTCTAAAACAGGGGTCAGCAACCTTTCAGAAGTGGGGTGCCAAGTCTTCATTTATTCATTCTAATTTAAGGTTTCCCCTGCCAGTAGTACATTTTAACGTTTTTAGAAGGTCACTTTCTAGAAGTCTATAATATAGAACTAAACTATTGTTGTATGTAAAGTAAATAAGATTTTTAAAATGTTTAAGAAGCTTCATTTAAAATTAAATTAAAAGGCAGAGCCCCCCAGACCAGTGGCCAGGACCCAGGCAGTGTGAGTGCCACTGAAAATCAGCTCGCGTGCCGCAGGTTGCCTATCCCTTCTCTAAAACCAGTATTTTGTAGAAGAGAAACAGATTTTTATCTTGGCTGTTGAATGACTTTGTTTTCTTTGCCTGTGAAACTGATAAGCCCACTCAGGGGGGTCTGGAACAATTTATAAAGTGGGGGTGCTGAGAGCCATTGAACCAAACTGTATATGATGGAAACCACTTCAAGCGAGGGGCAGGGCAGCACTCCTAGTTACAGCACCTATGAGCCCACGTTGGGGAGACAGTGGGAGGAGTTGTTTTGTTTCCTTTTATACCATGCATATGTCCATCTGTTCTGCTAGCAGAAAATGGCAATTTAAATTTTTAGTGAGACTTGTACTGCATCCTTGGACTTGAGTGTGAATTCAAACTCTGGATCTCTTCTATGTACGTGGGGTGGAGTGCAGGCATGTTAACTCAGGATGGTGCTGTAACACTCTCCTCCGGGCAGCCCAGAAACATACCTCTCTGCCTTAGCATGATTGAGCTTTACTGGAGATTAGACTGTGTGGCAGCCCCTGGCTGTACTCATCTGTCCGCTTTACCAGCAAACTCCTCGAGACTTTGCCAATCTAAACCTTGCCTTGCAGATAACAACCAGTGAATCCCAGATCCCAAGTTCCCCAGAGATGTCTCTCTATAGGGTCCAGTCCCTCTCGTGGTGACACAGAAATAATTAAATTTGCTGCCTCCAAAGAGACAGCATGCACACCAATGTATAAAGTTATCTGGGGACTCACTCTACACTTCAGTATAAGAGCACTAAGGGAGCTTATAGTAAAACTATGTTTATTAATAAAGAACAGAGATGTAAGTGATACTAAGCAAGAGAAAACGAGGCAGGCATTGTTACAAACAAAACAAAACATGCTTTCTAGTGACTAAAACTTAATTTTAGCAAGTTACAAACTTTGCCTAAGCAGTTTTCTCACTTACATCAGGTTCCCAGCAACTCTAGCCCACCAGGTTAAAGGATCCAATATTAACAGAATCAGAAGGTGCCAAACCCTTTGTTCCATAGATAATTAGAATGTCTTTTTGCTCCCCTTACATTTCCCCAAAGTCCACTGTCTTTGACACAGGAGTTAGGAAGACTTCCTGCGGGTGCAGATTCTGTCCACCCAATGTGCTCAGTTGTTAACATGATGGCTTTATTTACCTTATATCTAGATGTACTTTCTTGCCTTCCACCTGTATCAAATCGGTTAGCCAGGTAAATCCATAATCCTTTTCTAGGGCAGACTTGAATTTTGCACTGCCTCCAAAACACATTTTAAGAACGTATTCCCAGCACATATACCTAATTCTTTATACACTACCTCTATATTCATCACACAATGATATTCCTGACCAATGCACTACCAGCTTATATATACCTCATACAATACCTTTTGGATACATATTATGACAATAGAGTTTTGGGGTTAGTGAGTGTGTCAGGCCTAATATGAGTTACAGTACAGGGTGTCCTCTGCAGTGGGCATTAAGAGGCTTTTAGGGTCACAGATACTCTTAAATTCATAGGTTCTGGTCTCAAAGATACTGCTTTCTGTTCTGTGAGTTGTCAATCTTTCAGACCCACTGGGCAAGATCTGCAGCAATGAAGCTGCACTGATTTACATCAACTGAGGATCTAGCACACTGGTTTTCCCTTCTCTGCACATACAGCAAAACATGTATTTCCTAGTTTATAAGGCTTTTATTTCAGGTTAAGAATAACCACAAAGAAACAATGAATATAAGGTACCTATGGGAGGAGAGAGAACACAGTGACTCATTCTGTAATATTCTTTATCTAAAATATTACCTCACAGTTGCTCCTCATGACTGGCAAAATGCCGTTGGAATGTAAAGGTGCCATACAGGGAACACCAAGTTATAACAGTTATATAACTACATACGAACCAAATAAATGTCCAGCATATTTGTTGTAAGGGTCAGTTCTTTAGTTGGGAAGCTGCCTCAGGGCTCTAAACGCCAACTGTATTTCAATAACTTTGTTGGCATGACTGTGTATCCCCCGTTGCCAAAGTTAATGCATCAAATATCCATCCAGGTGCCTTCTACTCTCTCGGTGACTATAAGCTTTCACGGCTTGTCTTTCTAGTGAAACAGAGTGATCTTTCTCCTTCCCAGGGTGTCTGGATCTCAGTATTGTGGAAATCTTTGGCTGTGGTTTGCATATACACCAGTCTGTCTAAATGTGTTGATTTCTTTATCCAATTCCCAACCAGATCAAATTATAGACTCTGAGGTAATTATGGGACTGGAAGATCTATATCCCCATCTAGGTCTCTATACATATATAGCCTTTCTACATTGTGTAGGAAGACAGACACATTAGAGCGTCATGAAGGAGAAGATAACTAAGTGGATATGGTCCTCTCTGCAGTGGCTGAGCTACAGGGGAAAGGGAACATGAACTGGGAACAGCATAGAAGCTGGGGAGCAATATGACCCTTAATTCCCAGCAGGCCCTCAGCATCTCAAAAGATCAGGCCCCATAAGTTGAACCACAACAAAGTAGGCTAAACGCCAATATAAAGACACCAAAATCTTTTAACATTGCACTGAAAAATGGCACCACCTTCTGTCAGCCATGGTGAGTGTTCTTTTGGCGGAAAAGGATTCTTTTTTTAAAGTGGCATTTCTGCCTGTTCTTTGCTTTCATTACCTCTACATTGAAATTAATATCTGCACACTAGGTGTCTTGTTTACAGAGAGTTTCAAGTATATGCTTAAATCTAGCATCCCTTCCTTGCAGATGAAACAGGACTATTTTGCCAATACCAACAACAACACAACTGAAATTGTCTGACAGCACTGCAACTCCTGTATTCCATCTGTCTTCTAGAGCCTCTTTTTGCTGTTGTGTCTAGAAATCAGAGGTTTTTAGGAGTTCTAAGACAGAGTGAGGGCTTATTGTCTACAAACTAGAATGAGATTCCAGTACAAGAGACATATCCTAACTGCTCCTGCAGCTAAGATGGAGGTGCTTTCTAGACTGAGAGAAAAATTCAGTCTTCTCTAAAAGATAGGCTGGAGGCTCTACAAATAAATGTAATTATTTTGCCAAACTATTTTGCCGTGAGGACTACCCTTCACACTCTAGTTTTCCTTCTATAACTGTAGATATTAAATTCTATTTTTCTTATGGCTATAAAAGAGTAATTTTCTTTACATTATTACTTCCAGTCCTGCTAAAAATAAGAATTATCATCCAACTGGACCCCATCTTTACAATAATTATACTTCTGCCTTATAACTCCTTCAATGCCTATTTCTCAAGTTCAGGCTGACTATGCCTTGATTTAATTATAGCTGTTTACAGAGGCTGGGTTCTCTGGGTTCCTACCTGTGCTAAATTGTTTTAGAAATGTAATTAAACACTTACCTTGAAGGCAATGCTCTGTCTTGAAAAACAAAAACAAAAAGCAGGATATCTTAATTTAGCCTAATTAAAAAAAAAAGAACTTTTCAACTTCTCTGATGTTATTGTTGTGGAAAATGGAGAACTAAGCAGGTCATATCAGTTTTGTGTTGGGGAAAAGTGTTTTATCAAGCTTTCTGATGTTCCCAAATCATCAAGCAACGGTGTCCAACCTTTTCAGCTGAAGGGGTGGACATAAAAAGGCCAGCGGGCCACAATTGCTACATTGGGGCCCTTTCTGCTGTTTCATTCCTTTTGCAGCTTTTAGGCTGCAATAAAAGGAGGGGAATTCATCTAGAAGTCCCTTCCTGGGAATGATCTCGGGGGAGATAGCTACACCTCTCAACCCAACGGGGATGTTTAGTGCATGGAGGAGCTGTGGCTGGAGGACACAGGGCTCTTTCTATCCTCTTGCTGGTGCACTGTCCACTGTGGACTGTTAGTTAGAGCAGTGCCCAGGCTGGGCTGGAGCACAAAATGAAGGAGCTGTACATAGTTGCTGGTTCTCAGCTTCTTCTTTTTCCCTCTCCTGGGCTATCCTCCACGGGGCAGAGCCTGTTGAACTCCTGTTCTGTTCTCTCCGGGGCTCGCACAGCCTGGTGGAAAAGCAGGCAATACAGCTGCATGAACTACCTTCTCTCCCCTGCCATGCAGCCAGCAGCCAGCTGCAGCAAGGAAGGGAGAGCAGCTGCTCAGAATGCTCTTGGCTCACACCAGAGCTGCCCCTGAGGCTTCAGGAGAAACACTGGGAGGCAATTGAGAAAATGGTGCCCCTATCTCTTCCATGTAGTGACGGGACTGAATCAGATGTTCCTGAAGGTACAGCTCGGCAAACTAAATTAGTGTTCTTGTAAAGTAAATAAGGTTTCAAAAATGTTTAAGAAGCTTCATTTAAAGTTAAATTAAAATGCAGAACCTCCAAACTGGTGGCCAGGACCTGGGCAGTGCGAATGCCACTGAAAATCAGCTTGCGTGCCCCCTTTGGCACCCATGCCGTAGGTGGCCTACCCCTGCCCTAAGGCATTCAGAGCCAAATGAAGTGATGTGTGCTGGGAGCTCGAGGTGAGATACAGACCGGGCAGAAAGGAAGTGTTACCCTTTGAAACATGCCTTTTCCCTTAAGGCGCACTCAGGGCAGGGCAGCATGGAGGGCAAGGGCCATCCCCATGCCATAGGAGGAATGTTGCATGATGGGAGATTCTATCCCCATTTGGCACTTGGGAGCCGGGTGAATAGAACACTGCATGCTGGGAATTACTATGCTTGTGCAGGGAGGGAGTATTACATGTGGAAGATACTATCCCTTCAGGGCACTTAAGATGGGGTGGAATGTTGCATGCTGGGAGATGCTGTGCCTTGGGGTGCAATGGGTAGGATGCAGCATTGCATGCTGGGAGCTGTGTGTCCCATTGGCATGTGTCAGGTGGTTTGAGGTACTCCAGGAGAAATGGTGTATTGCTGGTAGTGCCATGCCCTGGGTGATGGGGGCAGGCTAGAACATTGCATGGGCACTAGGGCAAAGGTACACATTGGCAGCCCCTGGCTTGGGCCCTCACCCATTACGTTCTCTCAGCTCACTCCATTTAAAGTAGCTGAGGCTTCTCAGCCAATCACAACGGAGCTGAGGCACTTTACCAGCCAATGGAATGCTTGCTGGGGCAACAGCCTCTCCCTCAGCGCGAGCTGGGCTCTGTGGTAAACAACTGGGAGGTGCTACCGGCCTGCCTGATGCGTAGAGTAGCCAATAGACAGGGCAGACTCAACCAAAGAACCAATGACAAGTGAGGGGGGAGGTCAGGGGCGGAGCCACTGGTTGCCGTGTGTAAAACGTTCGGCGGGGATTGGCTTAGGACACCTCCTCCCACTCCTGTAGTGGCGGTTGGGCTGCCGCGGCGACCGTTGAGGCCAGGGGGCGTGGCCCGAGGGAGGAGAGAGTGAGGGGCGGGGTCTGTTTAGGAGGCGAGGCCTGCGCGAGGGGGGCGGGACCAAGCGGAGAGCTGTCGCAGTGAGAGCGGAGCCGTGGTGGAGGCGAGAGCGGCTGCAGTCGGGGTGTGTGCTTTGGGGGGAGCGGATGCAAGCAGGCAGCAGGGTGTTTTTGGAGGGTGGGTATTGAGGCATTAGGCTAATAAAAGGCAGTTGCACTTAAGTGCATTGGGAGCAGCAAAGGGCCCTTAAGTGCATTGGGAGCAGCAAAGGGCAGAAGCACCCTGCGCTCCTGTAGGCTCAGGGAACAGTGAGATGCTGCGATGTCGGAGGCGTGTGAGGACCCCCGTGCCCGGGGTCGCTCACGGGCGTTGAGTTAATGGGGTCGGGGGCGCTGAACTGAATTGCACCGAGCGGATTGCATGCGAGGAATTGCATCTGTAGCGCTGCAGAGCCAGGCCCCGGGCTGCCCTTTGAGCGATCGCGTGGCTTGCGCCCCTCTGAAAGTTGTGCCTCTCTCTCCTCTCCAGGGCAGAAAAGAAAAAAACGACCGGAAGGGAGGGAAACCCCCCCGCCGAGGATGAAATTTACCAGCAAGTGGAAATTCACTAGGATGGTCTTAGGAGGAGCAAGGGCGCTAGTTTCGCGAGGAAAGTTCCTGTGAGGAAAGACTCGCGTGGGCTGGACTGTCTGCACCCTGGAGCCCATCGCCAGAGCCAGGCGGGCCGAGGCAATTCCCGCTTAGCAGGGGAGCAGCCGCCCCTCCTCGTTTGCTTGCTCTTGGGTCCTGCTCTTCCTGTGTTTGCTCTCAGCTGCTCCTCAGGCTGTGGAGCCTTCGCCCGTCTCCTGGAAGGGGGCTTGCCGGCTACCAGCGGAGCCCGAGAGCGGGTGAAAGCTCCAGCGTCCAGGGAGGTGCCCCCGAAAGAGAGATTTGAGGGCGAGTCCGCAAAGAGGGGAAAGGCACTAAATGGGACCGGGGTGGCGGGAGACTTGAAGCGGCTGCCCCGGGGCGCTGCGGACGCGCTGTGGGACAGAGGCAAGCAGCGTCCTGCAGGCTTTCCTCGTGCTGAATGACACGCGGATCCCCTCCTGCGGAGATGCTGCAGCGTGAATCCCCCTTCGTCGACAGAGCAGGGATCGCCCCGCTCCGGACTCCTCCTGTCTAGTCCCGGAGCCAGCCCGAAACCGGCCCCCGGACGGGGGTAGCCGCACGCCGTCCCCGCACTCCGCAGCGGTCCAGAGGGATGGATTTGTCGGCACCTTCATGCCAGGCCGGCGGGCTCGGACTCGCTGCCTAGCGCCCTGCAGACGCCTGTGCGCGGGGAAGGGAAGGGGGCGGCCGCGGCCGAGCATCCCAGCCCGGCCTGCCAACTCCGCAACTCCGCTCCCCTCCAGGCACCGTTCCCAGCGCCTGGAGCCGGGCGGCGGCGGCCGCAGAACCCAAGAAGCGGTGGGCGTGTGAAGCTCCGTCCCTGCCCGGACTGATCCACGTGTCAGCCCCTCTCGCTGCCGGCCCGGGAGAGTGGGGAGCCCCCGGGCAGCGCGGGGACAAGTCTCCAGCCCTCTACAGTGACTCTGCTGGACACCCCCCCCCAGCTCCTCTCCTGTCTCTGCCGGACCCCACTCCCTGCCTGCAGCGCCTCCGAGCTCCACAGCAGCCTCCCGCCCCAGCCTGTGCTCCACCCCCCAGTCCAGCGCCCCGTGAGCCGGTGCCCGGAGCACCCGCACACCCCCGGCCGTGCCCATGCTGCTGCTGCGGAAGCTGCCGGGCATGCCGGGCTGGCCGGCGGCTCTGGGGCTGCGGCTGCCGCAGAAGTTCCTCTTTCTGCTCTTCCTCTCGGGCCTGCTCACCCTCTGCTTCGGGGCCCTCTTCCTGCTGCCCGACTCCTCCCGCTTCAAGCGCCTCTTCCTGCCCCGCCGCGCCGCCGCCGCCGGGGACCCCGAACTGCCGCGCAGCCCCCCGGCCGCCGCCGCCGAGCCCCGCCATGCCAGCCCCGCCGCCCCCCGCCGCCTCCGGGACAAGCTCCGCGCCGCGGCCCGCCTGGGCGCCCCCCCGGGCCACACCGCCGCCTCCGCCGGGGGCAGCAGGCAGCAGGTGCAGCCCGGCGAAGGGGGCGCCGAGGCGGGGACGGACTCGGCCCCCGCCGATCCCCGCCAGACCCGAGCCCCGTTCCGCTTCGACTACGAGAAATTCCACAGCCGCCTCCGCCACCCGGTGCTGGGGAGACGCGGCGGCGACGAGCCCGAGACCCGCGCCCGCAGGCTGAAGATCAGAGAGGTAAAGGTTCCGCGGCTGCTCCTCATCCCTCCGTGCTTGTTCGGCTCCCTTCCCCTCCTGCCGTTCTCCATCCCTGGTCCCCCCACCCTCATCCCTCCAGGCTCCCTCGGGTATCCGTCATTTCTCCCCCGAGCCCGCATTTCCCCATCCCTGGTCCGCTGCCTTTCCCTAGGTAGGTCCTCTTCCACCCCCGTGTCCCCTCGGTGACCCCTTGCATGTCTCGCCTCGATTATTCCACCAGCCCTTTGCAGGCGTCCCTCTCTCTCTTCTCTGGCATTGTGTTATCCAAGCCCTTCATACCCAGGTCTCCTGCCTTTTGCATCTCTGTCCTTGCCACCTCTCTACTTCAGTCCCAACCTCTACGGTTGGTGCAGCCTTATGATTCCTCTGTCAATGGGGTGTCTTTTTACCGTCCCCCCCGCCAGGCATGTGTACTTATAATGTGACACAAGGCACATGTCTCTGCATTTCTATACACTCAGCAGAGGAGATGTGTTCCCCTTGGCCTGATAGGTGTGACTAGGGGCAATGAGATGAAATTATACAAAGGGAAATTTCAGGTTGGCTATTTGGAAAAACTTCCTAATGGTGGGGTATATAACATTGTGGAATAGTCTCCAACCCCACCCCACCCCCGGGAAATAGTGGAAACCTGGTCACTTATGATATTTAAAATGTGCAGTGGATAAAGCATTAGAAAATGATCAAAGTTACACTAGCCTACGGGGATGGACTGGATATGACCTACGAGGTCTTTCTCTCCCACAGATTTCTAGGTCATCTGCATCTGTAAATCACTCCGGATCTAGCTTAGGGAAGCAGGGATTCAGGACTTTTTACCTGGAAACAAAGGACCAAATTCTGGCCTTGATTTAGACCCGTACAGTCTTGGTGATATCAGCGGGGTTACTCGGGTGTAACTGAGGGTAGAATTTGGCTTCATGCCTACAGTTTGTGCAAAAAGCCTGACTGCCTTGCAAACATTGCAGTGTAATCTGTGACCTAGTTAACCAAGGGCTATAGAATCAATGTAATATTAGATTGTACGGATCCTGTCTTTTGCCGGGACTGATAAACTTGGAGTAAATCTTAGAAGATCAAAAATGCCGATAAATAAAACACAGAGAATTAATGATGCAGAGTATTAATTTCCTGGTGATGTTCCTTAGTAAAGCTGTAGGCATTTAGCATGTACTTACACGGCCCCAAGTTAAACAGAGTGGGAAATGAAAGGATAATGGGACAGTATCAAGGCTGACAAGCCCTTGATGCAACCTGTCTTTTAAAAATATACTTTTTTTAAAGCTCTCCTTTTGGTTCTGAGAGTGCTGTCCTCAAAACAAAGGCTGCAGTATTGGTAAAATTCCAACTTCTCTGCCAGGCAGCCAGACACAACACACTCAGGGGTGCTAGGTTTCTTTATGATCCCAGGCATGATTGAACCATCCTTTCATTCTGCCTGCCTGCTGCACTGTTGTTAGCCAGCAGGGTATCAAAATATACCAGCATCTTCCTCTCTCATACACTTGGAGGTAAGGATTATTGTATATTTTGTAAACTGTAATATTGTATATTTTGGTACCTTGTGGTATCCCAGTGCCAAAGTACACTAGGA
The DNA here is from genome assembly GCA_007922305.1 of Dermatemys mawii. Lineage (NCBI taxonomy): Eukaryota > Metazoa > Chordata > Testudines > Dermatemydidae > Dermatemys > Dermatemys mawii. The sequence goes on from ML677388.1 coordinate 7,614,708, forward strand.
CAACATGATGCTCACACGCAAAGCTAGCATCAGTTGTTTTGAAAATAATTAAATGTGGCATTAGACAATTTATCTGTGTTTAATTTTTAATACATGATTAATATTTAGCAGCCTGAACATATTCAGGCCTGGGTGCTTCGACTGCATTCATAATTAGTGCATGATGGCAAAGTTAGGTTTTCAGGGGGTCAGAATTCATAAATACAAGTTTCCATGCCCAAGGATACTTTGAACAGCAGGGTACTTAATCATGAAAAGTGCTTGAACTCATTTTTTTCTCCTCTGTCCAAAAATGGAGCTAGAAGACAAAAGTGACTATACAAAACAGGAAGGGGATATTGCAGTGACTGGTTAAGAAAAGGGTTTTTTTTATTTTCAATAGAAGAGACACAAAGAAGGAAATGAAGAGTGGAGAAGATAAAAAAATCATATATAAAAAGGAAAGTAGTAAGGGTAATAAATGGTAAAGAGGAAACCAGCAAAGTCATGACACCGCTTTTAGATTGTCAAAATACATTTCATTTGTTCATTTCGTGGAAATGTGGGGTGTGGGCAAGTGGTGATAACAGTGGCATTCTGCAGGGACGAACGATCAAATTACTGCACATTCAGATGTATATATTAACAACAGGGCCCTGGATTTGACTGAGACATCATCTCTGGTCCTTGATGATGTCCCCGTCCCATCTCTTTCTCCCAGAATTTCAAGCTACGCAATTTGCTAAAATCTGCTCCAGATTGTTCTGCTTGTTCAAGTCTTTTTTTCCTAGCTTCTTCTTACAGTGCACTAGGTGCATTTTCCAGAACACTGAGAGGACTTGAAAAAAATTGTGGACACTGGTGAGCCAGAGGCCACGTGAAGGATGAGACAAAGAACTGAGACATCATCAAGGACCAGAGATGATGGCTGTCAAAACCAGAACCTTCCCTTTCCTAGCAGTTGAAGGAAGGGGTGAAAAGCCTACAAGGTTCTGTTCCTGGAACTCTGCTTAGGGGCTCCATCTTTCATATCCGCTTTTTTTTATCATGATCTGACACATTTAAATCTGCTCATCTTTCAGGCCACTGGGGCTGCTGGCAATTAGATTTGTCTCCTTCCTCACCCCACCTCAAAGCCTCTTGACAGTTGGGTGTGTCCTCAGCTTCTTGGCTGTTGCGAGGGTAATGGTGCGTGGGTGTGTTCTACTCTCATCTTTCCTTCCTCTTCCTACTGTACATTTATTGCCGTCCACAGGATAAAACTGCCCAGATTGATGTCATTTTAATTGTGCTGCTGTTTGGGAAAGCTCTGAGCAGCAGCAGCAAGGGGCACTAAAGCTGTTTTGCAGATTCAGGAGTCGCACCAGCAGAGAATCTAGTTCCCTGTCTTGCGGTATTTGAATCGTGTGCACAGTGTATCCTATTTGCTGATGTTTTGACTCTAAAACTGTAATACAAGGTAGACGGCTGTTGGTGTTACTAATTAGAAGTAATTGCAGTATTGTATTGCAGTGAACTTAGTTAACTAGCATATTTTCCCAGTGAACGCCAAGCTGTAAACCATAGCATGGTGGGCGTGTTACAGAGGTTCTAATTTCTTTTTTTAATTCCAAAGTCAGCGAGCAGTCTCTTTCTTCAAAAAGAAAGCACCTGTATTACGCAGGCCTTTTACTGCAAAAGGTCAGTGTCATCTGGAGAATTGCCTAGGATGTGCTGCTGTGGGTTACTTTTGACAGTTGAGTACAACAGAAGTTCTGACCTTTGGAGAAAATGGCAATAAAACCAAATCATAGCATTTCCAGTGCTATAGGTGAAGAAATCTAAAGGGCCTGGAATAATTAATCTCCTAAACTGAGCTCTGAAAAACATGAGTTGTATAACTGATCAATCATGCATGGTTTCAGGGAATGGTTTTGCCAAATTTTGATTAATGTTCAAAGCCAGAATGTGGTTATAGTCAGAAAGTGACTGTAAAAACAACACTGTGGGATTCCGTATTTATTCTCTCTCTCTCAACGATTTTCAGATCACGTCTCAATTACAATCAGAATGACTCTCCCTCTCCCTTAACTCCCCAGCTGCTATCACTGAAAATTCAGCCTGGGATCTGGAAAAATCAAGCTGTATGGTTTCTGCTTCTTGCATCATAAATGTTTTGCCATTTAAGCTTAGCTGACATTTTTGCTCATGATGCATGAGGCAAAATAGAATGCAGCTTGCTGTCCTGTTGCTGCACTGGCTCTGCAGGTCTAAGTTGAAGGAGAACTTGATTGGGCCCAAGAACAACTGAAAAGATACAACTTTACCCTGAAGTGTTTTCAACCTAACCAAAGCAGCAATGTGCTACTGCTTGAGAATAGGTACCAATAACTGACTAGAAACTGGCCATAAACAAAAGTGAAATTGATTAGCCTGCTTTCTCTCCCAAAGCTGTGAAAAACCCAAACAGTAAACAAGTAGAATAAATAAAGGAGACTTACCTTTTCTTCATGCTTAATAAACAAAGGCATGATTAGTAACTTAAGTAAGGGTCTTGACCTAATATACTAGAATGGGATCTTAATCTGACAATGTGCTTGTATCTGAGTTTTCAAGGCGCGCAGAGGGAATGTGTCAGAGCTGGGATCACAACCCAGGAGTTCCTTGCTCTTAGTCTTGACCTAATATACTAGAATGGGATCTTAATCTGACAATGTGCTTGTATCTGAGTTTTCAAGGCACGCAGAGGGAATGTGTCAGAGCTAGGATCACAACCCAGGAGTTCCTTGCTCTTAGTCCTGTACCTCTCTGATGGATAAATGGATAGTTTGTTTTTGTTGGTAGTAATTAAAACATATTTTCTTTATATTATAGCTCTTTTCATCATAGTTTCTCCTTCTTTTGCCCCACTCACATTTACCTCACCTGGTCTTCCGTTTGTCCTTTTTAACATAGTTCTAAATATGTATTTAATGTGACAGTTTTCTCCTATCCAGGTTCTTATTTTCAAGAAGCCATCCATGTGGTTTCCCCCAGTTCCTCCAAACAAAGTGTTGCCACCTCTGAAAATATTAATTTTTTTAATCTTTGTGACTATCACGAAGACAATACTATATTTTCAGTTGTTGTAGTAATCATTTTCGGATATAACATATGGCTGAACAGCAGACAGCTATCAAGGTAGATGAATTTTTAAACAGCTATCTTGGTAGTTTACTTCTAGCAACTAATTTACAAGAATTAGAAACATTAGATTAGGTGCTCAACTCCCATTGAAAATCAGTGGTGTTGGAAGCCTAATTCCTTTAGACACTTTTGAAAATCCTACCCAGTAATCCATTTGTGGATAAAATACTACAGGTACATTACAGGTAGCTGCCGCGTAAGTGCCTCGACCCTGACCCTTGGTGGGAGAGGACAGTTCAGTTCACAAGCTCACTAGGTCATTGGTGGCTCTGCAGACATGACCAGTGAGGCGGGTAATAGTAATGATGGTATTTGAAGTATATTGAGTAGAGCCACTAGGAACTAGACTGAGACCACCAACTTTAGTAACAGAGAGCTCCTAACAGTCGTTGATTTTAGCTTAGAACTGGCTTACATAGTGAAATGCTCCATATCCCATTATCAGTTCTGGGGACAATTCCTCTCCCAATCCTGAATGTGTTAGCCCCTCTATCTCTCCATATTCTTCTGCATGGTGCAATTACTTCTCCCTAATTCTGGGGGCAGCCCTAAAACTAAATGCCACCTACTTTCCGTTCTAGTGCTTTCATATTGCCAATAGCAACTCTAGATGGAAATGCACTTTTCTGAACCCATCTGTCTAGCTTGGACTCAGATCATTTAGTCCTTTGCGGTGGTCAAACATTAGTCAAGTACCTTGTAAGAGAGGTACACTGGAAATTGATTAAAGAGAAAACTGCTATAGTGAAATAGAATGAAGATTCCAAACTGTTTCAGTATATTGTGGTCAAATGATAATTCCGACTGTAGAGGAAAAATAGCTTTGCTGTGAGAGGGTCCTGCTGTATTTTGGAATTCTAGCTGGGTCAAGGCCTGCTGAAAATTTCCTTTATATTGTGTTCTCTTTTCTCATGCATTATTTACTGAACCTTTGAAAAGGCACTATACTGTAAATTCCCCAAATGGTACGTACAATATATTTTGTCCTTCACTAGTCTCTGGTGGATTCGTGCAAACAAAATGTAGACGTAATCCTGTGTATGATGAGACTGTAAAATCCTCATTCAGCACAAGTGGTATATGGTTAACTATATCAAACATATATTTGCTCCATTCGTGTATATGGTTAATTGACTAAAAATATTTGTCCTACTGATGTGATGTATGAATACAGAAAATATTGTTACTGCTGTAACCCATTCTACAATATACTTCAAGAGCCTAATGGTGTAGGAGTACCCACTAGTGTTGCTACAGTTAAGGTTATTTCAGCATTTCAGGGGATTATAATTGTCAGTAAAGGCTGTGCTCTTGGCTACAAAATCAAACACTGAGAGCTCTTCTTCCAAAACACCTAAATTTGGTGGAAAGCTGATTGGTAAACTGCTATTTAAAGTCAGTGCCCTGTTCACACACAAGCAAAATTGCTAAAGCATGGACCTCTCCAGACAGATTACAGATAATGGCTGAACACAAGTGCTGGATGTGGTTAAACAGGTTTCCAGAATGCATACAAGTCTGTTACGCACAAGGCCCTACGTATTGCTGAATTAGTTCAGTAAATGCATGGAAACTCACTGGGTTGCCTCAAATACAAAGACAAGAAGGATGAAGCAGTATAATTAGATAAAGGCTTCACCTCACCTGTAACACTTTACCATATATTTAATCATTTAAATCTTCTCAATAATTGTATGTCACACAAATATTTGCTAAAACATGGGATCTTATCCAACTTGACTCATTCCCTCTGCAAAATATTTATAAGTTCTTGATTAATCTTGTAATCAACAATTAAATCTGCTCCCTTACTGGGAGGATTATTACTGTTGATTCTTTCATTTTGCTTCTTTGCAAGAGTTCATAGGAAACACTCTTCTTACTCTTTACATTTTAAATATGTATCGAATCCTTAAAATTAGCTTGTTCTTAAAGGATGAAGGGTGGGAAGAAAATACGTTTTATAATCTTAGATGGGTCTGCACTTTTGCTTCTAAATCTAGCATTTACATGCAGTTATCTAAAATGTGAACTATTAACTATTTTATTACAGGGAGAAGGGAATTTTGACTTTTATCATATTTTTAAACGTAGAAAAGCAATGACTATATAGACCCAACAGGTACCTTAGAATTGTGGAAGACTTTTACATGTGGGATTGACATGCACCCATAATTGTTGCCATAGCTGTTATAGTTTATTGTATGATACAATATTTTGGAAGGGCTCCAAAGGAGCTGTCATAGCGTGTTGTATCATTGATAGGTACATAATGGGTATATTGTGCATGATGGACCTAACACAAACTCAGGGAAGGAGGCACAATGGGAACAGAGAAGGATTGGATAATATTAATTATTAGACCTTCACATATTTATTAGAGACACACATCATGCCCTAATAAGGACAACAGAACAGTGGGCTCTGGGTTCCATTTGTGGCTACAGATTCACTTTGTGGGCTTTGGCAAGTAATAAAAGGACATTATTGAATTAAATGTGGCCCAACATTTGGAATTTTTTGGGTAAAAATAAGCTGTTAATAACCTTCTACATAACCTGTTATAATAGATATTTTTATTTTTAAATGTCTAATGTAAACACTACCAAAAAATTTCCCCAGTAGTTTTTAACCCAAACAATGGAAATATTGTTCAAATATAACAGAACCAAAAGGTGAAATTTATTAAAAATGGGAGTGAAATGGACTACTTCATCTTTATTGTCTACCCTGAAAGACCTAGCAAAAGTAAATTGCAGAAATGGTGAAAAGTAGTGGTTTTTTTTTTTAAAAAAAATCTTTCAGTATTAACCTTAACAACCCATGGCATTAGCTGCATAAAGAATCAAATCTTTAAAAATATAATATTTTACTCTTAACTTCTCTAGCTTAGTATGTCCATCTATGAAATGGGTATTACTGTACTTCTCTAATTCAGATAGTGTGAGGCATAACTAATGCTTTCAAAGCACTTTGAGTTCCTTGGGGAGCTTTATAAGTGCAAATTATTTTTAGAGATTGTTCTAAACCAAAAACTGCTTTATGCAGAGGGAAAGCAGTACATTTATCTTGAAAGCTGAAACAAGGAGTCCCTTGCATGTAAGCAAGCTGTGTACTTGAGTCAGTGGAGAGGACTAAAGGGAATTAAAAAGAAAAGCAAACAGAAGTCTCACTAAAAATAATTCTTCATTGCTTATTTGAGTTAATTATTTTTTGTGTGTGAGATTGATTGGGAGCCAGGAATTCATTAGTTCCAGTCCTGCCTCTGACATTTCCATTCTCTGGTCTTGGATGTGTCACTTAACCTTTCTGTTTCTCAGATCATTATTTGGTAGAATGGGGATAATCATAAGAGCATTGTGAAGAATAATTTATGCAGAAGACATGGAAAATGCTACAGCAGCACAACTGATAGTGCTTTACATTTCCAAAGTTCTCTACAAACACTAACTTGCTGCAGCAACGTTATCTTCAGTATTCTGCAGGAAATATCAGGTTTTTAAGTTCCCTTTCTTGCTTCAGTGGAAGTCAATGCAAAACTCCCATTGACTCCACTGGGGGCGGGTGAGTTCTTAAATGCTTGTCAGTACTGAGAATTGAAACCATGTTAGTATCTTTCTAGAAAACAGTGTTTTAAAACAGTGTTCTTGCTGTAATTGTGTTAACATGATTTCCCTGGCCAGTGAAGAAAGTGCATAGACGTGTACTTTGGAAAGTACCAAAAAGACATTTATAATGCTGTAATGCCTGCTCATACTATAATGCCACATGTATAAGGGAGCCCGGCTAGCTGATATAAAGCCTCCACTAGAAGTACTGGAGTGTTTTCAATTCTCCAGTCCCCTCCCTGATTCTTCTGGAGTTATGAAAATAGAAAATTTCCTCTTCACGGCTATTTTCACATGTGCTAGCGATACCCAGGAAATCCCCAGTGAACTTTTCCAGTGCTGCTTCACCATCTCAAAAGCCTTCCTCCAGCAGTGAAACCAGGGTGTGATTCTCCGGTTCCTGAACATCGTGGTTGCTTTGCACTATGCACCCATCAGACCTCTGTGCTGAGTCTTAGTGGAATTACCTGTGACCAGCCTGTTGCTCCTCTGACGTATATACCTTCCATTCTCTATGGCGGATTGGTTCAAACTGTATGTTTTTGAAAGGATTATTGATCTCCAATAAATCCTCTTTGAGATGCAGGAAAAAATCCTAGGGACCTTCTCTCATTCCCATTCCTTACTCTGGTTTTCCAAAACGTAAGGACAGGAAAATTTTAAGCTGAATATTAGGGGGAAAAATTTCCAAAAGTTAGATTTCAAATAGACTTCCAGCACCTCTTTGGGGAATCTGTTGTTTGAGTTATTTGAAACAAGAATAGAGCATTAGAAAATGTGTTGTGGGAGACAATTCTACTGGCAGGGACATGGACTCACTGACCTAATAGGTCTCTTCTGTCTCTGATTTCTATGGATCCTTCTGTTTGTTTGCCTTAGTTTATTATCCGTGTAATGTAACTTGCTTTTCATGGCTTTCTTCTTTCAGAAGTTCATTAATCATTGTAGTGTGATGACCGTCTAATAGAGTGTTGGAATAATGCCAGAGCCAACCCTTGGTACCTCTCATGATGAGAGGTCAGACTGAATGAAAGCAAGTCCCCTTAGTCCTGGCAGCTGAATTCTAACACTGTTCTAACATCCACTCCATGTGCTTTGTTTTTTTATTAAAGATCCAGTATTTGAAAGCCCATCTCTCTGATTTATTGTTGACGGAGAGACTCCTGGAGGAGTTTATCAGCCTCTGGCTAATAAATTTGTTACTGTGCTCCAAGTATTTCTTAACACTTTCCTTGAGTGACAACTCAAACATTGGACTCTAGGAAGGCTGCAGGGTAACTTTCTTGTACCCTTTGTGGGATCATTTTCTTGTATCTGTTACTGACTAATACCTGTGATAAACTGTCAGATTACTCCTTGCTGACTGGTTAATGCTTGAGAATTGTTCCTTCCCCCTCTTCAGAAGTTCACATCTCAAGTGGTGCTTGAAAGGGAGGGGACAGCAATGCTCCAGTCAATGCCTCCAAGCACAAACTCCAAAGACAGATGGGCTGCTAGCAGGTGAACCAGCAAGAAATAATTAAACTATAGCTCACCCTCCTGATCACTCATATCAAGTCTTTAGGATCTGGCTGAAGCACAAGAGATACATCTGACTGTTTCAGACCCATGCTGGATCTGACATCGTGGGCTGTTCTGGCTTCTCGCCCACATGCTGGAGGCCAGCTGATTTCACCTCAGATGTTCCTTTCTTTTTCTGTTCCCTCCCTCCTTCTTCTATACAGAGCAGGAGCAGAGGGGAGGCAACTTGCCTGTATTTTCCCTTCCCCTCAACTACCCTACCTGCTTGCATCTCTGTGTTTTTTGAGACCATTGTTGGTCCCATCCAAAAGCCAGAAACAATTAACTCTTTCCCACTCCAAGGGAAAGGGAAAATTCAGATGCCCAGTCCTAAAACAAAAGAGATGATCAACATAGATCATCAAGCAGTTGGCTAATAAATATAATAATAAGTCCTGCGTTTACAGGCTAAGACCATGTTCTTAGTACCAGAAGGACTCAGGGTAAAAGAAGATTCTGGGTCTCCTGCTTCCATGGGTTTCATGCAGGGAACATGCCTAGCTTTGCAGTATGTCAACCCTCTGAGTGACCTGGCCAGTTAAAGGTCTGTTGAGCATGCTTTGCAGGACAATCTCAGGTACTTCGGGAGCCCCGGACTGTTCCATCCAGTATTGTCCCAACTGTAGTCCATGGAGGAACTCCTTTCCTGTACCTTATAGCTCTAGTTCTAATCCGTGTACTTCCAGCTCTTACTGTTGTAAACCCTGTGATAAACTAGAAATCTCCTTTGGTTATTCCAGTCGGTGGGCTTAATTTCCTGAACCACGCAGCCCAGCCAGCAATTTTTTGTTTCATTCAATAGCGGTGCCCTAAGCAATACTGCAGTGGGAGAGCCATGGCTCTCTGGCTGCATGTTACATTACTGTGATCTGGTTAAGTTAAAGCTAGAGAGCCTGTCAGGACTCATCTGGTCTGAGGCCAGTCAGACATTACTTATTTGCCTCAGGATGGCTCAATGACAGACTTGTTCATGGAGGCTCCAAAGACCGTGCTCTGTCTATTTTTCACCACTTGTATTAAGGTTTCAGAGTAGCAGCCGTGTTAGTCTGCACCTGAAAAAAGAACAGGAGTACTTGTGGCGCCTTAGAGACTAACAGATTTATTTAAGCATAAGCTTTTGTAGGCTACAGCCCACTTAATCAGATGCATAGAATGGAATATATAGTAGGAAAGTATATTTATATACATTCCTATTATATATTTATATATATACAGGGAACATGTTCTTTTCATGTTAAGCAGTTAGGCCTGATAGGTTTTAGGAGGTGTAATTTCCCCTACCCATGTTTTGTTTTTAAAGGAAGAAAAAATTCCTTGGCATTTGCTTGTTTTTGTAGCCTGCTGCTTTGTCCTTCAGGACATCTCCTGGGCTTCCTCCTCTTCAAAAGTGAGAATCCTCAGAGATATCTTTAGAGAAGGGGAAATTTCTTACCTTGTAATAATGCATTTCTGAAAAAAAAATCATCCTGCAAGATATTCGTCCACCTACCTTTGCTAGATTTTTAATGTGGTTTGATTAGGAAGTGAAGTATTCTGGGCCTCACTCCTAAGTGATTGTTGTTCATCTGGGGTGTTGGTCACTTTAGAGAAAGAGCGTATGGTATTTTTTGTGTGTACTTAGAGATTTAAGAAGTCTTCTTAAGTCAGAGTCATAAAGGAAGCCTTTAGGTACATCACAGGGCCAAATACAGGGCCGGCTCCAGGCACCAGCAGAGGAAGTATGTGCTTGGGACGGCACATTTTAAGGGGCGGCATTCTGGCCATTCTTCGGGGGGCACATTCTGGCCGCCCTTTTTGGGGAGGGAAGGAGGGGTGGCGCAGTTGTGCTCTTCGTGTTTGGGGCGGCAAAAAAGCTAGAGCCGGCCCTGGCCAAATAAGCTATGAGAATTTCATGAATGACTTGTGCTTCAGGCACAAGACCCACGAGTGATGATACTCTTGCAGGATGCTTTCAGAAAAGCACAATTACAAGGAGGGAATAATATTCTATACACTTTCTAAATGCATATGAGTGACCCCAAATCTATGAGACTCCAGCACGTTTGGTTCAGATTCTGTGCTAATGCGAAGACAGCATTCCGCAAGCAACAAAAACCCAAATCAGCCTTCTCTTTTATAACGTCTTCGTAACACAGCGCTTGTTGAAAGTGGTACTTATCCAATCTTTTGGTAACTATAACAAAGGAACTAATTATCACTCTGGTGGTTTTTAATTCTTTTCTTAGGAAGGAATACGTAGAGAAAATTCTCCTTGTCCTTAGTGCCTCTTGTCTTCTCCCAGTCATTCATATTCTGTGTGTTGTTTGGCAAGAAATCTTCAGCTTCATCTGCATCACAGATGCTGTAGTTACATCTGATCTTAGTACCCGACCCTAATTTTTGCAGTGTGCAGAATTACCATTTGAGCACCAGTCTGCGAAAGAAATCAGCCCCCCAGTTTAATAGGATCACTTCTTCTAGGCCTGTGCTAACTGGGAACATGTAAAGCCTCTTGTGAAAGTTCTCTAAACCTTCTGACAGCAAGTACAAGTCCTGGAACAGCAGCAAGAGGCAATAAGCAAAGGACCATTGCTTTTATTCCTGCTTCTTTTGTGCTGAAACAGTGTTGGTGATGCATTGGAATCTGGTACGCCTGATCACTTATAGTAGCTTGAAACAAATAAGATTTCCTTCTTCCTTTTGCTCCCCTGGGGCGACCTAGAACACAAATACTTTTACTTCTAATAGAATCCTCCATAAGCTTCAGCTGGGGTAAGTGAGGGGACCCTTAATGTAGCTCTCCCCCACTCCTCAAGGATTAAAGTACTCTAAAGTTTGCCCTAGACTCAGTTTCATTCTCAAAAGTCCATTGTCATCCTTTTGCAACCTGCTGTCTCATTAAGAAATTTTAACTGCAAAATCAACCATTGTTGCTGAGATATTTCCTAATATAGAAGCAGCTGGACCCAGTGGGACTTAATGCCCCATCTAAAGATTTTTTTTCTTTTGATACAGTTAAACCCAGTTGTGTTTGGAATTTAATTAGGAGTTAGTTTAATTGTGTTTTGAGATGTGTTCTCTTCCTTTTCAGCTTTCCTAGCAGGGGACGGTGAGTCATGAGGACTCCTGGGTTCTGTTTGTGGCTTTGTTACTGACTTGGTACATGACATGGGGCAACTGAACGGTGTATGCTTCTGTTTCCCTGTTTGTAAAATTGGAAGAATACTTGCCTTTCTCTCATGAAAGTGGTGGGGCTTAGTTTAAATATCTGCAAAGTCCTTTTAAGATAAGGGCTGAATATTATTACCCCTCTGCTCTTAATCTTCTCCTTTGTACATGGAGATATTTGCCTGTTTGAGCAGAAGTAGGGGAGTGGTGGGGAAGCTGAGTTTAATGGTTTGTAAAGTGCTCTGAGGGCCTCAGCTGAAAGGTGCTGTAAAGTTAAGGTTTCAGAGCAAATCTGCCGCTACCTGTGGCTTCACAGCCATCAGTATATTGTGTACATCAGGCACTCAGAATATCGCAGCAGCAAGACGGGTAGAATTTGAATCTTTCTGCTGTAGAAGTGCAAACCCCTACCATCTAAATGAAAGGACAACTTCATTGAGCAGTTAGAGCTGTATAGAACATAGGATACAGTTGATCATTTCTGCTACAGTCCAGGGTAAACATTCACTTCGACTAGTTCAAGAGGGTGGAATTGTTATTGCTGTGGAATTGTGGTTTATCTTAAGCGTGAACATGCATGTTCACCACTGGAGCACCCCTTGGCATCAGGGGTCTGAGTCTCCTGCACCTCCTGCTGGTCACCTGTCTTTCTGCACAACTCAGCCTTCCAGTTGAGAAGCTCCTAAATCCTGTCAGGCAATAGAAACTCACACTAATGTCTAAAAGTCTCTCAGCCAGTCTCCCCTTCTTCTGGGCTCCATCTTCCATTTTCTTCTTTGATGCTCTGTAAACTTGTCCCCACATCTGGCCTTAAGCACTGGCCCCTCAGACTGCATCTGTCTAGGGTGCGTGTTTCCCTGTAGCTTCTGGCTCAGGCCACTTCATAGACATGCCTCTGGTTCCTCCCTTCAGAGTGAATGCTCTCCCCTTTTGTAAGGGCCAGATGTCCCTTACATTGTCACCTGATGCCTCCCAGTCCTGCCCCTCTGGCTGAGAAGCAACTAATTAGATACATCTGTTGTACCTGTGCCATAATTAACTGGCTATTAACCCCTTTCCAGCCTATGATCTCACCCCCGTCACAGCCCTGCTTTTGCTTATGTGGAGTTCACTCTAATAAATTCATCTGGTGCTTCCAATTGTAGGTTTTTCCAACTGTAGTGTCCAACTGCAATTTTTGCCTTGTTTGTATTTCCTATTCAGCAGAGATGAAAAGGATGGAAAAAATCTCTAATATAAGTAGCTTGACGACACACCCTAAAGACTACAACGAAAGACCTAGGCAGAAAGCTCTTCACTGACATTATTGTATTTATTTTTTAGATAATAAAGGTACATGTAACAAATGATTTACAGTATCTACTTAATGTCTACTAGTAAATTAAAGTATCTGCTGGAGTATTTACACTTCAGCAGCAGATTTGGCAGAGTTTCAAATTCAGCTTTAAAACCCATTTCAAAGCACTCAAGGGCCTGGGAATGGCTCGAGATTCTGGACATGGGTAGGTGATTTTGTACTCCGTGATTGAGGAAGGATCAGTTGTATCATTGCAGAGATTCCTGTTAAATACTTGAGGCTTTCCCAAACATTGAGTGTCTTTCTAAAAGATAAGTTGCAGATTCAGTCACCAGTTAATGGTCTTCATGTAGGAATTTGCGGGGTGAAATTCCATGGCTTATATCATACAGGAGGCTTGATAGAGAATTGCAATGGTGCTTTCTTTCCTTAACATATGTGAACAAATGCTATAATCCCTGGTGTTAACTTGTGGTTGATTTGACTGGAGGTGTATCACTTTCTTGATATGATAGCATAATAATCCATACATTACCAGTCCAGGACCCCATTATGCTTAACACCTGCCTCTGCATTGAGTCCCGACGGGGTCCAGCTGCCTCTGAATTAGGTCTTGAGTTGTAATCCTGACTGCTTGAGTGATGATGGGGAAGTCACTTTCCCTCTCTTCGTGCTTTTTCCTCACCTGTAAAATCTTTGAGATAATGATTTTTACTTTGCTGAATGGTGATAATTAATTCCTTTCATGTTACTTACATTTGAACATGCAGAATGTGATTCAAATTCAGTTTAATAATAGTAATTTTTATTTATTATGCCTCCACACTCCTGTGAAATAATGATTAGCGCTATATTTCAGATAGGTAAACTGAGGCAGAGAGGTGATAGCGTTAGTGGAAGAGTAGGGAATGGATTTTCCATTGACATCAGTGGCAAAAAGATTTCCCTTCAGGGTTCAAACTTCCATTCCCAGTTCTAATCCCTGGTACTCACCTCCTCAGTACCAATAAAGATGAATGCAGTTTTTGTTAAAGTTAGTTAAATAAGAAAAGATCCAACTAATGACTAGAGCAATGGCACACATTATCATTGTCAGGTGCTTGAAGGCCTATTAAATGAAAACATCCATTTTCTCCATGTTTTATTCAAGATTAGAAGCTAACATGACTGCTTTAAAACAGACAGGTTAGCCGCGGTGTCTCTAAATTGCTGCAGTTCCTGTTGGGATCTATTGGATTTACAGTAATCTTTAATTATAAAATGTAATTACTTTAGAATGGATTATCAGTGTTGCTGTCCATTTCTGCATGTTGCCTAGTAACTTCATGTGCTGTAGCAGTGTCTGTTCTGCTAGTTACAGGCTTTTATAATCATGAAATAAAGGCCTGTGGTTATTAGGGCCTGGTTAAATGAAACCTGTTTAGCTAAGTGCCACAACGTTTAGCAATAAAAATATTATGTTGAATGACTTCTAAGGATGCTTTCAAAATAAGTAGGTCTGAAAGTGACCCAGCATGACAATGGCTCTGTGGTAAAGCTTTTTAACTTTAGTCCATCATTAGATTCTTCACTGGGGTTTGTGTGTATATAGAACTGTCTTAAAAATATAACTGAGGGCCTGATACTGATCTGCAACCAGTTTATACTAGTACAGCTCCCTTGACTTTGGTGAAATTACTCCTGATTTACACCAGCGTAAACAAGCGAGATTAGGATAAGGTCTCACACTTATCTTTTACTGAAAGACACTGACAGCAAGTTATACCATTTGCTACATAGTTTTGTCAGGAAAATTATTTTTTTGCAGGGTGAGGAAAATACACAGCAATGTACTACAGGTAAGAAATCTGAAATAGGAACAGGAACTAATTTCAGTGTCCTAAAAGGATGGCGGCAGAAAAAGTCAGGTTGTGTCCGATATGATCTATCAGGCTAGAGGCAGAAAAGGTCAGGTCCTATCTGATTCTGCCACTGATCTTCACCAAAAAGACAAAGAGGAAAAAACCTACCAGTTTTGAGTAGCAAAACAGTGGGAATCTTATGTTAATAATAATTTAAAAAACAAGTAACAACAAAAAGAATTGCTATTGGAGAACCCCAACTTGGAATTTTTTAGGTAATGTGATAGTTTAAATATTTGATAGGGCGCTGATGGGTAAGGATTTTTTTTAAAAGCAAAAGAGCCATGAAAGTGGTTATCTTGTAAAGATAATTGCTTTGTATAATGTTCATGGGAAGCTCTTGAAATGGGCTGATGGGTTGGCATATTTAAATTTCATCTCTTATGCATTTACTAATTATCCTAGCCTAGATGGATAAAACTAATCAGATAGCTGTTTGGAAAAGCTCTGCATTTTAAAATCATACAGAACTGACATGAGGAGGCAAATGTGAGTTTGATTTCTCACTAATCCTCTCTGCTTTTACAAGCAGATTTAACCCAGGGTTTTTAATTAGTTAAATACTGCATATATTACATCACATCTGAAGTTTTGTGCGTGCCCGTTGCCACGGTAGACTATTTCTTTAGTAAAACTTTTCTTTGTTGATGTTTTTATCTTGGACCCTGTTTCTTTATCATATACCTGGGTTCTCCTTCTGTATGTTAGCAAACTGCCTAGCTCACACAACTGGCCAATTGCTTTTATTGTATAAATTTCTGGTTATTGTCCTTGTTCTTTCCCTGCCATGATACCGTTTGAAACCCAAAGCCTGACTTTTCACGTATGTTGAGTGCCCTCCACTGCATTGGAAGTCAGCGAATCTACACGCTCAACAATTCTGACAATCAAGCTTCCTAATACTTAGGGACAGGAATTGCAAATGACACTGGTCCAATGTGTTCTGTGATACACAGTCCTGGATTGGAGCCATAAAAGCACTGCTAGAGCAAGGAACCAATGAAAGCTTGACATGGTAGGATTTTTAATAGAACTTTATTGATCATTTGATCAGGGCAGTGCTGGGGGAGGCTTTCAAGGGCTATAGCCTCTCCAAAATATGCCTTTAGCCCACTCCCACCCCCCATAGCCACCTCCTAGCAGCAGCTTCTCTCCAGAGCAGCAGAGGCTGAGTAAGCCTGGACAGAGGGTTGGGTGCCCAAGAACAGCCCCCAGCCCATGTCCCCACTCATTGGGGCATGCCACCCAGGGCAGGTAGAGGGTTCGGGGCTCCCCACAGCGGCCTACACTCCACCCCGGGCTCCACCCCCAGTGGTTGCATACTGCTCCCCAAGGGCTCTGCCAGCCCCAGAGCATGGTCCTCCCACCCGGGCAACCCTTACCAGCTGCAAGCTCTGTTGGTCATATAAGCAAATTCTTACTGGGTCAAGACTTGCCAAATAAATTAAAGGAAGAGAGAGAATGAGAGGAAATATGATAATAGTGTAGGTGCAGCCATGGTAGCTTCGTTCTGCTTCAGCAGAATTAGAAGCGTGTGATGTGTCAATGTAAATATTAAACACATGTAATATATCTTGCTGCAGTATTTATAGGACCGTTGTTCAGAAAAATTTGGCCCACCATTTGAAAAATAGCTTTTATAAAACCTACATCTAAGAAAAATGTCACCTCACAATTAAGAAAAAATGCAAGGAAAACAGGTCTGGCAGTCTTTCCCCTGCGATGTTTGAAACCCAAATACTGCAGTGTTAGGAACCTGCAAGTGAAACTAAGACTCTGATCCACAAGCTGTTCTGTCCAAATCGACCTTTCCACCCGCTAAAGTCAGTGGAGTTCTGCTTGGGTTCTGCCTGGGCTCTGCTGAGGCGGAACAGTTTAGAGGACTGACACCATAATTGAATTCCATTAGCTAAGCTGAGAGGTGCACAAGAAGTATTCAGAGCATAAACTGTGGGAAGTAAATTATGTCAACAGTGAAAATTTAAAAAATCCAAAGTGTTAGTAAAATGGGTAAAAAGGCATTTGTCTATGACACATTTAAATTGACAATGCCATTTAAATGTGTAGCTGGATTTCTTTGTGGGAAATAAGGTGGATTATACAGGTCCAACGAAAAAAGGCAGTCTGACAAGTTTAATTGTGACTTGGAATCTGTGCTGTAAATCAGGTGAAAGACTGGGTGGTTTGTACCTCAGGGTCAGATGGACAGTTGTCAGGTGGCATGCAGCACACCGGTAAATCTAAAACTAGAAACCAGTTTGCATAAAGCTCTTTATATTTGTAGACATTATTTTAAAGCTCGATATGTCGTGATCTTCCATGGCTAGAATGGTATAAAACATTCACTTTTAACCTTGGCATTTCATCAGAAATCAGACTTCAAAACTGTAGAATCAGCCGACTGGAAGGGACCTTGCGAGGTAGGACTAAGTATTATCTAGACCACCCCAACAGGTTTTTTGCCACATGGGTCTGATTTCCATCTTGCATTTTTTCTTTCCTTTTTCAATTCCAGTTAAACTTTAGTGGCCACTAACTGCTTAAAAAGCTTTTAGAGCTACATACCAGTCCTCTGTACCGTATGAAAATGTGGAATCCCCACTTTCTGGGGTGCAATTAATCTCTTAACTCTGGAGGTTCATGCGATGTGTTGCTAAGCTTGGCCTGGAATGGCTGCTGTAAAATGGCTTAGTTGGTAGAACTGTGAACTTTTGGCGCTGTTAAACTTTTCCAATCACTGCTTCTGGACCAGTGATCAGAGGGAGGAAATCCTGATCCTGGAGTCTGAGATAGAGCCACATCATAGAGCTTGTCACAGAAATATACCCGAGTTTAAAAACTGCAAGTGAAATTTTTCTCACACAAAGGAGATGGCAGCAGCCCTTCAATATCTCTAGGCAGCATGCCGAATCTAGTCCATCCTCTGTCTGATTATCAGCCCAGAACATAAGAGCAAAAGAAAGTTTCAGGCATTGCAGCCAGCAGGAAATCATTTTCTACTGAGGCTCTTCAGAACTGCATGACAAATTTAACTTCATTTGCCTGGTCAACCATTTTGAAGGTGAAAAGAACCAGTCTAGCCTAATGAGTTGGGAAGCTGTCTCCATAAACAGCATTTTGGGGTGGCATGTTAAAGTGAGCAAATCTTAGAGATTATTCCTGAAGTCCTCTGGCTTTACTTATATGAAACATCCTGGGTAGAAGGGGTTTGGGACTCCTATTAAAATTCTGCCATCAGATTGAAGGAGAGGTAATTGGGGCAATTTCCTTTTCTCTGCTGGCAGAATGCAGAATTCACCCTCTCTAGGTACTGTTAATTAGTCTGCCCCAGGGAGGACAGATCCTGGGGCTCCAATGTGCTTTGAAAAACAAAAGTTTTGCCTCTTGGAATGGATCAGAGAGCCTTAGTAGCAGATATTTTAAAAATCCAGGGGAGGATACCTACTCTGTTCCCTCTCTGATTTTCATCCCAGTGTTGCAGAATATCCGTTACAACAATCAATATGTAGTTGGCAATTTTCAGCAACAGAGCATAAGCGTTCCAGTGAAGTGGAACTTGCATGTGTGTGCCAAGAGGGTGTTCCTTCCTCATTGGTGGTGATTTAAAAGAGAAACAAAAGGGTTCCTCAATCTCTCACCTCCCTTGTCTGCAAGCTCCTGCCCCTCTGATGTGTGGGTTTTATCGCTAGCAACAGGAAAACTTTTTTTAGTGGGAGTCCAGCCCCTGCTAAAAGTTCTGGCAAAACATCCCTCTCTTCAATGGAGTACAGGATCATACCCTTATTAAAAGAGGGTAAAGGTGCTTTTCTTAGTATCATCCAGGAAATGCCCCAGCATTCCACAAAAGCGTTGCTATAAAAATAGTAAAATAATGAAAACCTCCTATTAAAATAATACTGTCACTGGAAAACAGCATCGACCTAGAAAAAATGAAAACCCTGAGTCATATGATTGATGCATACTCAAGTGCCTTTTATAGGAGGTTGTTGCTCTGTTGGTCGTTAAGCCTTCGCTTCCTAGAATCAATGAGCTCTAGTGACTAATTCATCCCACACAGAATTTATAAAGCCAAAATGGCTTTACTTATTCATCCAAAATTCCCGCTTCTGGTGGTGCTGGAATCTGACTGTTATCTGTCAGTTCTGCAAATGTTTATCCTCATTTGTATGACCAGCCCTGTGAAACTTTACTTTGGAAGCTGGATGTTTAAAAAGGAAAGAAAAAAAAAAAACCATTCGTGATGTGGCTTTTTGTGTGTGTGCTAATTAAGGCAGATGCTCACTGCATTGGGTTTGAGAAATGTACAGTTGGCGGGAGATGGACAGCAAGGGAATCAAACGAGCTAGAAGAATATTAGATTAATGGAGCCTGTATTTGAGCAATATAAATAGTCCAAAAATCCCTAATCTGAACAGATAGACATTGGCCACTCTTACATAGGCATGACTGTTTTAATTGTTCCTTCTCCACAATTCACCTACAGTCTTTAAACCCCTCACTCTAAGAAAAAGAATCTTATCTTAGTTGGGCAGAGATAGAGATTACTGTTGATCCGTTGTTTAAGGGACTGCTTAGAACCTGACAGAAGTCCTGATCTTTCCTGTCTGAAGAGAGGGATACTTGTCAGCTTATTTTCTCTGCCATCTTGAGCAAAAAAGAGCAAATGGAAGGAAGAAACTATGTTTGCATATGTGTTGGAATTGTACCAAACCCAGTGCCCTAGCATCCTTCCAGGAAGGCAAAGTCAATGACCTCTAGGAGGTTTTTCCCAGCACAGACAGCTCTGTGTCAGAGAATTGTTTGACTTGGAAGGGATCTCTCAGACGTCCATCTTCCTGATGGGCAGAGATCCCCCAAAGCCATCTTGAGAAGATGCTATTGAGTCTTGATTGGAAGATTTCGAAATAATATGGATTCCGTCCTCTTCCTCAAAAGCATGGAGATCTGCAGTTAATAAAATTGAAGGTTTAGCTTGAACATTAGGGAAAGTTTAAATCTGAGTTACATTTATTTTAAGATAAGATCAGTTTCTTCTCTTGCTCACTTCAATATTCTTATGTACATGATAGACCCCAATCCTGCTTCCTTTTCAGTGTTGTATATATTTATATATCTGCGTTTGGCGAATGGGCAGGTGATATTTTAACACTATTGTACCTGATGAATGGGTCACTATCAGTATCATACGGAAACGTTAAAAATAAAACTGTAATATCTTTTGGGGATTTACTTTTGGACCTATCAAGCTTAGCATTTATATTTTACCCATTTGTAATTAGCATTATGAAATCTTAGAAGTTCTTGGCTGAAATGGGATAATTCAAATAATTTCATGTTCATACAAAACTCCCATTTAGTTTGACAACAAAGCATTGGATATTAAGTTAGAATCAGGTATCTACTGTTATCACAATCCCAAATTGTGTCCCAGAACTGATGGGTCTATCCCGTCAAGCCTGAAATATCTTGGTATGATAAATGTTTGGTACCGAATGTGAATTTCAAGCAAGATTCTTATGTATTTACTGCAGTGTAGACTTTCATAATTAGGAGATGCAAGATTCTGCACTGAGCAGGATCAAGCCCTGCATTAAATCTGAAATTTAGTTCACTTTAATAGTCTTGTTAATTACTCCCTCCCCTTCATTTCTTCGTAGATGATGAAGTTTGCCTGGGATAACTACAAACGATATGCATTCGGAAAAAATGAACTTCGACCGCTGACTAAGAATGGACACATTGGTAACATGTTCGGTAAGTTGCCACCATGCAAATGCGAAGTAGTCGTAGCGCTGCAAACCTCCATTTCTTCTCCTTTCCCCTCGTTGCAGGGAAGAAACCTGTGTAACCTCAACCTCTTTCCCCTTTCCATTTTAACAAAATGGGTATCTGAGATTTTCCAAGGAGCCTCTGGGAGGTAGGTGTCCAACTCTCATTGGTATTCTATTGAAGCTGGGCCAGAGGTGGATTATGTTTTGTGGGGTCCTGGGCCAGAGCAAGTGGGGGCCCCTCTCTACCCCTTCCTCCTACGGTCTCTGCTGTCCCCTTTTCCCCCCTGGCACTTTTGCTGGGGAGCAGGATTGGGGCATGGGAGTTTCCTGCGTTTATCTAGTGTTTCTGCCAGGGGGAGTGAGGTTGGGGCACGGGGGTTTGCCCCACTCCGCCTGCCTGGTGTTCCTGACGAGGAGCGAGGTTGGGATGCGGGGGCTTCCCTTGCTCCCCAGAGAAGCGCTGGGTGGAGCTGGGCAAGCCCCCACACCCTGACCCCACTTCCTGCCAGAAGCGCCGAGCAGGGCACGAGGGTGTCCATTTTTCCAGAGGCCCTGGGCATGGGCCCCATTGTCCCAGTGGTTAATCCACCACTGAGCTGGGCATATAACTCCCTTCAGCTACTTGGAAAATCCCAGGCTTGCTCACTTTTCCTATATTCAGCACAAAGTGTGTCTTGGAGAGATGCAGAGCAATTACAAAACTGACCAATTTCTGCACTAAAACATGAAGTTAATCTCAGCCTGAAAACGTTACTGTTTGTCTCAACTTGTAAACGTCAGGATCTGACCAAATTCTGTTTTCTCTCTTGCTGCTCCACTGTTGAGTGGGGATGTAGACTTCGTGAAATATTGACTAAGGGAATCAATATTAAAGACTCTTTACACTGTGTGTTTACTGGCTTGTATAATTTTTCTCTTTAGCAGATTAGATTTTTGAGGGGCGAGGGGAATGGTACCTTGCATCATTTCAGTGCTAAGCCATAATAATAGAGCTCTTTGGGGATCCCAGGACTTCAGAAGCAGATGGTAGAAGCGGAAGGGATGGTCTAGCTTAGTTGCAGAGCGAGAAGTCAGGAGATCTATTTGCAGTGCTGCCATGAAGTCCTAATGTCATCTGAGGCAAGGCACTGCTTTTCTGTGCCTGCTTCTTTGTGTAAAACAGAGATAATGCTTGTGTCACGAGGGTACAGGAAGGGTTACGCCGTTAATATTAGTGAAGTTCTTGATGTTTTTTGGGTGGAAGCCAGAGATGAACTGACAGAGCAGCTTGGGGAAGCTTGCCTTGTGCCTGCTTGTGCTGTGCATTGGTCCACTCATCGCTATCCTAATCCCATTTTTCAGAAGCACTGATTTCACCCAGCCACCCCCACTTCCGCCCTTTTCTCCAGCAATACCAAGAACGTCCTGCCACGGCTTGGTTTTCAGTTTAGAAATTTGCATTAGCTGCATCACTTAGTTTGGCATTTTGTAACTTTTCCATTCTGATGAACTTGTCAGAATTCCTTAAGGAATGCAGCTGTAAACAGACAAAAGATATTGAAAGGTTTTAAATGTGTTTATCATGCTAAAACAATTGATGGTGCTTATGCTTGCTTGTAACGTGTCTGTGAGGGCTCTCAAGGAAAACACTCTGGAGCAGAAGGGTTTGCAGACAATCACTGAAGAGATGCTACATGGTGCCTTTCATATTGTTAATATGCGCTTTTTTTCCCTTTCTAACTGCTGCTTAGTAAAAAAATAAAGCACTAAACAATCCCTTGCCAGAGTATTGCATCCCTGTCATATTAAAATGCATTTAGAAATTAGGGGAATACTGATTTTTCTCAGACAATGCCTTTTTATTCCAAACCACAGATGTACTGTAGGCAGTCCTGGTATTCTCCTGACCGGAGGTGTCAAAATTCAGCTGAGATTTTTGCTGCATCTGGTTGCTTCTGTGTGGGAGGGAGGACACCTTTTGGGGGCTATTTTAGAATATGCTTGTGTGACTAAAAAATATTCAAGTTCTTTAAGGGTGATAGATTTTTCCCTGTTCTGTACGTGATGCTCACTTACAGCTGATCTGTCAGTTATCAGCAGCTCCACCCTGAGAAAAGCGGGGGAACTGTTTTTCATCAAATACGTTCTTGCAAGTCAAAATAGAAATACAAATTGAACAGTCACCTTCTGATGATTCTGTTTCTGTTATGATAAAACAGTGATGGGTTTGCACCAGCCTGACCATCCACGCAGCCCGTAATGAGCAGAGCAGAACTCTTCCTCTGCTGTCTCCAAACCTGGTACTTTCTTTCCTTTCCTCGCAAACCAGCTCTGCTTAGGAGGGGACAGGTCAGGACTATGAAAGGTTCTCTGCCCACTTTGTCTTCCATATGATACCCCTTCATACGTGGGGATCAGGGAGAGAGAGACTCCTTCCTGACGTCTAGAATTACACCAGTGGACAGATTTGGTGGTGGGGTTATCTTCCCTGAAGTATGCATGGCATAGACATGGAGACTGGGTCCCAATCTTATTTAACCAATGATCTGATCAGACATGGCAAATTATTCTTACACTTTTACATGGGTAAATAATGCACCAGATCCTTCTCTTATAATCAGCTTGTATTAGGACTTTCCAGTTTTCTATGTACAACTCATTTGTTCAAGTAATACTCTCATTGCAATAACGTATGATCTTTTTAGAGATTGTTAGCCAGGGGCCATTCGTAAAACCTCTTTATTGCTCTCCCAACCTTCCATGCTGACCTGGGTGGGAAGGGGGTGAACTCATTTTAGAGAATGCTGCCATTTGACATAAACTTGGTGGTATCACTGCAAATGAATGCCAGCAGAACTGCTGAATCACACAGCTGAGGGCGTGGAGAACATTCTGTGGTGAAGGAATAAATCCCATGTCATGCTAAATTTACTGCAGTCTAATTTTTTCTACAACTTCAGGATTTTCATTATTCTCTCTAGTTTTTTCTCCATTCTTAAAGACCCTGACTTAAGTGGGAACTGCAGGTTACTAGCACCTCTCTGGATCAGGCCCAAAGCATATTTATTTAGAAAAAAATGTCTGTGTGTGTATGGTTGGGCAAGAGGATGTAGCTAATGCTACAGATTGATAGGGACAGGGATGTGTTCTGTTCCCAACTGTAGCTTAGACCTGTGTGATCTAGTTATTTAACCCCTCTTTTTCTCTGTTTCCTGGTGTTCCTCTTTTTGGTGTTATGAGTCCGAGCTAATCACTATTCGTAAAGCATGTTGAGATCCTTGGAGTAAAAGTGCTGGAGAAGAGCCAAGTTACTATCCAGTGAGGCATTTCTGATGCACCTGTCACTGTAATAACTAGCATTAAATAACAGAATTATTATTCTGTCTGCTGCTGTGTCTGTCATACCTGCTTATTTTTTGGACAAAATGTTCTTAGATCCTGTTAGTCTTGCAGAGTTTATATAACTCTGGAAATCAAGCTGGATTCCATTTTTGCAATTTTAATTGCAGAATCTTAATTACAGTGATAAGTTAAGAAGTTTGATTTTTAGCTATTTCACGGTGTATTCAGTGCTGGCAGCTAGAAAAATCCATCGTTTGATTTGTAACCTGAGCCAGATTGCCCTGAAATCACTGACAGGAAATAAATGTGGAACCTCACAATGCTGTTAAACAGCCACTTTTCAGAATCTAACAGCATTCTAATATACTAGTTTTGGTGTAAAAATAGCCATCTCTAACTAGAGCTTTATTCTCTAACTCGATATTGCATTTAGCACCTACAATTGTCTTGTCAAGGCTTCTGCTGCTTTCAGCATCTCCTGAATTTGTCCATCTTTGTGAACCTTTGCAAGTTTCTCTGATGTGAATATATGTGACAACTGTCACATTGAGGACACGGTCAGTTCAGCAGTACTAGAAGGCAAGGATCTGACAACAGCTAGGTCTAAATGATGTAAAACTTTCAGAGTTCATCCTTGAGCATTTCAGGCAGCCCTGGGATTGCTCCGTGTTCAGCTGTTTGGCGACATAGCACAACAGCATACCAGATACTGTATCAACAATTCTTGGAAAATGAGCAGCTGGATAGACTCAGCTCATTTATTTGGCTTGGAGGTTTGAGGGCTTCCTGAACCGTATTGACAGTTTGTTTTGCAGATGGGATGTTTTCGGCCTCAGCTGCTCGGAAATGGTGCTGTTTCAAATCCCTGGGTTGAGCGGGGTTGTAATGACATGGGGGAGGGGAGAGGGGGATTTAAAAAAATACATTTTATTTAATTTAGTGCTTTAGAATGGTGCCCAAACGAAGGTGCGGGAGACTGAAGTCCTCTAGCTTTTGACATAATTACAGCACGATCCAAGCTTTCTAACCCTGCCTTCTACCATGCCTCAGATACCTAATCTGGATAGACTGATCACTGGAGAGGTGACAGAGTATCCAGCAGCCTTTTGATCCTTGGTCCCTCTGAGACAGCTGTCTAAAGCATCAATGAATGCCAATTTTATTGGGGGTGGGGGGTTATATGGACACTTTTCCACTGGCCTGAGACCACCAAACTCATTCCACATGGATTCCCGAACAGTCATGGAACGTAACAACCTTTGGTCACCACCACCATGAACTACTGAATTCACACAGGTTACTTAGATATAAAAGGCTCTGCTATCTCTTATTGGACCAACTTCTGCTGGTGAAAGAGATAAGCTTCGGAGCTTACACAGAGCATATTTTGTTGTCAATGATTTTAGCAAGGGGACAGGAAAGGAGCAGTCACTCAGAAGCAACAGACGTTCATGTATATGTGTTTAATGCAGGAAAGGTAATTGGATGACAATATTAACTAGAGACATCCTAGCGACAAGAAGAGAAATGCAGGCTCGCTCTGTGGAGTTGTTTTTGGCTCCAGTAGGTGCCTCTTTCCCTGTGATCACAGAAGTGCAAAACCCTGGAGTGTCATTTTATGTGATTAAAAAAATAATAGTTCTCTGAATTGGAATCCAGAATTATTTCCTCTGACTATCACATTATGCAGTTTGCTTCGTGTGCTTTTTAAAGAGAGAAACATCCCCCACTCCCTCGCAGTGCTAATGAAGATGTTTCCGCTCTTTCTGGAACACTGTTAGTCTTTTCTTTTTTTTCAGTAGTATATTACCCAGTTGAATGTTGTTTTTAAGGAAGGACATTTTGTATTTACACTATTTTTGCTGCCACTGATATCCGTAGCAACAAACCTATTTCCTGTCAGTATGAAGCAGTGATTCAGGCTATCCGTCCAAACAACAGAGTCGGTGGGTATTTGTTAATGATTCATATTGGAACTGACATTTATCCCTGTGTCTCCCCCTCGCTCCCCAACCTCCCAGAGATTGCTCCTTCCAGATAAACAAGGCGCGTCTTTAACCTTCCAGCAGGTGCATACATGCATCTGTCTTAAAAGAGAACTGGATAAATTCATGGAGTTTAAGTCGATTAATGGCTATTAGCCAGGATGAGTAAGGAATGGTGTCCCTAGCCTCTGTTTGTCAGAGAGGGGTGATGGATGGCAGGAGAGAGATCACTTGATCTTTATCTGTTAGGTTCACTCACTCCGGGGCACCTGGCATTGGCCACTGTCGGTAGACAGGATACTGGGCTAGATGGACCTTTGGTCTGACCCAGTACGGCCATTCTTATGTTCCTATGTTCTCCAGATTGTGGGGAGGATGGTGGTTCCCTCAAAAACATTAATGCCTTTTAAAAGCTCTGAATGGCATTATTAGCTGGTCAACATCCCACTGCCCTGCAATGAGCTAAAATCCTTCCTTTTGTGGCGCATCTGTGCCCGGGTGGTCCAGGGAGGAAAAGAGCATGACATCTATTGAAATAAGGCCTGCTTTGCTGTTCTACAGTATATTGTAACGTAAAATACTCCCCCACCTTGAAAACCAGTTCGTATTGTGGGCACTTTGGTTGTCAAAGGCCTCGAGACTCTCAATGCTCTGGAGGCTTCCCAGCATGATATGTGCCCTGGCTCATTATATTGCTTAATTATGAAAGCAGTAACAATCCATGTGAGGACAGTGCGTAAATCAACTTGCATTGTTAGTGTGTTTGTTACAGGACTTTTTATGCATATAAAGGCCATAAAATACTTCAAATCAAAAATGTGCTGCTATAAACATAAACTAGTATCCAGAGCCACCCTGGCAAGACTTAAAAATTGTCCAAGTATGTGCTAATGTCACATACAACCTTAGGGCCCAAGCTGAAGCCTGGCAAGTCAAAGCTCCAGTTGACTCCACTGGGCTTTGCATCAGACCGAGCGTGATTCTGTATTACAGGGAGTTGTGCAAACACTGGATTTGAACCATGCATCCTTCCCTCCCCTAAATTTAGCTTTGAGTTTCAGGTTCAGACAAACCCCCAAAACCCAGATTCCTAAGATTTTGGCCCACAATGCAAAGGTCAGAGGCAAATTCCAAAGGTTGTGCATACTTGGATCTAGAGTGTTAGTTCAGCCCTTTAATACAGGGGACAGCTGAGAAGGGTTGACTGCAGGATTTTGACAGTAGAAAACCAGGCAACAAAAACATCAGCATAAAACCATTAATCATCCCATGTTTCCTCAAGAGCTCTATGAACTATCCGATGACCCTGGGCTGAGTTTTGAATGAAATGAAGCCAAAACCCAGGAAAGTATCTTCAAATTTGCTGAAAACATTCTGCACAGAAAAAAAGCCCTCAGAAAAACAGCTAGTAAGAACACAAGAATGGCCATACTGGGTCAGAACAAGGTCCATCTAGCCCAGTCTCCTGTCTTCCAACAGCGGCTGATGCCAGATGCTTCAGATGGAATGAATAGAACAGGGCAATTATTGAGTGTTCATCCCCTATCGTCCAGTCCCAACTTCTGGCATTTGGAGATTTAGGGACACCCAAAGCGAGGGGTTACATCCTTGACCATCTTCGCTAATAACCATCAATGGACCATCTTCCACGAACTTATCTAATTTTTTTAACCCAGTTATGACTTTCACAACATTCCCTGGCAACAAGTTCAACAGGCTCATTGTACACTTTTGTTTGTTTTAAACCTGCTACCTATTAATTTCACTGCTTGACCCCCTAATTCTTGTGTTATGTGAAGAGGTAGATAACATTTCCTTATTCACTTTCCCCACACCATTCATGGTTTTATAGACCTTTATCATATCCCCCCGTAGTTGTCTCTTTTTTAAAGCTGATCAATCCTAGTCTTTTTAATCTCTCCTCATATGGAAACTGTTCCATCGCCCTAATCATTTTTGTTCCCTTCTCTGCACCTTTTCCAATTCTAATATGCCCTTTTGAGATGGGGCAACCGGAACAGCACAGAGTATTTGAGGTGTGAGCACAGCAGGGTTTTATACAGTTGCAACAAATTTTCTGTCTTAATATAAATGTGTAGATAAAAGCCTATAAAGGAAGAAATTCAAAGGTTATGACTAGAGAGTAGCATCCAGGCTCTTTTCTTGATGTCTGGGAAATACTAAGCAGAAGAACGTATGCTAGTATGCAAGAAAGAAGCAATGTTGTAGCAGCCCTGCACTCTTGTAGACAAGGATATTAACCAATGATGGGCTGGAAATATCTGTTTTTCTTAGTCTCAGCCCTAAAAGGCTTATTTAAAATGCAGTGAACCTGTTTTTAAAAAATATTTAAAGAAAAATGATCCTTTTATGGATGTTGTTCATGCCTCATTCCGGACTCTAATTATGCAGAAATAGTTGTCCAGTCTTCACCGATCTCTGAAAGCCAGCTGAGACTGGGGATGGTTGGACTATGGACTGATTCTTTTCAGTATTATGGAGATGATGGTAGTATTGAGCGATTGTGGTAGCATTGAGATTTCATTGCACTTAAAGCAGGGCTGAAATCAACATGTAGCATCAACGCCAGTCATCTATATAGCATAGCAAAGGCTGACTTAATTTTAATGCAGGATTTGCAGAACTAAGTAGCAAATGCAGAACAGTCACTGACAGCATAGATCACCCTTCCATAGATTACTAGATCGCGTTCTTAAATGTTTAGGCAAATGTATCTTCCAGGCACTATGAGCAGTCAGATGCCATACATACCTAACTTACACATACACAAACACATACAGTGTAGCTTAGGCAAGTCATAACAACCCTATATTAATCATCAGAAGCCACAGGCCTATAATTAGTGAACATCGAGTTAAGGCTGGACGATAATTGCTCAATGTGGGGGCTGTGGGTGGATGGTAGGGAGACAGTTGAGGTTGAAAAGAAGGACTGATGAGTGGATCGGGGTGTCTGGTGTAACTGCTTTTTACACATTGCATAGGTGGGCTAGGCACTGCCTTAATTCAGTGAATTGATATTATTTTGTGTGAGGAAAAAAGAGTATATGCTCTGTTATTCCACACCTGTAATTTGGGCCAGGTCTAGAGTGTCCACACAGACCATGCACGACTGGCTGTGCTAGGAATATGAGTGATCCCAGTGGAGGAAGGTACATAGGCAGGTGATGATTCCGAATGCAATAAAACCAGTGGCCCCTGTCCTGGCCCATAAACCTTTCTGTGAAACTCTCCTTTATGGTTTAGTCCTGGGGAGGAACTGTGAAGTGTGAGCTCTTTGGATATTAGAGGAGCCATGACAAGTGCATAACTGTTGTACTCTGCTGATGCCCGCTTATGCCTGCTGTTTTTCTCACTTGTGCATGCAAGGACTAGAACATGGCCTCTGAGTGTGTGCAATTTCTCAGCATGGGCTGCATTTTTCATTATCTCTTGTACATTTCATTACAGAAACCCTAATCTGCAGTTGAATCTGCATGGATGGGCCTTTGAAGACTCTGAGTGAAGTCACCAGGACTCACATAGATCATTATTTATTATTTCTATTACTGTAGTGGCTGGGAGTCGCTGTCACAGAGTAGGACCATACGGTGTGCTAGGCTCTGTACAAACGCAGAACGAAAAAAGACAGTCGGAAGGAGCTTACATGGAAGGAATAGTCTGTCCTGTGCAGATCTGCCTGGATGAATGGAGCTGTAGCTTGTGTGACGTCTGAGTTCCTGAAGAGGAATGATGTCCATCATGGTATTTTTAGAAATATGGGCATTGTGTGTTGCTCTGTTCTGCCTCCTTTCCAACCAGACCACCTTCTCCCCCAAAAAGATGAAGAACACCAGAAACTCAGCAGAGAATTGGAACAAATTTAGAACATTATTTATTTATTTAATGGTGGGTGTGTGGGGGGTGTGTGTGTGTGTAATATATATTATATAATCTATATTGGAAATCTCTCGTAGCCTCTAGCATTGCAGCTTTTTTTTAAAAAAAATTCTGCATATGACTTTCCCTTGTCTACTCAGAAAGGAGAGGTAGATATAAATTATGTACCAGGAAGCCCATTTCTTCTCTTTATTTTTAATTCACTGCTATGCCTCTTTTTCAAAAATGAACTTCTAAGAGACTAGGTAGGGTCAGAACTGATCTTGCCATGTTAGCTTTTAATTTTAGGGCTTAACTCCTTTATCGTGTTTTTTTGTGGTGCTACCTAAGTGCCTTAAACTTTAATTATTTTTCTCATAGAATATTCATCTAGATTATTGTGAGACTTTGCCTGTTTTTCATTCACCCCCCAGGTGAAGGTAGAACTGCTTCTGTTACAGCATGATGTTTCTGTGTAATTTCTCTAGGTATCTTCCTTCATTCCCTGTATTCTCTCATCTTTCTGAAACATACCTTCTTTGGCATGAGAGAGCTGAAAATCACTTGTCCTATTTAACACCTATTTAGCATCATCCCATAGGACATCAACTTTCATATCTGATTTGTCAGTGATTTCAAAGTTAGCTTCATGTGTCAGGCACTTAATTCTAAGACCCTCACGACTTTTTAAAAATATTCTCTTTTGAGATTAAACTTCTCTGGCGTGTTCTGTCTCCGAAAGATAAAAAGGAAAAAATATTTTTTGCGGATGTTTGAAGAAAATCCCTTCAGCCTTTTTTTGAGTTGTCAGACTTTTTTTTTGTTCTTAATAAAATTGTTTAGACATTTTGTTCTCAAAAGTTCTAATCCACCGTAATGCATGCTCTATGTGATTCCCCAATGGAAAAGTGGATTGTGTTGGACTGAGTTAAAACTTGATTGAGGAAATCAAGATGCTGTAGCTGAAAATGGTGTCATAAAGGCATGATTCCTTTCCATACCAGTTATAAAGTACAGTGCATATGTTCTTTACAAACTTGCAGTTTACAAACATGCAGTTAAAAGCATCTATGTATATTTACATAAAGATTTACAAACATGCAGTTAA
This sequence comes from Dermatemys mawii, assembly GCA_007922305.1. Classification (NCBI taxonomy): domain Eukaryota; kingdom Metazoa; phylum Chordata; order Testudines; family Dermatemydidae; genus Dermatemys; species Dermatemys mawii. Next base: position 7,645,428 of record ML677388.1, read on the forward strand.
AAGCATCTATGTATATTTACATAAAGATTTACAAACATGCAGTTAAAAGCATCTATGTTTATTTACATAAAGATTTACAAACATGCAGTTAAAAGCATCTGTGTATATTTCCATGTTTTGCCATAATGTTTTTATTTGAAAGTATGATCATATGTGACTGTATTTTCTTCTGGGAGAAATACTATGTGATTACAACATTCTGGTTGAAACGTTGTGCTCAGAATCACTAAATTCCAAACGGTGGTGCTCACAGAAGCATAACTCAGCCATATTGTATATATGAATCCCTAAAAGCCATGTGCATGATGCTTTCTGCATGTGTCATGATAGCAAATAATTCAGGGATGTAAGAACTAAGAATTGCGTTTTCCCCTTGGCTGAGGGTAGAAGGACTTCCATTGATTTCACTGAAGAAGTATCCATGTATCTGAGGACAAAATTTAGCCTGTAGGCATTAAAATTAGCATCTTATAATAGCATAAAGTGTTTCTTATGCCAGGCGAGCTGAGTTCAGGTTGCTGTGGGAATCAGTATTTTGAATTTCCCGATGCCTCTGCACAACTAAAATTCTAACTCTAACGTACTGCTTGTTAATGTAGCTTTTTGGTTTTGCAGTTTGTATGTCAGAGCAGTCAGAAAGCCGCTTAAATAGAAGTTCCTTCCTGCCTCCCCCCATTCTAGTCCATCTCTAAGAGTACGTGTATACTACCTGCTGGATTGGATCTAGACACGATAAATTGATCCCCGAACGCGCTCACCGTCGATTCCGGAACTCCAGCTCCGCAAGAGGAGTAAGCGGAGTCGACAGAGTCGATGTAGCTGAAGTTGCGTATCTTAGTTCGAACCACTCCCCAGTGTAGCCCAGGCCTAAGAGTCTGAGCCTGTGAAATGCTTGTTGACATCCCATGATTCCCATTGGCTTCACTGAGGTATTTGGAACCATGCAGGGTGGGGCCCAAAGAGCCATTTCTAATATTGGCAGTTTTAGCCAGAAAAAAGAGACTCATCTTTAGAGTTTCTAGCGTCTTCAGGCACTGCACTCCCATTCAGCTGTACACTGAACAACAGAATTATTTATATTTGAGGGGAGAGGGAAGGTTTATCCCTGACCCTTTGGTTCAGCTCTAAGCACCAGATCATCTGTTCATTTATAAACCCATCACAAGGGTTGAGTTCTCAGGCCCCCTGGGTTACAGAACATTACATGAAAGAGAGGTACTTTTTCTCTCCCAAACTAAAATACTCTATCAGCCCTAAGAAGCGCCTCCAAATGAATCTTCTCTGTCATTCGCTGAGGAAGAAGTATTGTCTAGAGTTACAAGTTGCTTCTCTCCTTTCCTGTCATAACCCATCTGCCACCACTTTTTAGAAAATGTATCTGGAAGTTGGAAAGGCACCTTCTTTTTTCGTGCATCTGATCAAGTGGGTATTCACCCATGAAAGCTTATGCTCTAATACATCTATTAGTCTATAAGGTGCCACAGGACTCTGTCACCTTCTTTTTGATGATTTTAGCAAAGTCTCTCTCTCGAATGATAAGATGAATTAGCAGCCTCTGCTCATTAACTGCTAGCTATGTGTCTTGAAGTCCATGGATAATTGTTTTAGATGGGATGTGTGTGTTCACTTTAATAGGCCTGCTGAGGCCCCTCTCATTAACTGATGCAGTCCCTTAGGGTAGCATGTGAAGAAAAAATAAAAAGTATATAATCCCATTACCTTTAAGCAGTCTAAACATAATTTCAAACAGACAGGAGAGAAACTAGAAGTTTTTCACTCCAATTGTATGTCTGTTGTCCCCATCCCTTAACCTGTTTGAACCAGTGTATTCAGCCTAACTCCTTGCTGGTTATCAAATAACCTGACTTTGCAAGAAATAATCATGTCAGTTTCACTGACATCTAAGCTCTGTTGCCAAAATGAAACAAAAAACCTCTCTCCCAGAGGAGTATTTGTATCATTAATGTTTTCAATTTCTCATTGAGCTGTCCATAGCAGATGTGCCGTCTTGCTGCAGTAGGCCTTTAAGGTCCAATACAGCCAGTTTCTCTCTTCAGAAGCTCTTGAATAGAAAGTAATTCAATAGGAACTCCAAGAAGTTTTGGGCAATTTGATAATACTTTACACAATACATGATGCCTGTCAGCAGAAGATCTTCACACACCTGAAAATGAGTTTTACATACGAAGAACGGAGGCACAATGGATTAAACTTTGGGATCAGATGGCGCTAGCACTGTCGAGCCAGGCCTGGTAATAAAGGTACTATTACTATGCTGTGCATTTAACTTTCATATTGAGTGCCTCCCCTTTTCAGAGCACAATAAGAATCTTGTCAGATAGCTTTGGTCACCCTGACTTCCCATTGTAGTTTACCTTGCCATATTCAACTTTCTAAATTAACTGTATATCGTTCTTTCTGTTCCTCTCTGACACCCAACTGCCCCTGTTCAGAGAAAGACAGCAGAAAATTCTTTTGAACAACAGACATAATTCTTTGAGGGAGATTGAGATTTGAAAACCATGAATGGTTTACAATACAAAAAAACGATTTCTTCTCCAGCTGGAGAAATCCATGTACAGTATTGAATTTGACCTTAGCAACTGAATAGCTAAATCTCATGGGGCTCTTCTGTATTTGGTGCCAGGTTTACCTAGTAACTGTGCCGCACATATGCTGACACACATTGTATAATGCAGGTGGAATTGTGATTCATTAACACTTCCTGTGCATTCAGAGGATCAACTCATGTTAACAAAGAAAAACAGATTGAGATGTCGTGTAGCCAGATGTTTGGGCAGATCTTATTAATGCGGTCTTTAGAATTCTTCTTATTCCAAGTAGCCTCGTTCGGCAAACAGCTCTCTCAAAGTTCTGCCGACATTCTGTAGCTCTGTACAATAAGACGTCCCATTCCCAAGCCTCATGCAGTAGGATTATCTATCCTTATGTTTTCTATGCTTGTTTGCAGGAAATGATCTGTGCTTTTATTTTTCCTCACTTTGGGCAAGAATGACATAATTAGTGCAGAAGTGCATATCCTTACCTCTTCGTTCTCACCTTGCAATGTCTTGAATGCGTACTGGAAAGAAGTGGATGGATTTTTCATGAATCTGTTAGATAATTATCAGGTAGTTGCAAGAAAATTAATAGCTGCTGCTGTCACTCTGCAAATGTTCATTTATCTCATTGTATTTTTAGATGTGTGTAGGATATAAAATATTTTGGAGTTGTATATTTTGACTTCTTCACAAAAAATAGAGCAAGAAGGATCAATGTGGAGGAGACAGAAACATTCTGAATATGAGGTTTCTTGTAACTCGAGCAGTGGTGTATATTTGGAATGGTTTATTTGGAAAGCAAAAACAAACAAAGTTACTCAAAAGCTAATAGATTTTTAGTTTGCAGGAGAATGTGCTGATAAGAATGGAATGGATCTTTTCTTGTTCTTAGACTAATTTTTGTCTCCTTTATCTCTTTGTATTGGTCCTTTATTGCTCTGATGTAGTTTGTTTAAGGTAATGTAAACTAAGCAAAGAGAACAAAGTTACACAGTGTTATATCTTTTAAATTCATAGACAAAACCACAATAGAAAATAAAATGAGTTAAGGCATTAACTGTGATCTGTTGTCATTGGGATTGCAGAATTTAAGTGGTATATAATATTATCTTGATGATGTGGTAGGAATAATTTATAGACTGCTGAAATAGTAGGATGTAAAGGGACAATTTTATAAGGCTTTAATTCAGAATTTCCATTTCTTGGTGAAAAAAGCCTGTAGCCTTTTTGTTACATTTACTTAGCCTTTCTGTTTAATTTACGGTAACTGAACTAGCGCTGTGCCTTCTATTCAAGAAAGCTAATAACTGGAGAGAAATCATTAGCAACTGATTTGATCCTTCTGATTGTTTGATCACAAACTTATTTTTTCTTGAACTACCTCTTTAAATTTTGGAATCTGCTCTAGAATCAGATTACATCACTCAACAGTGGTTTTTCAAAAAAAATTTCCATATTAGAGTGCCATTAACAGAGTGGAAAAGTTAAACTTGAAACAATGGGACCTCTGGACTGTAAAGAAAAGCTAAAACTGAAGGCTTCAGAGTGTTTTATTTTATTTTATACACCAGCGGGGCAATAGGTAATTTGCCAATCTTGAGGTGTTTGAGAAGGGCAGAGCAAAGATGAGATGGTTCAGATGACTGAGGAGTAAAGATGGGGAACTTGCTCCTACTGTTGTCCAGATTTTGGTAGCAAGCCAATACAAGAAGAGTAGTTTAGTGAGGGTCATGGCACGTATTGTTCTGTGACTCCCATGTACTGTTGAACCTTATTTGTTGTGTTGTAGCCAAAATTATAATTATCTGAGAGCTACAGGCTCTTCCAAGGCCTCTTTGACATGAGCTGACAAGAGTCCCTGTGGTTCCTAGCAGACATCTCTAAAACCACCTATACAAATGAGGGGCCTTCTTGCCATCAGCAACAGAGGCCTCGTAGGTTCAACTCTGCTTTCAGAGTGGGCAGTGAGGACCACTGAGTCAAAATTCTTCTTTCAGCCCTAGAGATTGACCTCCACTGGTGAGGCACTTGAGGGAAACTTCCTCTGCTGCTTCTTTTGTTGTCCTTCTTCTGTGGATAAATTAGGTAGGCCTTCAGCTTCTGAGGCTGTCAGTGGGGCACTTTGCACAAGCACTAAATTGGAGGAGGCAGAATGGTCCATTGATAGGGCACTGCGCTGAGGGCTAAGTTCTATTCCTGACTCTGTAACTGCACCGATAGGATCCTGGGCAAGTAATTTCCCTTCTCTGTGCTTCTGTCTCTCCGTCTGTAAAATGGGACTGAAGAGCTTGGTGGAGTTTGGAGAAAAAGAGCTATGGCTGAGCTACTGCTGCTGTTATTATTATTATTCAGCTTAGTTCAAAGCTCTTTTTAGCGGGGGGGTATGGGCAAGGGGAGTTGTGTTACCAAAGCTTCAAAGATATTGGTTTATTCATTCCCAATCTGAACACAAAGAAGTAAATAATAGGATTTGGCTAACAGTGCAGCCAACTGGGTCTGTATTGTTCAGTTTTCATTTGGAAACGAGTAAGGGTCTGGTTCTGATTAATTTACTGAATAATAATAATTCCTTGGTGACTTCACTGCTAGAATATCAAAGCACTTCATAAATAATCCTCACAGCATACATCGGAGATTGGTCAGTATTAACTCCTTCTGCTCCTTTGTGGGTAGAGGAAATGGAAACAGAGAGAGACTAACTGACCAGGCCAAGGGCTAGGACAAAGTCAGGATTAGATTTCAGGAGTTTCTGGCTCCCAGCCTCACACTCCATCCCACCAGACCATTCTGCTGAATGATGTTCTCAGACTGGCGTTCAAAACCATATTTTCCAAGACATTGTCAAACCAAATTAATATTCTTCTTTGACAGGGTAACAAGCCTTGTGGATAAGGGGGAAGTGGTAGACATGATATATCTTGGCTTTAGTGAGGCTTTTGTTACTGTCTCACATGACCTTCTCATAAGCAAACTAGGAAAATACAACCTACATGGAGCTACTGTAAAGTAGGTGTCTAACTGACTGGAAAACCATTCCTGAGAGTATCACTAGTGGTTCACAGTCATGAGGGAAGGGCATATTGAGTGGGGTCCTGCACGGATCAGTTCTGGATCCAGTTCTGTTCAATGTCTTCATCAATGATTTAGATAATAGCATAGAGAGTACACTTATAAAGTTTGTGGATGATACCAAGCTGGGAGGAGTTGCAGATGCTTTGGAGGATCAGATTAAAATTCAAAACGATCTGGACGAACTGGAGAAATGTCTGAAGTAAATAGGATGAAATTCCTTAGGAAGGAACAATCATGTGTACAGATACAAAATGGAAAATGACTGCCTAGAAAGAAGTACTGCAGAAAGGGATCTGGTGGTCATAGTCAACCAAGAGCTAAATATGAGTCAATGGTAACACTGTTGCAAAAACAAAACAAAAAAGCATACATCATTCTGGGATGTATTCACAGGAGTGTTGTAAGCAAGACACAAGAAGTAATTCTTCCTCTCTGCTTGGCTCATTAGGCCTCGCAGCTGGAGTATTGAGTCCAATTCTGGGTGTCACATCTCAGGAAAGATGTGGACAAATTGAGAAAGTCCAGAGAAGAGCAACAAAAATGATTAAAGATCTAGAAAACATGACCTATGAGGGAAGAATGGAGAAAAGGAGACTGAGAGGGGGCATGATAACAGTTTTCAAGAACATAAAAGGTTGTTACAAGGAGGAAGAAGAAAAATTATTCTCCTTAACCTGTGAGATAGAACAAGAAACAATGGGTTTAAATTGCAGCGAGGGAGGTTTAGGTTGGACATGAGGAAAATCTTCCCAACTCTCAGGGTAGTTAAGCACTGGAATAAATTGCCTAGGGAGGTTGTGGCATCTTCATCATTGGAGATTTATAAGAGCAGATTAGACAAACACCTGTTAGGGATGGTCTAGATTAGAATAATACTTAGTCCTGCCATGAGAGCAGGGGACTGGACTAAATGACTTCTCAAGGTCCCATCAAGTCCTATGATTCTATGTCTGTGCAGTGAGCTGTTGCAGAATTGCTCAAGGCCTAACAATCTTCACAGTTTGCTTTGTTGCCAAAATAATCTTGAACTGTGTAAAACCATCTGCGGAGACCCTCCTCTTCGGAGTTCTGTAATGGCCTGCTACCACTTGTAGGCCATCTCATGACATGATCTCAGGCAGCTACCAAAGCATTTGCCTGAGTCACTGAACAAAAAGGTCAGAAGTTCAATGGGGTCTCAGAGCAGTATTAATAAGCTAAACCAAAGTAATGGCTTCTTTTCTAGATTTTATTCTATCAAGGCATTGATTTTAATCAAAACCAGCTCAATCTCTTGAAGCCTCCAGTAGCTACAATTACCAGAAGAAAGGATGTTGGTGCATCAGTCCTTGGTTTCTGCCCTTTGTTGTGCTGCAGCACCCCCAGAGGTAAAACTAAATAATGTATGAGTGAATTCTTCTGTGACTGAGCAGTTAACAAGCTCATCATGTTCCATGGAAACAGCATCCTAATTTTTATTCCAAACAAGGTTTCGGTTCTAATTTTTGTTTTGACAAATATGATTTGACATAAGAATAGTGGGAGTCAGGGCCTTTCATTTTTGATCTAGGTTTACATTGCTATGATCTGAATTCCTCTCCCTCTCTCTTGTTCCTTTCAGTTGTAAGCTTTGTTATTAAAGTTAGCAAGAAGCCATCTGAAAACTCTTTGCTCTGTAGCATTTAAATAGCCCTGCTATATGCAAGACTAAGTATGATAGCTTTTTAATGACTTGTGCTGTTCGCTTTGAGCATTGACACAATGGATTACTGTGGTGGTTTTTTTTTAAAGAGCCTTGCTGAAAACAAGATTCGGTTTCTATTCAGTGAGAAACTTCAGAAGAGAATGTTGACTAGGCAACGAGTCAGGACTTCTGGGTTTTATACCCAGTTCTGCAGCTCATTCTGTGTATGAGATGGGTACTGGTCTCTCAAACTGTCTGCTTCCTCTCTTTTAGAAAGGAAGCAGTACTTACCTGTCTCCAAGAGGTGCTGTGAAACTTAATTAATGGCTTTACCCATGATAAGAAGCTGCAGAAGCTGCAAGCACCAGCATGGCGATGATTGCAGTGTTATGCATCTCTCTAAGCAGATGCGGCAAGGTGCTATAATAACCTGCTAGATGTGGCAGCTAGATATCACAATGCCTGCAAGACATAAATGGATGGATGACGTATATGTGGCTCCAGCTGAACTCAGACGAGACAGAGGTAGAGCTAAATGATAAAGGGAATAACTTCCAAGAGCTGGCTAAGATGCCATCCCTTGCCTGGCACAGGGCAACTGTTCCCCCTGCTCCGCATTGCGAAGGTAGCCCATAGTCTCAGCGCTGCCCCTTCCACACAGATAGCAATGTTAGGAGAGACAGTCCATGCCCACTTCTGTCTGATGAAGATCTGACAGATGTGATACCAGGTCCTCACTTTCTCTGTGTTGAAGGAGATGATGCAACTATGAAGTACAAGGGTGAGGCTGGTGAGAACTGGAGGCAGGGCATTTTTGGAGGAGGGTCCTAGATTGCGAAACATCTGACTGGACCGAATCAGGCTGAGTCTAAGTCTGTTAGTGCCGAGGGCAAAATGGAAGATTAATTATGGGAAGCTCATGGCAAAATCATGCAAGGCTGAAGAGAGCTAGTGCAGGGGAAGATGATTGTCATTTTGCATACACAAGTGCACGAGCACATTCTTCATATCTTAAGGAACAGCAGCCTGCTAAGCAGAGTACGGTGTTCCTTTTGGAATGTCTTTGTGCTCTTTAACTGTCTGCAGTGGCCCCAATTTAGCAGGGTTTTATAAAACCTGCATTAGTCGCTAGATCAGATTGATACTCCCTGAGGCAAGTGATCCTGCAGTCCATATTCTGAAAACTTCCACGGAGCAGGAGTGGTGACCCAAAGCCAATCTGACTATGTGTCTGTAACTACAACAGACCTCTATTTAAATGTGAAATGCTCCGTTTTTCTGTATCCAGACACAAACTCACTTTAAGTAGCACGAGACAGAGAACACCTTGCTGAAACTAAATGTCGCAGCCTTTGGAGTTGCACCATGGTGGCACTTCTTGGGGTCATAAACCTGTTGTTCATCGTGGTGATCTAATTCCTGGCATCAGTATAAAGTGCAGCAGCCAGCTGGAGTCTTTGCAAATGGCAGCTTCTCCTTCTTTGTCTAATAAGCGAGTCCTTTTCAGCTACATGTTTGCTGAAAGCATCACCTGTAGGTCTCCCCTAATGAATCTTGAGGAACAGACTCAAAGTTGAGAGTTTGTCAAGTCTGGCCTTTGTTGTCATTTGCTGTAAGAAGCTAGCGGAGGACAGATTAGTTGATTAGCACCTGTGAGGATTGCATATGAAAAATAGGCGGGTTTCCAGGGAAGACAAATGGTTCCGATTAAGTGGAGGATATGAGGTGTTTCCCTCTGTAAAGGGTCCATGAAAGCAGAACTGTTCAAATGAGGGATCCTTTCTTGGAGGGCTGTTACTTTGCATGCCTGCTTAATATAAACCTTCTGTGACAAAGGGGAAAGTGAAATTCAGTCTGTATTGTAAACATACGATCCACTCTGTGGTCGTCTCTCTTCTTGGCTAGCCAACGTCGTGTGCTCTTTCTTTTTCCAGTACAGCGTGCACCATGTTGGAACAGCCAGCAAGGCCCAGGGAATTGGACTTGCCATAGAGCACAAGCCAACCTCTTCCTACCATGCGAAGGGTTTGTTTCGAATGCAACAAAGGGGCTGAAACTTCTGCATCTGGTTGCACTGAAAGGTGCTGCGTATGAAAACCAAAGGTTGTTTGCCTGAGTTATGGGCTGTGCCTTTTAACAGCTGGATCGGATAAGACAGCTTCAGAGCAGGAGACGGCAGCCCTTTGGGTGCAACAAATACATAATGCATTTTCTGGAAGCCTTGTGGGACCAGGGGAACGTGTTCACAATATACTTAACAATCTCTCGAGCACAAAAGGTTCTCTATATTTGTCTCCTTTTCCCCTTCGTGTTCTCTCTCTTTCCCTTCCTTCCTAGTTTTGTCCTCTCCTTCCACTCCTGCTCACCTACGAGCCACATACCTGCAAGTAAAGCAGCAAAGGGAAATCCAACTGTTACTGTCAATTACATCTTGCTGATCTGTCTGCATGAGGAGCATTGGAAATGAGAAGCAGAGGTGCTTTGTACGGCCACCGTCTGGCACTTGTGCCACAGGTTGCTGAGCCTGGATCCAGAAGATAAAACCACAGTGTTCTGAGGGCTTGAGGCTGTCTTCTTGTTGTGACCGCCTTGCTATGTGTCAGCTCCCAGAGAGACAGCAGACGGAACTGGCAAAACGTCTGGGGAAAAGGAGATGATTTGGGGAAAGATTTTCTTCTTTTCTCTGATACATTTTCAAAACTAGGACAGTTTAACTTTGCCCACAGGGCTCTTTATAACCGGGGCATCCAACCAATTCATGGGAATGCCATCAGAATGGATGTTCTAACACAACGGGCTCTTGGGGTAGCACCTTGTAATTCCTAGCGAGGCCCTGATCATAAACCTAAGGTTTTGCAGATCAGTTTGAGTTTGCAGCGGTTAAATATCAGTCCTGAACTTTGTGGTTATAAAAGCTAAAGTGGTTGAAAAGTTGACCCTAGAACTCAACATTATATTCAAACTAGAGGCTGCATGGATGTGCCTGGAGCTGATGGTCTTGAGCTGCCCATGTTTGTTAAAGTGGTGGGTTTTTTGTTTTTTGTTTGTTTGCTGATGATAGATAGCGGAAAGGAGACTCAAGATGCAGTGTAGGGGGTGATTGTTGCTATAGATCTCTTAGTTCAAAGTGCTTTTCAAGCCTTAATTAGTTCTAACACTGCTGGCAGGTGGCTGGAGTCCGTGGGGAAGCTGTGACCTTGGGCAAGACACTTAACCTCAGCAGGCCAATTTAATTGCTGATGTTGCTCCTTTAACATCAGTAGAGTTACCCTAGGGATGAACATGCATGGCTGAGTCTGGCAGAGCCAGGATTAGCCTGGTTCCCAGGCCCAAGCTCATTCCACCTGCCCCAGCTGCCTGTTTTCATACTGTACATTGCAAATAAAGCTGCACTGTTCACTTCTCTTCTTAGCATTTGTTTGCTGGGACCGCGAAGAACCAACAATTGAGACGTATCTGTACCAGGCAATCCCAGCCACTGTTTCTGTTCTCTTTAGATTTCACTTGGGTGAATGGAGCCTGTTTTTTTCCTTTTCTGCTTTGATTATCGTTCATCTTGCTATTAGGAGACACCTCTGTTGCGTATTGGCCCAAGTCCATGGGCTCATCTTGAGTATAATCTATGCAAATCTCTGTTTTAGCATAAAAGTAAACCTTAGACTTCACTGTTAAGCCATGGAAGTAAGAGGAAAATTATGGATTGTGTTCAGCTACTGCTGCCTGTACTGCAGAGCACCCTGGTCAGTGGTTACTTAGGCCTCCTCTGCAGTAGAAAATGAGGTTGATTTAACTATATGTGATAGGCTGTGAAAAATCCACTCCCCGAGTAGTGTAGTTGAGCCAACTTAAGTCCTCGTATATGCAGCGCTAAATAAAGAAGAAGTCTTCTGTCAGCCTAGCTACCACCTCTCGGGGAGGTGGATTACCTATGCCAATAGAGAATCCTTCTGGTCAATGTAGGTAGTGTCTACCCTGAAGTGCTGCAGCTGTGCGGCTGGAGCGGTTCAAGTGTAGACAGTCCCTTAGAAGTTTAGTGCTGTACTTTCATGACAGACATTTCAACTTGTTAGGGTCTTTGAATGTGCTGTTTGACATATGTCTTCCATAGCATTCCCCATATGGCCCAAAGGATCCATGCTAAACTTCCTAATGAGCCCTTGGCAGTGTATTCAGACCATCACCACCGCTGGCACTAACTAACACCTTTCTTGACAGCCTCAAGAGAGGCCAGCTGTTAAAAACAGTGAAACTAAGGGTGAAGAAGACTCGTCCAGTTCATATCTCTGCTGGGGCAGGACTGCTTCTTATGGTTTCGCTTACCAGTGCCTTGTCTAATATCATTTTAAATATTTTCAAAGCAGGGTGGATTTTTTAAATCACTAGTCAGGGAGACTCGATTTTAATCATGGTTTTCCACATAAAAGTGCATTCTTGTTGGTTGTTATAACCTTAATACATATTCTTCACAGCTCAGAGACAGATGTAGGTGTCATTTTTAGATGGTACACACTATACAATTTTTAACAGTGATTTCTTTTGAAAACTTTTCAGATTAGTTTTACAGCTATCTCAGAAAATGAATGATCGTTTGGTTATTTCATTTGCCAAAGGTAATTGAAGCTGATATTTATGAAGTCATTGGGAGGTGAACTATCTCCAACTCAACAGGTTAATCATGAATATTTGGAGGATTTTCTTGCCATGCTGTATTAGGAGGAGAACATCACTAGACAGACATTTAAATTGTTTTATTTAACTAAAACAACAACGTTAAGTATTCTGGATTTTTTCTTCAACACAAACATCCAATATTTTATCAAAACAAGCACATGTCCCTTGCTTCTCATATTTATCTCCAGACTGCTCCTTGTCCAGATCTATTTCACCGCCAACAATCTCCTATTCATTGAACTTTTTGAAACTTTGCACTTTTAGAGAAAGGGAAAGGTAAGGGATTGACTCTGTGTCCACAAATTTGCAGAGGGACAATAGAGTTGAGGTCTGTTATTTCTCACCTTTCTATATTATTTATTTTAAAACATTTTTGCTGTTAACAAGCATGTTACCTCTAGAGATTCAAACCTACAGTTTGAGAACTGCAAAATTAAGCGTCTCTGATGCTATCTTCTAGACTGAGCACCGAGTCCCATTGGGTCGATAGAAAGATTAACCTAAATAATCTATACAGAAGCCTGTGGAATCCTATAAAATTGGGTCCCTAATCCATGAACTATTGGAACTTATTTACAAAAATTTTCTCAAACATTACATGAATATACTGTCTCATACTAGAGAATCAGAATTTATAATCCCTATTCCATGATGAGATATCTTTGAGCTATAATGTATCGTAGTTAAAACTATCTTTAGATAAGTTTTCTCCTCAAAAAAGCATTTTTTCAAAAAAATCCGATTTAAATAAAAAACAATTTTTCTGATTTTTTTTTTTAAATCATTGATTTTTATCCACACTGTTTTGAAGCTGGGGCTTCCAGCAAGTCTTCCCATGAAGACTCTTCCATGGTTGACTTGCCCGCTCCTCTTGTCCCTGGATTTGTTTCCCTCCAGGCTAGTTCTGAGACATGTTAGCTTTGGGTGTTGCAGTGACTTTTGTACTGTTACTGGCTGGTGTGTACAATACTGGATCCTGGTACCGGAGCTATCCATCCAGCTCTGGATCCACCTGTCACGATAGTTGCATTAACTTAATATTTGTTGGTGATTTTTTGCAACTGAATTAGCGAGCTTAGATGAATGATTTACTCTCTGCGTGGGTAAAAATAGAAACAGAGCTGTCTTATTGCCTTCCTGGATGTCTCCATTCTTCTCTCTTGAAAGATTAGACACACTTGAGGCTTGGAACAGGGTGGTACAAGCTCTCCCTGGAAGTGATGAGCTGGAGAGTTGAAGCTTTGTATTACGACTATGCAGTACTTCTGGATTGCTGCTTGTCTTCTCTCAGATGAAAACTTCAAACAGGCTCTTGCAGTCATGAAAATGGCCGTGGCCTCTTCAATGCAAAAAGCATCAACTCAATTATTGTAGCTGAGTTCGTTTGCATTCTGCCTACCTAAAAATTCATTTGAGTTGGATTCTGTCCATCATTTTCACTCTAGTTCTACATCTCAACTCTGTTGCATTCTGTTAATGTGCAGTATTAAGTAGTTGTCCCATCTCACCCCCCAGATGGCTGCATTTCTCTGTGTGTGGAGGGGTGGTGGTGGGGTGGAGAGATGTCAAATAGTTATAATAAAAATTTCATTCAATATTAAATTAAATATTAACTGTTGGTTAATAAGTGGCCATTATCTTCACAAGCAGTAGTAGTGCACAGTGACTGGACACTGGTGATGGCTGTCGGCGGAAGAGACGGCTGCCGGTAGCAGAAGGAATCTGTTGGACCTTTAGCCCATTGGCTACCGACTAGTTCAGTCTATAATCCACACCTGTCTCTGGAGACAGCCAGAGTCCTCTTGCTGGAGAGAGAAGCCAGCTGGCCCCAACCATCTTCCCTTTCACTGTCTTGTTTGGAGCGAGATCTAGCCATTCTCTGGACAATTTCTTGGTCAGAGGGCAGAGAGAGAGAGTCCACCAATGTTGTCTTTTCCCCTCCTCCCTCTAACTGAGGAGAGAGTGCCTCAGCATCCCCTCCCCTTCCCCAAAGAAATAGTGGCTTCTGTCTGATGACTGGGAGGGTCTCAGAGTGTGTGGGTGTATGTGGGGGAGAGAGCGGAATCCCAAAGGATTAATCACCATCTGACTCCAAGGACATCTCCCTAGGGTGAGAATAGGCCCTTTCTTTCATATTGCTCTCTGCCTTCAGCTTCTGGGCAGGATACCCCAATCTCTGGAGCTGTCTTTTGTCTGAATGTAATCTTCCTGTGATTACCCTGGAGCCAGCCGGTGTTTGAGTAATCAGCTACTTTCTCTCTCTAGTGGATGGTGATCTGAGAAGTATTCTCACTGATTAAAGATGACCTTCCAGGAATGAGCAAAGAAGAGCCCTGGCTGGGGTCTGATAGGTTGCCCCAGAGGCGCAGGAGAGAAATCAATGGGAGTTGCAAAGGCTTTACTGCAGGTTTGAATCTGGCCTGTACAATTCCAGCCGGAGTTGTGCCTAGGGGCAGACTCTTTAAGCAGTGCCGTGTGTCTCTCCTTTTCTCGGCTTGCTGTTGGTGGCATGGTAGAGGTAGGAATTTTTTTTTTCCTCTGGGGGCCTAATCCTGCTGCCATAACTTAAATAAAAGATGCATGATCCAGCCCTTAACGAGCTAGTCTGTGAGAAATAATCCTTTTGGAAGGTTCTTTGTCCATGAGGTATTTCCATGCTTAAAATTGAGAGCTTCCATTTCTATGCAGGAGAGTTTCTTAAGCAGATATTTTGGTTTATAGTTAAAAATCCCATAACAAAGCATAGGCATGGGAATTAGAGGTGTGGGGGGTGCTGCAGCACCCCCTGGTTTTACACAGGATTCTGGCTGCCAGTCCCACAGCTGGGGCTCTGACTGCCGGCCCCACACCCTCACCCAGCTGTGGCCCCAACCTCAGCCCCCTGCCAGAGACATGGACCTGCTCCCCCTCACAGCTTGGGGCAGGGAGTTGGCAGTCAAGGGTAAGGGGACTAGCTTTCAGCACCCCCACTATTAAAAGTGCCCCAGTCCCACTGTAACAAAAGTGAAACCAGTACCTCAGAGACGGGAGTGACAGCAAGTGTATAAAGATTCTGATAAGCTAGGATTTTGGTTTCTTTTCCTCTAATGCTTCTGCTTTGATTCTCTCTGTTGTATTAGATGTGTGGCTCTAGAAAGGTGAAATATTGTTTGAAAATGTCTCGCATAGTCTCAGAATATGCAGTCTATCAACCAAGATATCACCTTTGAAAGTGTGTATGTGTGTATTATAACAAACTGGCTAGCATATGTGTAACACTGTCTTCTGTATGTTGGACAGAATCACAACCACTGAACTGTGTGTCATAAGCCTTATACAACTGACTGACTGCTAATGAATATTTTCCTATCGGGCAGTGGTTCTCAAATGTATTTGCTCGTATCCCCCTTCTTTGTGTCTGTGGTAGTTTACATCCCCTCCCCCAACACAACTACAGATACTGGTGCTTCACTTGAATCAGTTTCAGCTTGTTTTTCTTCTGAGTTGGGGGTTTGTTTTTTTTCTGTTGCCCAAATGAGCCAATGATCCTGTGTAAGAAGAGCAAAAGAGAACGACGGTTGTGATCGATGCTTACAGTTAAATTTGCACACCACATCGTAGCAAATGGATTAATGTACAGATGGCAACGACTTTGTATATTGCTTGGCAGACTTCACAGAAATCTGTCAAAATGCACAGCACCATCTAGAGTCAAATGCACAGCGCCATAGGTGCCAACTCTGTGGGTGCTCCAGGACTGGAGCACCCGGGGGGAGGAAAAATAGTGGGTGCTCAGCACCTATTGGGAGTGCCCCCCCCATCAGCTCCTTCCCCTCTCCCTGGCACCTCCCGTCCACTGCGGATCAGCTGTTCATGCAGGAGATGCTGAGAGGGAGGGGGAAGAGCGAGGGCAGAGCACACTCTGAATGGAGTGGGGCAGGGATGGGAAGAGGCAGGAAGGGAGCTTTGGGGAAGGGATGGAGTGAGTGTGGGGCCTGGAGCGGAGAGGGGGTAGGAAACCCCGCCCCTGGCAACTTAGAAAGATGGCGCCTCTGCACAGCGCCATCCGAGGGCCTGATGTGTCTAGAGGAATCAGCTTTGTTAGTTACTCATTGCTGTGGGTAAAATGTTCACAGTAAGTCCCCCACCCCCAAGCTTCTCAGGACCTCCCAGAATACATTCTGTGCCCTGCAAGGGGGTCTGGCCCCCATTTTGAGAACCTCTTGTAAGGAAAGGTGATTGTATTTGGAACTAGAAGAGCTGGGTCCCTCTCAGAAGTTCTGAATGGTCCTGTGTCATGACCCACGGATCTCAAACCTGACCCCCCAAGGTTCATGAGAGCAGCCATGCCCCAACCCTCCCCCTGACAGCCTGCTGGCAATAGCTTACCTGAGTCTCACAAAGCCCAACCCCAGTGTAAGACTCCACTGGTCTTATTGGTATACCACTGGTATTGTTCCACCGGTCCTACGCCAGCAGCAGGAACAGAAAGCTGTCCAAAACTACTGTGCTCCACCATGCACTGATTGTGTGCCTTTTGCTTCCTGCTATCACTACCCGCTCCTGCTTCCCTGGCTTGATATCCTGGCCTTCCAACCCGACTTGACTCCTGGCATCTGAGTTGTGATTCCCAGTCTCCGTTTGTCTCCTGCTTCTGACCTCCCAGGATCCGAACACGTCCGATTCTTGACCCCTGTCTTGTGACTGCAGACTCTGGCTCCGGTTCCGACTACTGGGTCTGGCTGCCCATGATCCCGGTGTACAGCCTAGACGCAACTGTGAAGTCCTGGACAGCCATAGAATTGTTGTAGATTTTGTTTCTGCTCTGAGATGACTTCCATTTACATGGTGCCTCTCATTTATTATCACAATAAAGTTTGTTGGGCTTAGGGGTAAAGTCACTTACAGATGCTGCAGATCACTTTGGACATGACACAGAAGACAGGAAACATCTAAAAGACCCTTGTACAAAACACAGCCTGCCCTTCCTCCAATATCTCTCTGTTCAAGGAATATTTAAACCAGTCATTTAATACGAGGCAAGGGACAAATGATCAGTGAAGCACGCCGTCCTTTGTAAAATGCAGGGGCAGAAGGGAAAGCCAAGAACTCCGAATCATACTGGAACGAAGAGCAGAGCATATTTCTAAACCCCCAAAGTGTTTCATGTACTGGAGGCAAACATAAAAGGCTCTGTAAATTCAAACACTGTTTTATTTTTCATTTCAGTTCATCATCCCAGAAATGGTGACTTTGTCTCATTTTGTCACTATTTAGTTTCAGCAAATCCAACTTTTTATTATGGTCTCTTTGCAGATTGTGAAAGGCTTGGTGGATTATATCCTCATATTAAATCGAGCCCATTAGTGTGTTACTCTCCGAAGATCACAGTAATGGGCTGAGCCTCAGGCAATGCTTCACTGTTTTTCTTCTTAAAGTGTTTTGCCTGTGTCCATGTCGCTCAGTGCTGGTACGTTTCTCCCTGCTAATAGGAAAGCGCATAAAAATCGCATAATCATTAATATTGCAGAATCATTAGGGTTGATAAAAACAGCTCTGACTGAGCCGATGTTGTTTTTCATGGTCACTGCATTTTGTAAACATGCTACATAACCACTGGCTTTTTTATTTTTTTTTTTAAGACCAATCTTGTAGATCTGGTGGCTGTTTGACTCCATCTAGAGCTCTCCTATAGATAGTGCCAGTTAGATGATCATTATCCAAGTCTGTCAGAGCAAATGAATTTCCAGTGATTGGCTCCACTGCTTCTCTCCCCAGTTTTTGTTGCAGATGGCATTCGGAAGCCGGCAATCTGTGGATGCTCAATCAAGTGTTGGTTTAGGTTTCATAAAGTCAGTCATGTGCTGACTGGTTGAAAAGTGTCAAAACTACAATCTTGTAAAATCACCAAAGTAAGTCGGGTGCCTTTCTTAAAGGAAAACAAGAGTGTTTAAAATAGAAATTGGTCCAAACTAAACATATAGATCTGCTCCCCTGCCTTTTGGGAAATACGATATATTTTCTGCCCAGGGGATTATTTTTTAAATAAAGAAAGACTGGGATTTCAAGGTTTGTTGCTAACTATTCCCCATATTCCACTTTTCCCCTGGTCTCCAATTTACCGACATATCCCACTTCCTGTGAAGGTTTCTGGATGTAATCCAACAAACCAGGGGTCAGCAACCTTTCAGAAGTGGTGTGCCAAGTCTTCATTTATTCACTCTAATTGAAGGTTTTGCATGCCAGTAATATATGTTAACATTTTTAGAAAGTCTTTTTCTATAAGTCTATAAGAAATAACTGTTGTATGTAAAGTAAATAAGATTTTTAAAATGTTTAAGAAACTTCATTTAAAATTAAATTAAAATGCAAATCTTATCGGTGTAGTGTGATCCTTGCCCTTGCTGAGACCCCAGGCTGGCAGAAGAGCCCCCCAAACTGGGGGCTGGGACCCAAGACCTGCAGCAGGCTGAGCGGGGCTGGCAGACAAAACCCCAGCTGGCAGGGGGCCGGCAGCTAGTACCCCAGGTCAGCAGCAGAGCCCCCAAGACTGATAGCCAGGACCCGGGCAGTGTGAGTGCCACCGAAAATCAGCTCGCATGTCGCCTTTGGCACACGAGCCATAGGTTGCCTACCCCTGCATCAGATGTTTCTTGTGCTAAGTAGTACTATCATTAGAACCACCACTAGAGGGCACGCAAAATGTTCTGTCCCAATATGACTGCTTTATAGGAAAGTTCTGACCTGGACTCGGTGTTCATGGCTGAGACCTATTTTTAGTTTAATATAATTGATTTTACAATGTGAGAGGAAGCAGTTGAGCCAAAGCAGCAGCATCGTCATGAAAGCTCGTGGATATACGTCGAGTATTTGAGGCTTCATGGTTGGGAGGGAAAGGGGAATGGTATTACATAAGAACAGCCGTATTGGGTCAGACCACAGGTACATCTAGCCCGGTATCCTGTCTTCTGACAGTGACCAATACCAGGTGCTTCAGAGGGAATGAGCAGAACAGGTAATCATCATGTAATCCATCCCCTGTCGCCCATTCCCAGCTTCTGGCAAACAGAGACTAGGGACACCATCCCTGCCCATCCAGGCTAATAGCCATTGATGGACCTATCCGCCATGAACTTATCTAGTTCTTTTTTGAACCCTGGAATAGTCTTGGCCTTCATAATCTCCTCTGGCAAAAACTTCCACAGGCTGAATGTGTGTTGTGTAAAGAAATACTTCCTTTGTTTGTTTTAAACCTGCTGCCTATTAATTTCATTTGGTCATCCCTAGTTCTGGTGCTATGAGAAGCAGTAAATAACACTTCCTTATTTAGTTTCTCCACACTAGTCATGATTTTATAGACCTCTATAATCGTCTCTTTTCCCAGCTGAAAAGTCTCAATTTAATTAATCTCTCCCCGTACGACAGCCATTCCATTCCCCTACTCATTTTTGTTGCCCCATTCTGAACCTTTTCCAATTCCAATATATTTTTTGTGAGATGGGGTGATTACATCTGCACGACGCATTCAAGAGAGTTGTTGCAGGCAGCATCACCCTCTGCAGAAACTAATGCTGAATCTAGCCCACCCTCCCCTCCTGTAGGTGTCAGGATTGAGGAGAGAGCTGTGATAGCAATGGAGCAATGCTTGTGTGCCTCTCATCTTAATGTAAGAGCAAACCAGTAACTTCACACAGAAGTCCTACTCCAGTGGGTGTTCAGGAAAATGTAGGAAATGATGGAGAAGCTTTAATTTGCCTTTTTGGGGGCTGGGTAATGGGTAGCTTCCAAGTGAAGAGCTGTGTATATTGGATTACAAAAGAAAATGAGGGCCTCCAGTCTCAAAGTCCATACATATAGGGCAGTAGGGTGTCCAGATGGGTTTTTTGGGGTCTTTTTCTTATATAGGCTCTTATTACCCTCCATCCCCTGTCCTGATTTTTCATATTTGCTGTCTGGTCACCCCATAGGGCAGTGACCCGTGTTCTCTTTCACCTCCCCTGCTGCGTTGCCTTCTGTTGACTAAAAGGACTTTTAGGGGCTCTTAACCATCAGAAATGAAACTGTGTCACTGAGGTCCTTTGAGAACTTGCCTCTGCTGCTGTTCACAGTACTAAACTATTTAAATCACACTGATACCAGCTTACATGGGATGCAATTCCATGTATCATTCCATTCCACATCTCACCACAGGATACAGTGTTGCTGTCTTCTGTTGAAAGGCTTCCTGTGTAGTCCCAATTACTTTATACAGAAAGGCAGACACGGATTTTTAGGCAGTTGACATGGCAGATCCAAGTACATGCGAGGGACTGTGCTTAGTTTGTATACGCTTCATTGCCCTCTGCTGGAGAAAAATGGACATGCTCATGGATAACAATTCATTCTGTTAGTTAAGTGAGTCGAGCTGTCCCTTCAGCTCACCAGAGCTCTATTAAGTGACCAAGGGCTTCATTTTTAACCACGCTGCTGCCACCTAATGCCATTTATCATATATTTGTAGTGGAAAGCCATGCCTCATTGAATGCCACATATGTAGGCTCAGCGTTCCACAGAACAAGCAATATATTAGTTACTTTGTCTTGAGTGTCATCTTTCACAAATTAAAGTATTGTTCTTGGCCCCCACCAAGCAGTACTCCATGTTACTCAACCCCACTTGCACCAGGGGTTCTTGTGGCCCAGCTCCAAAGTTCTGGAGCTTAGTCTTCTGTCATGAGATGTTCAGTCTGACAGAAGGGGTGGCATCTTGGACACTGTGGTGTGCGGGGCTGAAATTATGTGACTTTTTCACAAGCAAGGCATTGGCATTGGCATAGTCTTTGTTGGTAAACACTTCTTGACCAACCTTGATTTCGATGAGAGGAACAGCAAGTCCTAACATAGTCAGTAGCTCGACAGAATAGTGCCTGGAGAGAATGCGTCCTGCTGCACACCTGAGGTTATGTACAAATGTGGCCAAGGCACACAAACCAAAGCACACTTTTGCGCCAATATCAGTGTGAAGATCATAGATTAGAATTAGCAGAAGACATGGAACAGCAACTCCTTTCAGTGCAAGCCGAAGTGCTGACCTGTCGACTGAGCTGAAAGCCACTTGGAGGTCGATTATATGTGCCACATGAAGCAGACTGGTTAAATCCTCTGTGCAGTTCAGCCAACAGAGGGGCCGGCTTCCAACTTGCCCAACCCCAGCTAAGCCTCTGCCCCACCTCTTCCCGCCCCCACTCCACCTCAGGTCCTGCCACCACTCCACCTCTTCCCCAAACCCCTGTCTCTTCCTGCTCCACCCCAGATCCACCTCTTCCAGCCCAGTTCTGTCCCCTCCCCAAGCATGCCCCATCCCCTCTCCTCTCCCTCCCTCCCAGTGCCCACTGCATGCCGTAGAATAGCTGATTTGCGGTGGGCAGGAGGCACTGGGGGGAGAAGGGAGGGGAGCTTCGCTGCTGGTGGGTGCTAAGCTATGTCAGCCAGAATCCAAAGGGTAAGTCCAGCATCCATTGTTGACCATCCCGCCATGAAACCTGACTGCTGTGGACAATGTCTGAAAGGAACAGCTGTATCCTACCAAGCAGAACATGAACATGAGTCCCCTTTCAGGGACTGAAAACCATGAGATTGACCTGTAGTTGCCACACCTAGTACAAGATCCTCTGCCATTGTACAGGGACACACTGATGTCATCTGGCCTCCCTTCAGTCATTCATTTTATTCAAAAGTAGCCTTGTGTGCTCTTCAGCTGTGTTGTCAGGATGGACAAAAACACCCCTGCACAACGTGCTCTTAAACTTGCCATTGATCCGTGAAGGGGTGCCTGCCCTGACCCTACCTGGTGGATCTGCAGGATTGATCCAGATCTAGGAACATCACCACATGACATCTGTTGCAACATCATCAAGCATGGTCACTCTGGCTAGCACAATGGTCCCTAGTAGGCTATGCGTGTTTGATGATGACCTCACTGGGGAGCTGGGCAACTGTTTCTCAGAGCCAAATTAGAGAGAGACTGCAGTTTGGGTATGTAGCCAAGTCAGGGTAAGGCTTTGCATCTGATGGGCTGAAATGTCATGAGCTGAACTGATTTCAGGCACTTTCCAGAACTGGAAAATCACGCCAAGATTTACAGACGTGATTAGTGATTTTGGGTGCCCAACTTCGGAAAATGCCAAGCATCCGCCCTCTGAAAATCAGGCCCCCTTTAAAGATTCCAAACTCACTAGTCCTGTTTAAAAGCCTTTGCACAGCCTCTGTCCATTTAATTCAGGTCCAGAACATTCTCAAAGTTGAGCAGAGTTCCCACCTGGAATTCTGGTGTGGGCAGTGTCTAATATACAGCCATGGCCCATTGCAGTTCTTTACCTAATCTCAACAATTGCTCTCTTCATATCCTAACACACTATTGTTGTACCCCATTATTAAAGTTGGAAACAGGGAGGCCACGTGTTGAAAGGTTGACACTTTCCCCACTGTGCACAGTCACCGTTTGTGTTAAGAGGGTGAAATGAAAATGAACCTGATCAGCTGATATCCAAAAATGGAAGGTGAATAAGATTTAAACAAGTTGTTCTTTGTTTGCCATTACAGGGGGCCTTCGAGGGGCTACCATAGTGGATGCCTTAGATACTCTGTACGTCATGGAGCTCAGGGAGGAATTCCAAGAAGCGAAAAGCTGGGTGGAGAAGAGCTTTGACTTGAATGTGGTGAGTCAGTAATTGAAAACGTTGGTCCGTGCTGCTAAAATGCCTGATACGTCCCTTGGTGTGTTATAGTAGCAGCGTTTGGATCCAGGGATGTTCTGCTAGGACACTCTGTAAAGGGAAAAAATACAGTTTGCAAGGGAAAATGAGTCAGACTCATAGATTGCAAGGCCAGAGGGAACATTGTGATCTAACTAACCCCCTGCAGAGCACAGAACTCCACCCAGAGATTCCTGCATCCATCCTAAATTCCTGAGGTTTTCAGTAGAATTAGCCTGAACAGGGTGCAATGCTCTTTCTGTTAGAAAATTACCATCTCTGTTTTTTAGAAACTCCAAGGAAGCTTGATCAGGGTAAACAGGAGACCTCCAACGTATGTCCCCCAGATTGAACTCCCCCATGATATCGGTTTTTCTGTATATTAGAGATGGATCATCCTGCTTATATGGAGGGAATTTTTTGACACCCCTCCTTACAAATTATTGATCAATACCTCTGTGTGTTATGCAAAGGCAACACAGGACCCCAAAGCTAACGAGAAGGGGAGGAAAGGGACAATTGTGCAAGGACCCTAAGTTCTGGGGGACCCCAAAATGTCTGTAACATCTGTACAAATAAAGGGAAGGGATTGGGACCCCAAATTTCCTTCGATGGGCCTAACCCCAACCACAGTGCTAGGACACTGGAAAAATGAAGAGCTCCATTATAGAATGGCCAGCACTCCTTCCTGTACGTTCCTTGAAGGTCTCCCATCTACACACAGAGTTGTTCTTTGCTTGCGAGATGGGACCACAGCCTGCTGTGGTGGTCTATGACAGCCATTAAGCTCAAAATGCCATTAAAATTTTAATTTCCTTATGTGTGTCCTAGTTAGGACATGGCGGGGGGGATGGTGAAAAATGAATGCAGCTGCCTTCTTAGAAAAGTATCATTTGGGAATGGATGGCCGTCGTGGATTCATAATAGGAAGATCACGTCTGATAAATTAGGTTGAATGCTTTTAAGTATGTTACAGAATCGATAAACAAGGGACAAAATCAATGGGGAGATAATTTGGGTTTGACAAAAGCTTTTACTCCTGGCCCACACAATAGATTGATCAGCAAAGACTAAAATGAATGTTATGGATTGATCACTGGAGTCAGACATGCAGTGCAGGGAGAGAAGGGTTGAAATGAATTAAACATTGGCTTTGAGACAAGAAGCTGACTGAGTCAGGCAGGGTGGGAGGGTGGCCTTGACTGGAGACAGAAATTCAGTGCGAGGCCTAAGAGAGAACTGAGGAGGAAGGGGAGGGCGTCATTTCAAAAGTGGCCACATTTGCTGCTGAGGTGATTTGCCAGCATGGGGAGTAAAAATAGTTTCAGAGCTACAAAGCAAACGGTCTCAACAGAGGAAGCTCTGTTATCAGCTGTCAGCAACGTGTCACTCCAGTGCTGTTTGTTCCACAGGAAAGCTGGAGGTACTGGTCTTGCCTTTTAAAGCGCTCAGCGGGCTGGACCCAGACTCTCTGAAGGGCGGCCCGTCCCTCTGCAACCAAGGTCCCCCCAGGAGAGCTGCTGTCTTCAGGAATGGTGGAACTCTCAGGAAGGGTGAAAGTAAGGCGGTATGGGCCAGTACGGCGTACCGGTAAAAAGTGGCCGCCTGTACTGTCCCCTGCTGTCTTACTTTAAAGTGCAAAGGACCCTGCTTACAGCGCTGCCACAGCAGCACTTTAACATCGCTGCTCTTTTTGCGCGCTCCCCCCCCGTCAGCGGCCCTGCCAAGTCCCTTGGCAAAACACCTTCCTTAAAGCACTGTCCCTTTTGCGCCCCCGCCTCCCAGCCGCTGATGAGGGGGGAGGAAGGAGCAGCTTACCCAGGCGGCAGCGGTGGATGGGGGGAGCTGGGAGGGGGACACTGATCCTCACCCCCGCCCTTTCTGCCTGAGGCCCCACCCCTTCCAGAGGGGGGCAAAGCTGCCCCCTGTACCAGTAAGAGACAAATTTTACTTTCACCCCTGACTCTCGGCGACCAGATTTAGGGGGTTGGGCCTGACTCAGGCAATGGGAAAAGAAGAGACAGTTCAGGTCTGTGGCAGAGCAGTCGTTTGGATTTACCGACTAATGGCAAGTGTGGTGTAGATACCTAGTCAGACCATTGACTATGTGGGAAGTGCAAGTTAGCTTAGAGAAGTGTGAGACAGTGAGGCTGAGGGACAAAAATAATCACCAAACTCTAAAGGGAACGTGTGTACAGAACAGCAGTGCTCCATGATCCTGGTTAATTTATAGCCTAAGAACTAGTGCCCAGCAAACAAATCATTAGTTGCTAATCGCTGCTATGTTAAATCCACTGATTTTATTTCCCAACCTGGATCTTTTGCTTTCTCTCCTCCTTCTAGTCCAGCCTTTTCCAGGTTCTCCTTCTTTCTCCCCCTTTGTAATACTGTCACTTCCTGCGTGATCTTGAGCTCCTTCCTCTGGCTTTTGCCTCCCTCTCTGGATGGCAAATTGTGTCTCAGATCCTTCCAGCCTTCCCTGGGAGAAGACACCTGTTTTCATGTGTAACCCAGTGGGATTGTTGGAAGGGACAGATTAATGCAGTGGGTAAAGAATTCCTACCCCTCTAGCCCATTCACTGAAATCGCTGCACTCTCGTGAGAACCTCTTATCAGTAGTTTTATGTGCTTATTTGAGGGGAAGGAATAATTTGCCTGGCAGGTTCACAGTCCAGAAGCACAGTTTAAAAAGCACAGTTTGAAGGCAATTGCTTTGACATTTGCTGGTCGGGAGTTGGAATAAAATAGCTCTTAGCTAGCTCCAGGTGAGTGGCTTCCTGACAGGTTCAGTAAATCACATCACTGCACGTTCACCATCTCCTAGCAGGGCACGTGGGCCACTGGTTTGTTTGTCTCTCACTCAGGATGGCAGCAGCTGTGCCCCCCTGGGCTGTGGTCCTGTCAGGTCTTACAAACGATGTAGGGTTGAGCGTGGTAAGTCTTTGAATGAGAGATCTCCAGAGAACATCTGGACATTCCAGGAAGTTGTGGTGGTGTTGCACAGGTGGCACTCTCCCGCGGAGTCAGTGCTGAAGGAACACTTCCATATAGTCCAAGAAGGCTCAGTACAAGAGGGTGCCATCTTTTGGCCATTAAAACCAGTCTTGACTTCTTGTGGTCTCTCAAAATCCCTCTGCCCTTCTTGTAAGAATAGAGATGTTAACTCTGGCATCCTCTGCAGCTTTCAACTTAGGTCACTATTTTCTGCCTACCGAAATGGCCTTTGCATTTTCAACTGGAGAAAGTAGACTTCCTTTCATAATCTGTTGTGTAGGGTTTCACTGCTGTCAGCTGCTGCGTTTTACCCAGAAACTATTTCAGTGGTGGCAAAGTAATCCCTATAGCTCACTGACGCTACTTCCTAGGGGGTTGTGAGGCTTCATATATAAAGCTCTTTGAGATCCTAAATGAAAGACGCTATAAAAAGGCAATGTTATTGAACTGTGGATAAGGATTGCAGAGTTTTGTGAACGCATTTAGAATTACTCCAAGGCACTCTCATTAGCCCTATAATAGAGTGACCAGACAGCAAGTATGAAAAATCAGGACAGGGGGTGGGGAGTAATAGGAGCCTAGATAAGAAAAAGACCCAAAGATCGGGACAGTCCCTATAAAATCGGGACATCTAGTCACTGTACCCTATATCTGCATGGGTGCTATAAGGCTTCACTTGTACCTTCCAGTTACTATCTGATGATGATCTTTTCAGAATGGAGAAGCTTCCTTGTTCGAAGTGAACATTCGTTATGTCGGAGGACTGTTGACGACGTACTACCTAACTGGTGAAGAGGTTTGTTTCTACACATCCTGCGTATCTCTTGTGGTCTCAAATAATGAATGTGCAGGTGTATTTCTGGATATGGGGGCTCCCAGCAGTGCTCCACTGAACATAAAATTATCCCCCTGTAATGAGGTTAAACCTGTTTTTTTATGAATATTGAACTCCCACTAACCGTCTTTTAATTAAGTCTCACACAATTACCTTATGCTTGCCATGCCTGGCTCATCTATAAAGATCTTTTCTCCAATGGACAATTTTAGCAAGATCGTTTTTCAGCTTGGTACATTGGTCCCCACTGAAATGCATTTGCAGTGATCTTTGCCTTTCCCTCAGTCCTTGTTACTTTGTAGCCGAAATATAGGCAATAGCAGAAGCTTTGGGGTCACTCCAAATAGCCCTGCAGGCTAAGTTTTAGCTTGTTAGTGGCAGCTATTTGTGAAAACACCAAATGGTGGTTATATTTTTTGTGCAGCAAAAGTTTGCATTGATAAAGCAGGAGTCCAGATTGTGGCTAACGCCATCCATGTGCAAGGAGCCTTTCTTTAGTGTGCAAATATCACGTGCTGGTGAGTGTGTGTTACAAGCCCCCTCTGTGCCAGTCTGCAGTGGATATGAGTCTGTTACAACCCCCAGCTACCCGGCCGTGGCTCTTTAACTCAGACTGTCACAACTCACACTTGTAGCTCCAGAGGTTCCCGATTCAGTCTCCATGTGAGAACCCAGAGGACTGTTCATATGGAGGGGATTCATCCAGAATTTGAACCACCAGCTTCCTTTGAGAAGAGAAAGTGACTGGTGTGACAACCACCCCTCTGGCCAACACAGTGGGGATCGATCCAGAGACCTGCCTTAGTTGCAACGGCTTGAGCTGAAGAGCCGTGGCTTTGGAAGTGAGGGTGATAACAACTTGTCTCCTATGTGGATCAGCACAGAGCGGGATTTGTAACATACGCTCACCACAGGGTTACACAAGCACTGATCCAAGCAAGGACATCTGGTAGAAGTGCCCCAGCCCCGGGTTTCCCCACTCAGCCGGCATGGTTGAGCTGACCTCTCGGGAAAGGCACCTCTTTCTGAGGGGAGTGAGCACTAAGCCCACAACAAATTCTGGCTAAATCAGAAGATTCCCAGCACTGCAAACACTGCTCCCTCCTTCTCCCCTGCCCTCCCAAACGCAGGCCATAGCTAGACACATAATCTGTCTCATAATAGAGCTGTGCTGGAATTTAAAACCCAGATGTGGGGAGATCAAGAGATTACTCCTTTACCCTGAATATCTTAGCCAAACAGAAAGCCTGATCCCACTGATCTCAGTGGGAGTTCTGCTAGCATACAGCCGCAGGATTGGGCCTTAAGCAACGAGTAAATAACCTTTTCAAGAAACTCCCATATTGCTATCGGCCGTCTTCTGCTGGAGGGAGCTGCCATGAGAGGAGGAAATGACTAGTCTTTGCAGTGCGATGCCATCGATTTGTGGAGACCCGTGAGAAGCTCCATAATTAATGGATGAGTTACTGGAATTTGTTCCTCCTGGGATTTCCCTGCTGGGAAAGCTCTCAAAGATCTAGTGCCCCAGGCTGCAGCTCTTCATGCTCCTGGCTTCCATTGACTTCAGCTTGACAGAGAAGGAAGACAGCCCAAAAGCTAGGGCAGCACGCTAGAGAGGGAGCTCAGCAGACAGGTCAGTGTTTGTCCTGTATCGGGTCAGTGCCTCCCCCCTCGATCATCTAGTCACTTTCTCATGGATTTCCCTTCTGAACCAGATCCCTAAACCTTCCTCTGCTATGACAAAGGCCTGCGAGTCCATGGGCAAGTGCCGGTTTCCTCAGTGCTGCGTTTCTCAGAGCAATGATTTCCTGCTTTCTAGAACTGTTACGACAGCTTGGCTTGAACTAGGGAGGTTTGAGGGAAAAGGCTTGTGTTTGATCTCTTGTCACTTACAGGCTTCTCTTGCTCAAGACTAATCTCTTGAGCGCAGATTATTGCTTGTATCAGTTTGCCCCAAAATAATCGTGTCTGGCGGCTTTGTGCAGCCAGCCCCCATAAGCTGGCATTTGATTGGAAAGCCCATAACTCAGAAATGAGGAATTGAAAGGGTGATAACTTAGCCATGAGCAGTACTGAGTTTACCATGGCCCCAGTGGCTCCCTGGCACTGGGCCCACGCTCAAAAAGGGTCCATAACTCCTGCTTCCTCCCCTGCCACAGCGCTGTGAGAGGCTCACATCCAGATCCAAAGTTTGAGGCCTGTTAGGATTCAGGATTTTAGACTGGTCTGTTGTGGATCTCCAGGGGCCATCCATAAATTCTGGTTCAGATCGAAACTTCCTCTTGTGGTTTGGTTCAGCCTCATCCCAATATGTAGGCCTAGGGCTACCGCACTATTTGGAAATGAAAGCCCTCTAATATCCCATAATTCTTACCCACTTTAGAACTGTGTCTGTGTGGATGTGTATGGAAAGGTGACGTTTAAGAAGACCAACATGACTGATACTGGAAATCAATACATTACACATTTTAACTCTCCTTTTCTCTTTTTTGTCTAACAGGTATTCAAGAGCAAAGCTCTAGAACTTGGAGAGAAACTTCTACCAGCCTTTAACACCCCCACTGGTATCCCACGGGGTGTCATAAATCTGGGCAGGTAAGTCACACCTCATTACTTTCCCATCATTAGCAGTGGGTCTTATTTATGT
The DNA here is from genome assembly GCA_007922305.1 of Dermatemys mawii. Taxonomy (NCBI): domain Eukaryota; kingdom Metazoa; phylum Chordata; order Testudines; family Dermatemydidae; genus Dermatemys; species Dermatemys mawii. Next base: position 7,674,582 of record ML677388.1, read on the forward strand.
ACTGAACACTTGTAAAAGAGTAACAACTGTTCCTAAGGGGCATTTTGCCTGTAAGAACATAAGAGCTGCTATACTGGGTCAGACCATGGTCCATTTTGCCCAGTGTCCTGTCTCCAACTGTGTGGCCAGAGCTTCAGAAGAAGCGCACAGAACAGGGCGATTATGGAGTGAACCATCCTTTTCTTCCACACCCAGCTTCTAGTAATTAGAGATTTAGGGTTGCCCTGAGCATGGGCTTGTGTCCCAGACCATCTTGGCTAATGCCGTTAATGGACCTATTCTCCATGAACTTATTCAATTTTTTTTAACCAGTTATTCTTTTAGCATCTTTCTGTAGCATCTCCCCTCCTGACTCTTGGAGGATATTCATTTTGGCAACTCAAACTCCAGGAGGCATCTTGACGGTAATCAGGGGTGACTCACATTAAATCCAGCTGTGTTTTATTAATTTTTAAGCAATCCACATTTTCTTCCTTCACTTCCCAGCAGAGCTGCCCCGTTGGAATAGGATGTTCCAACTCACATTTGTCTTTGAATTTTATCGATGGGCCTGCAGCTAGACCTCCACTTGCTCTGCACATTTTTGCTGTGTGCAAGACTAGATGCATGATGCTACGTTTTTGGATCTATACAAGCTCCATGCGTGGGAGCTGAGAGATAGACTTTGTGGCATATGGCAGTTTTGTATCCAAATGTGTATGAATAGCTGCAGTCCATATAATTTTCTGCTTACCTAGACTCCACAACGTGCATGTCATTCACTTAGGCAACATCTACACGTAAACTGGCACAAGAAATTCACCACAATGACGGGGGCCAGGGCGGGGGCGGTTCTCCTGGTGCTGTAGCTAATCCAGCTGCCCAAGGGACAGTACCTAGGTCGATGGAAGAATTCTTCCATTGAACTAGCACTGTCTGCACTGGAGTAGCTTGGCACATTCCATCTTTTGGGCTGGGAGGGGGAGGATTTTTCACACCCCTGAGAGACATAGCTTGTGCCAATGCAAGTTTTCAGCGTAGACCAGGCCTTAGTACTACAGCTCTGCCTTTGAGGTACGTGACATAAAGCAAGAAGCTGAGGCAGATAGGTTAAATAACTTGCCCACAGTCACTTAGTGAAAGAGTCAAGAGTAGAACCCAGGCAGTTCTAACTACTACACAACACTTCCTGCCCATCAGGAGTCCTTGGTTTATTTTGTTGCCAACTAGCTCAAATCCCTGGGATTTTAAAAACTGCGCACAGGCTGAAGCACAAAGATTACAATCACTTCTGGGACAGCTGTTCTAACTGCACACAGCAGAGTTTGCAGTCAGTTTTGGACAGAAAGAGAAGAATACTCTGTCAATTGAAATTACAGGGGGAATAGGCTGTCTGCTGAAAAGTTTGCTGCTTTTCTCTGGAGAAATAAGGAATAATTCTGCATCTGCAAATGTTTTCTACATTTCTCAGACAAGAGGAACATTTTTCTCGTGAAAGGTCATTAGTTTTAGCCTTTGATCCATAGCAGAAATCCTTATCTTCTGATACAGAAGCCTTCAGGCGCCATCTAGTGCTTTCCCCCTGTTGCAGTGATGGTTCTGGCTACCGTAAAAAAGGAAGGCGTGTGATTAGAAATACATAATATTGTCAATATCTACCGAGAATCATGGTAGTCGAGAGATCAAGCCAGCGTCACTGCTGGAAAGAGAACCTCTGAGCATCCCTGGGCCAGCTGCTGCAGAGGCTATTTTGGGATCAGTCCCTCAAGATATAGGTCACTTTTCCTGTCTGTGTAGATTTGTGAGAGACAGAATCACTGCAGAGAGCTGTAATTTATAGCAGAGGGTTGGGGCAGGGAATGGGTCAAGTGAAAAAGCAAGCCTAATTACAGAGTGAGTGAGAATGTTAGTGATCAGAGAGCTCCCCCTTTGGCAATCCATTTCCACTCAGTGCGAGGCCTTATCACCACAGGACCCCCAAGTATATGCCCTGCTCTTTACTGTTAGAACACATTCCCCATTTACTCCCACCGTGCTGGTGGAATAACAAGATGAGGGTATTTTTCCTTTCTGCCCAGAGTTGACAGAATTAGAGATTAGCACAAAGAATAGTGGCTTGTGGGAGGAGGGAGAGAGGAAGGGTCTGGTGAGAGTAGATCGAAACCAAGAACCAAACAAGTTAGATTTATATGCAGTGTCTGCTAGCTTTCCGTAGGTCTATCTGGCCTGCCGTTCTTTGCAAGGTCTGTAAGATGAGGACCAGGAAGTGTCTCAGGACAGGTCTACACTACCCGCTGGATCGGTGGGTAGTGATCGATCTTTCAGGGGTCAGTTTATTGTGTCTAGTCTAGTGTAGCCCCAGGCGTGTAGAGAAACCCTGCTGTGTTTGCTTGGTAATGAAGACTCTCTATTTTGTCCTCGCAGTGGCATGAGCTGGAGTTGGGGTTGGGCCTCTGCAGGAAGCAGTATCTTAGCCGAATTTGGCACCCTGCATTTAGAATTTCTGCACCTCACGGCGCTCTCTGGAAACCCAGTGTTTACTGAAAAGGCAAGTACTTAACTCCTCGTTCTTTACTGAAACGATTCTTATGAACCCGTCACCCTGGCATCTGGGCTTATAACATAAAGTAGCATGTTACATGCAGCTGCCAGAGCATACAGTGCGACTAGCCATCCTTGCTCTACCACCCAGCTCACCGGAAGAGAAACCTTCCTGCTGAGGATCCAGAGACAGACATGGGACCATAAATATGTGCCTGGCGGGCCGGGGAGGTCACTGACGGTATCTGGCCAACAGCTGGAGGGAGCAGGTTCTACAGCCAGGGACTCTCCCCTGTCAATGCCCTACCTCCCGCCAGTCAGAACAATCACTTCAGCCGATCCCAGCCTCCAGTGGCAGAATTCCAGCCTCAGTATGTGCTGTGCTGACTGTCCTGCTGTTGGGTCCGTATTTCTTTACATCAAGTCAGTGTATTGTGTGAGAGAATTTACTGAACAACTCATGTGTGCACCATGCCGGTGACTCTGTGGTGGAGTCTGGGGCACTGATTATATTTTTTAAGGACTAGGTCTCATATCTATGCACCAGTCTTATGCATTGATCACACTCTTCTCTGTCTGAGGTTCTGTTGCTCCACTTGGGTTTGGAAGACTCCTAAGATATTTTTTTTCCTATTTACATTTTTTTGGCCCTTCCGTATTCCTGCTTCCTGCAGTGGTGATGACTGGCAGATGCCTTAGGTTTTTTTGTGCCTCAATCTTAGTAATTTGAGGCAAAAAGCTAATCCTAAATACAGAGGCAGAGGCTATATTAACCTGTCTGGTGCAGCTTACAGCAATAATGGTTAATAACTCTGGTATGTTAATATTCCTGCACTGCAACCATGGAGAATTGCTGCTGTAAACTGACTTTAAATGCAAAGCTCAAGCCATCTGGATTTTAGCAGAGGTCTCCTATGTGGGAAAGGTTTGACAGTTGACACATTAGATTCCTTTTGTAACTTCTAAATTTAAAATCTATGAATATTACATGTTACCTCGAGGTTTTTTTTTTCAAGTGATCTTAGAGTGCACGTGAGAGCAACTTAATATACTGTAGGATACTAGCTCTCATTAGCTTTCCCCACGTGTTCCCCGGGAACTCACTCTAAGGGAGACAAATCATTCCAATTAGAATCAGAACCTCCCCTGTGAGTCTGATGAAAATGGATCACACCCAGAGCACCAGTGTGTGGCGAAAATACTTAGATTGTTCTCCCTGTATTTCCAGTGAAATAGCTTGAGAACAGACTGTTCACAGGATGTTTTGCAGTGCTGCCCTTCTTGCTCAGTGATTTTGGGGTCAGGGAGAGAGACGCAGAATGGAAAGGGGATCGGGGAGCCTAGTAGAGAAAAGCTAACAGGGACCATGAAAAAATAATGAGAGAGAAGCAGAAAATGAAGAAAAAGTAGAAACCGAATGGGAAAGATAAGGAAAAATGGAAATGTGGAATGAAGAAGGGAGGCTAGTAACACAAGAGGAAAATGATAACGATATACTGCAGAAAGGAGAGAAAAAAGAGAAAGAGGAGGGAGAGGAGAGAGAGATACAAGAAAGGAAAGTGGGTGGGGTGGGAAGGAGAGCTGAGTGAGGGACTGAATGGCAGATGTGTGCCAAAAACACAGGAGTGGTGGGGGGGAAGTGTTTAAATCTAGGATGACTCCCAAACTCCTTGTTGTTAAATTGTGCTGTATTGACATAGTCTGTCCCCCCACATCCTCGTGGAAGCCAGTCGAGTTCCCCTTTTCTGGCTGCAAACCCAGCAAATGAATTAGGGTGAGACCCTTTTCTGTTGTGGTTTCTTCCGCCCTAAACATGCTCATTATATTCCACCACAAATGTAAGGGGTTAAAGATAACACCATGTGAGAGCACAGGAGGATATGGGCACAGCCAGCCAGCCGGAGGGAAATGACTTCAGAGGAGCAAATCAACTCATTAGCATGCAGCTTGGGACTCATGTGATTTTTAATGGGAATAATGTCCATCTGTATCTTTGTTCAAACAGGTCATTAATGTGCTGTGCTACTAAACTTCAGTAAATGTCAGGCAGCATGATAACTTCTTTGGAAACGCTGACTTAAATCTGTGTGGCCAGCTTTTGGCGTATAAATTGTTTAATCTTATAAAAGGTTTAGAGCATATAAGCTGCTGTGAAGGTTACAATGGAATATATATACTACAGACAACTTATTTTCATCCTTTGTGTAAAAGTCCTGTAGTGTTTAATAGGGTTGAAACCAAGAGAGGCTCTGTAGGAAATAAGTGGGGCTGTTCAGAGATAAAGGCTCTGATTTGCCAAGGTATTTAAGCACATGCCTACATTTAAGCATGTGAGCAGCCCCGTTGAATTCAAAGATTAAGCAAGTGCTTATGTACCTTGTGGAATTGGAACTTAGGTGAGAGACTAGAAATTATTCTAAAAACCTATAGAATTTAATAACGAATATTATCCCCTGGGCCTCAAAATTCCTATAGAAAGGTTATTCTCTTGAGGACCGTTCCTTGGGGTATGATAGTTTTCAGTTCCCAATCCTGAAACAATAGCAGCATTTACAATAAATGACACTGTCCTTGGACCATTGCTTGTCCAACCGGATGTTAAAACCAACAGAAAAGAAATTGTTCTCTTTAACCTCTGAGGATAGACAAGAAGCAATGGGTTTAAATTGCAGCAAGGGAGGTTTGGATTGGAGATTAGGAAAAACTTCCTGTCAGGGTGGTTAAGTACTGGAATCAATTGCTTACGGCAGTTGTGGAATCTCCATCATTGGAGGTTTTTCAGAGCGGGTTGGACAAACACCTGTCAGGAATGGTCTAGTTATTACTTAGTCCTGCCTTGGGTGCAGGGAACAGGGCTAGATGACGTCTCGAGGTCCCTTCCAGTCCTATGATTCCAATTGAAAAGTTTCGCTAGTTGCACTTATAGTGCAGAAATGTTGGTTTTCTTAATGGAAAACTAGAAAGTGCCTTGTCCGTTTTCTCTTTGTAGGTGATGAACATCCGCAAAGTCCTGAACAGAATTGAGAAACCGCAGGGCCTGTATCCTAACTTTCTCAGCCCGGTCACTGGGAACTGGGTACAGCGTACGTATCGCTCTCTCATTCCTAGCTCTGCTCAGGAAATGCTGCTGATACATTTCAGCATTTACACTATTCTTTAGAAGGTGATTTGTAACTGCAAGAACAGCGAGCCAAGGAAATTTCTCATCTGTCTGATAAAAGCCCTCACTAATGCTGGTCAAGGAACTCATTATCCATGGTGATTAGATAAAGGTAACCTTATTGAGAAGATGCAGTATAATCATCTTTCACAGGAGTCTTATTCCCAGCTGAATATCTTACCTCCAGAGTGAGGTTTAGGACCCAGAGTACTACACATGGTAGGATTATGCTACATGAGTCATTAAAAGTTGGCATGTCTCTTTAAGGCCCCCATCCTCACTTCAGTGATCCCATTGTCCTCCCTGGGAGTCACATGTGAAAGCTACAAGATGAGACCAAAGAGATTTGGCTAGTTACTATATTTAATGCAGCAAGTAAGAAACCATCTGGAGAAGCAGTAAGAGAGTGGAGTTTGAGATCCTTCCCAGCAAACAACATGAGGAATATAAGGAATGAAGGAAGCCCTGCTCTGCTATCCCTCTAGCCAGTCTCATAGATGCACTAACGCACCCCTTACTATGTTACTTGCTGTTGGATTTTCCTGTTGATACAATGAATGGGATGCTTGGGTGTGTCTGCCTCTTGCATCACTATTAGAAATGCAACACTGGTCTGGGGAAAATACAGGTGTGCAAGAGAGAGGAACATGCAGGATCATGAGGACAGTAGGAACTGTCTTTATTCTGATTTTGCCTCTTCCTAAGCCGCTTCACCCCTCCAACTTCCGGAGAAAAGGCCGAGCAACGTCTGTTCTGTTGTTCAAAGACATAATCTTGCTCTCCAGTCAATCCTAACACCTCTGTTCCACTTCTCCCATTTGTGCAGAACCCCTGCCTCTGCCCTTCCCACCCCATTGTGTTACTCATCTGACAGCAGAATTCTACTCAAGACATTGTTATTTACAATACATCAGGAAGTAAAATAGAGGCTGCTTTTAATTTGGCCTCCTCGGTGGATTCACATTGGTCCCAGTTAAACAAAGCTCATTGAAACAATTTTTGCCTCATGTCTCTGCAACTCTGTTCATTCACCTGGATCACTTGTGACCTTTTTAACCACTATATAAGTAGCGCTGATTGTAATTGGCAGGGGAGTTGCACAGCTGCCATTGTAGGAGACAGCTGAGAGAGCACTAGCTGTGATCACTCCCTGACCTTTAACTGCCCTAGCAACACCTCTTAACAGTAATTAACGAGGCTTGTTTGAAATAGTCCCAGCAAAACATCTTGAACTATTACAATTGTCCCAGTAAACCTGAACTTCACTGAGAAAAAAGTCAGTTCCCCGGTTCGTCCCATTAATTGACTTTCTGAATTATCCACAGCCCCTTGTAGGTGGTTTCACCCATCCCTTCACATTTGTGTTTGCAGAGTTATTGCAACATTTCCACTGGAAAAATTAATCTTGCATCCTAGCACTACATGCTAGTGATGATATTTTCTTTAGGTCATTACCGTTTGCATCAGCATGGTAGATTTCCCCAGACAAAAGTGCTAATCCTGCCTGCTTTGCAGCATAGAGTGGGGAAAATAATGTGACTCACATTTGTCGGTCTTTCATTCTGATAACTGGTTGCTAAGGCATCACTTCCCAAAGAGCATTGTCCACATTCTTCTAATTGCAAGTGACTAGACTGAAGTGTGTAGAATACCTTCCAGGTATTCCAAGTTAATCCATTTTGGCCATCATTTAAATCCACTAATTTAATCCCATTTTAGCCATCCTGCTTTTGTGATGCTTGTAGGGATCCCCAGAGGTTTGCTGGGACACCACACTGGTTAATAACTGCCCCTGTTAGGAGGGTTTGGAGTGAGATGGAGGCATAGTTGATGCCACAGGTCTAGAGAAAAATTCACCACTTGGCTAAGCCAGGAGCTGGCTTCGTGCCACCTCAAACTCCTTATGGCAGTAGCATGTACGCTGGCCTCATGATCCAAATCTGATATCCAGAGAGCTGAGAGACTGCTCAGCCTAGGAACTCTCTGATGGGCCTAAGAATCAGCTGGTGGCAGATGCGAAGGTAGAGAGAGACAGTAGCTTATGCCTGCCATGGGGACTATCATAGGTGCCAGTCTTTCATTTTCTTTCTCTTTGTTAAAGCTGTTTGCAATAAGCCCTTTTCCTTAGAATTGTCAAGTTTTCCCTAAAAGGTATAACCGTGACCAGAGTAAATCATCAGCCCACCCCAAGCAGAAGGAATGCTGGAGCTCTGCTAACTGCAGTAGTTACCTTTTTCAAATTAAAGCACAGCGTCCCTGCTGAAATTAGTGACTTGTTTACGCAGAGGACCTGGGAGGCAAATTCTGACCATGCTTTTAACATGTGGGAAACAATTCTGCTCTAGTGTTCTTGCTTTGGTGGTTGTTCTGACATGCCTACGATCAGACACTTCCCTTTAAAGACCATCTGAAGCCTGTCTTTGTAAAATATTCCATCCTCTTTCCTGAACCTGGGTTTCTAATCTCATTGTTTTGCCATGGATTATTCTGTGGTTCATTGGCCACATACTTTATCAGAGATGTTGCTCTTCAGGTCAGTCAAATGCGTGGCTGTTGATCTCTCCTGTAGATAGGATTTAGTATTCAAAATAAACCTCAGCACTTGATACGCGCACACAGAAAAATCGAAAAACAGAATAGATAATCTGAAAAACCTACTGTATCTACTTAATGATTAAAATGAAATCATGCAGACATGTAGGTGGGTAACTCTAGTTAATAGGCCTAGTGCATTCCGTATTTAAATGGCTAGGAGACATATTTTTTCCTGCTCATTTGAAGAGTGAATTTGGCTGCTCCAAAGAAGTAGTGTTGAGTTTCTCCCCTATTGCATTTTAAAGATATAAATCTGCCCTGCTATTTCCCATGCTGATTCCCCAGGCAGAAACCTGCAGCTGAGTTAGTCAGACCTGTTCCCCATAGTGATTGCTTAGCATTCTCCTCCTCAGTAAGGTCATACCACTCTATAGTCTGGACAGGCAGCCTTGGAAATCTGATTTCCCCACAAGTAAGTATTCAGTGCACATCTCCCCACCTGGCTTTAATTTAATATACCAGAAACCTAGAACTTCGCATGCGGGCTGTATCACACTCCAGGCAGAGACTAGAAACCGCTAGTGCCCTTTAGCAGCCAGGGTGCCCTTTGCTGGCAGATCTGTCCAATCATCCTTTTTCTGCTGGGATGCTGATATCCAATTTGTATTCTCCCTTTCCTCCGGGAGGGGAAGAGTGAGAGGTAGGGCTACATCCTCAAAGGTAATTAGGTGTCTCACTCCTGTTATTTTCAATGAGAACTAGGCACCTACGTATTTGAAGGCTCTGGCCCGTGATGTCCAGTAAACTTGCATAGTTGCAGATCCATCCATGTATGTCTCTGCTCTCAGTTTGTTAGCTTAGGATATGGTTTTTATCTCATGAACAGGAACCATCTTCAGTTTATCATGGAAATAACCCTGGCATGTAAAAGCTTTAATAGTTTTATTAAGGGCAACTGGCACTTGGTAAAAGACCGAATGTTTTCCTTGTGGTCACACTTTCCTTCTTAACTTTCTAAAAAATGTAATGCCAACTTCCAACAGGAAACCAAACAGGGGGAAGAATTGAGTCAAGCTATGTAATAAGGGCGGAATTGTTCTGTCTTGTAAAGCAACTGTGTATCGTAAATCATGTGCAAAAGTCGTTTTGCAGCAATCTCTTGTTGGCTTCCACTGTTGCAGACCACGTCTCTATTGGAGGCCTTGGGGACAGCTTTTATGAATATCTGATCAAATCCTGGCTGATGTCAGACAAGAGAGACACTGAAGCTAAGAAGATGTATAATGATGCACTAGAGGTAAGTTCGATTGCTTCTGCAGCTGTATTTCTTACGAGGAATATTTTATCCAACAAAATGTTAGTCAAAACAGTTTGTTTTTCCTTCCTGCAAGATGTGTTCAGATATTGATTTTTAATACATTTTAGGCTATAGAAAAACATTTGGTTAAAAAATCTGCTGGAGGATTGACCTACATTGCAGAATGGAGAGGTGGCATCTTGGATCACAAAATGGGCCATTTGGCTTGCTTCTCTGGTGGAATGATAGCCCTTGGAGCAGAACAAGCAGCAGAAGAGAAAAAGCAACATTATATGGATCTAGCTGCAGAGATTACTCACACGTGTCATGAATCTTATGCACGCTCAGGTAAACATTGTGGATTAAAGTACTGCTGATAAATTACTGTGGTAGGTGAGGATTTACAGCCGCTGAAAAATTGAATCTCGCATGTGAGAGGATTGCAGTAATTCTTCAGCACTTCTGCAGCATCTTCCATCAAAATAAGAAGACTTTTAACCTACATCTGTCCTTGCCGCACCCCTGGAAGAAAAGTCAATATTAGGATCCCCATTTTAAATAGGGAAACAGAGGCGTACAGAGGTCAAGTGACTTGCGAAGTCACAAGAAACTAGCAGCAGAGCTGGCAACTGGCCCAAGATCTCCTAAATCCCAGTCCTGTGTTCTAATCACTAAGCCATCCTTTCTCCCTATAAAATGTGTAATCTGAGTTCCTGTATGTCAGCACTTTGAGGTATTGCCATAACAAATGGAGTAAAGCACTGATCTGCCTTTAATTTCTCCCACAATATACAACTGAAGCAAGCTAAATGGGCAGTTGAGCATAGTGTAGGGTGTTAGAAACAGGGAACTGAGTTCTGTTACTCCTTCTTAAAACGAACCCAAACCATAGATTCCCTATTGCAGCCTTCCTAAGAGAAGATTGTGTGAGTTTTTCCATATTTTCCCACATTCAGTAAGATCTTTCTCATTCACACAGTGTGCTTGCAAACAAAATGTGTGGAATATTTGCCATTCAATGCAGGCATATAAAGACTAACCATGCTAACAGAACAAATGTGGCAATCCCTTGGCAAGTCATAGTTCAAGCTAAAAGTGCTTGTCTTAAATGTGGACAATGACACTCTTCTTTATAAAGCACTTTGAGATCTTCAGATGAAAAGCATTTATAAAAGTGCCATTGATATTATTGATATTATTATAGTGTGCAATTTGGCAAGATCATATAACCTAAAAGATCTTGCCGGTGACTTGAGGGCTGTGGTTACCTCTCCAGACACCCAGCTTCAACATGCTTGTATTTATTTGGACTTTGTTCCTTTCTTTATGAGCATTTGTCTAGCACGTACATCTGAGTCGATGTAGTTGCAGTCTGCTGTCCAGGAGGCTTGCCTGCAATGTGTCTGTCTTTGATAACTGTTCCTTCTGATTGTTTCACGTCTTAACTGTATCAACCAGCACATATTTATGAGCTGCATCTAGCTCATTTGCCTAAAGCAGCTCTAACGAACTTCAAGCCAAGCTGGAATTGTATTTTCAAACTCTTTTCACAGTGCGTAACAGAACTTCAGCTAGGCTGTGGGCTGCAGCTATCCGGAGCTGTTTTTCACCTTCAGCTGTATCCGTCACCACCGGAAGGATAGTACTAACCCTGCTATTAGCAGCTACCCTTCTGTCCTATCAGCCAGCTCGCTATGTCTCAGGGTATGGCTACACTACCCATCGGATTGGTGGGTAGCGCTCGATGAATCAGGGACCAATTTATCGCGTCTCATCTAGACACGATAAATCGATCCCCTAATCGATGCCTGTACTCCACCTCGGCAGGAGGAGTAAGCGGAATCGGTGGGGGAGCAGCCGTGGTTGACCCACCGCCGTGGGGACGGCCAGGTAAGTCGACCTAAGGTACTGCAACTTCAGCTACACTCTTCGCATGGCTGAAGTTGCGTGTCTTAGGTCGATCCCTCCCCATAGTGTAGCCCAGCCCTCAGACAGTGGCTGTGCACTGGTTCTCAGGAAACAATGTGAGTTGTTTGTGCTCGAAGAGCCCTGTTCTCTCACTCTTATAACATGACCCAGGTAGGGCAAATAAGGTGTGTAAAGAAACAAAATGTGTATGTGAAAGATAGTCTTTTGGGTACAGCACCAGCCATGGGGCCAAGAGATCTGGATTCTGTTTCCAACTCTGTGTCTGGTTCTACTTGACCTCAGACAAACTCTGTGCCTCAATTTCCCCGTCTGTAAAATAGGAGTGATAATTTTCTAATTCATAGGGGTTCTGTGAGTTCACGTTGATGGTTTGAGATCCTCACATGGAATTCACTTAAGAAGAATAAAGCAGTAGTCATTTTTTATTATTTTGTAATCAGAAAATACAGTCCAAAGTAACTCCATCCTATTTCATAACGATCTCCGTTTCAAAAGAAAAGTTAACATACCAGAAGCTAAAGGAGGGGAAAGGGTGGCAGACACAGTTCTGCTAACTTTTGATCATCCTTTCGGAAAACATCCCTCATGACTGTATGGTAACGAACATAGAATCATATAGAATCGTAGGACTGGAAAGAGACTTTGAGAAGTCATCTAGTCCAGTCCCCTGCACTCAAGAGAGGACTGAGTAATGAGTACTAGACCATCCCTGACATCTACCTTGTTTTTAAAAACCTCCAGTGATGGAGGTTCCACAACCTCCCAGGCAGTGTGTTCCAGTGCTTAACCACCCTGACAGGAAGTTTTTCCTTATGTCCAAACTAAACATGTCTCTTGCTCCAATTTAAGCCCATTGCTTCTTGTCCTATCCCTAGAGGTTAATGAGAACAATGTTTTGTCCTCCTCCTTATAACAACTTTTTATGTAGTTGAAAACTATCATGTCCCCTCTCAGTCTTCTCTTCTCCAGACAAAACAGATCCAGTTTTTTCAATATTCCCTCGTAAGTCATGTTTTTTAGACTTTTAATCATTTTTCTTACTCTCCTCTGGACTTTTTCCAGTTTGTCCACATCCTTCCTGAAATGTGGCACCCAGAACTGGACACAATATTTCAGTTGAGGCCTTAACAGAGCAGAGCAGAAGAATTACTTCTTTTGTCTTGCTTACAACACTCCTGCTAATACATCCCAAAATGATGGTTTTTTTCCGACCACGTTACACTGTTGACTCATATTTAGCTTATGATCCACTGTGACCGCCAGATCCTTTCCCACAGTACTCCTTCCTAGGCAGTCATTTCCCAGTGTGTACATGTGCCGTTGATTATTCCTTCCTAAGTGGCGTATTTTGCATTTGTCCTTTAATGATTGTTCAGTCTGGAGGGCCCAATGACCATGAAGTCAAGCAATCCCTACCTGAGACAGCATATAAACATGAGATGCACTGGAGTATCAGCAGCACGGCTAGATTGTCTCCGAATAGTTTCCTTTTCCAGGGCGCTGCTGTAGGAGCCTTTTAGCTGATGTTTCGCACTAGGGCCTGATCCTGAGAGTGCTGCTCAGCGCCTCTCAACTCCTGTTGACTGCAGTGGAAGAGGTGGGGGCTCCTGACCCTAATACTGTGTAAGAGCCCAGGCAAAAATCCAGTGACTTCTTGCACACACTTACACCAGGGTTGAATGTGACCCTTTGATCTTGTTGTCATGGGCCAAGCACTACTTTCAGACACCCTTTCGATTCACTTTTGATATTTGTCCAAATATTTTACTGCACAGGGTGGGCCAGATTCAGAGCTGAGATAAGGAAGCACATTCTTGGAATCAGCAGAGTTGCACTTGTTTTACACCGTTTCTGAATTTGTATGGCTTCATTGACGTGACAGATTGTTTGTTGCACCCCATAGCAAGCCTCGGCTTTATTAAAGCAGCATAAAAACACCTATAAAATCTGATAGCGTCGGTTATGAATTTTTAAAGGTGATTATTATGTGTGTGGGTTTTTCTTTCTTGCTTAGATACCAAGCTTGGCCCCGAAGCGTTTCGCTTTGATTCTGGAACGGAAGCCATGGCCACCAGACTCAGCGAGCGCTATTATATACTGCGCCCTGAAGTGGTAGAAAGCTACATGTACATGTGGAGGCTGACCCATGATCCGAAATACAGACAGTGGGGTTGGGAAGTTGTAAAGGTACGATCATGAAATATGCAGCATTAACCATTACAGAACCCTAGATTCTTACAGGCATCTTTTTCTTGGACAGGAAAAAGATAAGCAGAGTTTTAATTGTACTAGCCAATGTCATGTGTTAGCTACAGCACAGAAATATAAAGAGAAACCTAGTTTGCTTTTGTCTCTCTGCTGATCCTTGAAAATATTTGGGCTTTGTTTAAAAAAGTAATAAACCTTACAGGGTTTGGAGGAAAAAAGATTCCCAGACCTCGGACAGGGTAATGGCTATGAATGTAATAATGTCAGATGTCGTGGACTGAACTGCACATTTGGAATTATCTAGACTCCGTGAAACCATAGTTTCATGTTCTTGCAGGGTTGACTCAGCCCTGCTCATATTAAGGAGATATGAGCATCAACTACCATGTTTGGATCTTCAGAATGAAACTGTAAAAGACAAGATCCTCTCTGTGCGTTGAGGATGTAAAAGATCCCATAAAGATTTCCCGGATGGAATGTCTTCTCACTCCACCACTGTTTTCTAGTGTGATGTGCATGGGGCTGCTTCTCTGTGGTTGCATTTCAGTGGCAGCATTCAGGCATTCAGAAAGCTTCTTGGAAAGGTGCTGTGTAAAAGCAAAGAATTACTGTTTGACAATGTTTATATGGGGGTAGCGTCAATGCCAGCCAACCAATAAGCTTACATTGTTTACCTCTTTCCAGCTGTTTCCTTAGAACAAGCATCATTGCTGGACTGTTGGGTAACGATCAAATTCTTCAGTGAGAGTGAAACTGCTCTAAAACCTGAATCTGATTTGTAACCCTGACTTGTACCATAGCTGATGCTGATTAAGGGATTACTCGATGTAGCTGTGTGTCACTGAGATTTCTTTTGTTTTCTCAGGCACTGGAAAAATATTGTAGAGTAGACGCAGGCTTCTCCGGGATCCGAGACGTTTATACCACCACCCCAAACCATGACAACATGCAACAGAGTTTTTTTCTGGCAGAGACATTAAAGTAAGTCTAGCATTACGAGAAAGCTTTCTGAATAAATCTCCTCTCTGGGCACAAAAGTCTTTGTGCTGTGGGTTGTCTTCATGCAAAATAAACAATAGCTTCACCTTAGAAAGTGTTGGATTCCCTGCAGAGCAAATGGTAGCAGATAATGGGATACTGCATGCTTTTTGTGTCTCTTCTGCAGAACAATTGCATAAAGAGAGGTGAATGTATTTTGGGATAAATTTCAGCAATTTCCCAAGTGCTCTGCCATTTTCAACTTGTGCGCTGTATTTAACAGGAGTTTTGGCCAGATTCTCAGCTAAATCGGTTTAAATTAACATAGCTCTCCGGATGTCAAGCGACACCATTTACTGCCCTGAGGATCTGGCCTTATCTGTACACTTGGAATCCCATCTGAGTCTTTTCTGTAATCCAATTTATTGTTTTTACTTCTCTCTCTTCCTGCCACGTGGCTTCAGGTACCTCTATCTTCTGTTCTCTGACGATGACGTGCTATCTCTGGAAGACTGGATATTCAACACGGAAGCCCACCCACTGCCGGTGAACCACACAAACTTTAAAGCTCAAGCAAGTGGGCAATAATGATGCTGCTACTCCAGCTCCCTACTTCGGCGGCACTCTATAGCGGGTTACTGCATTTCCTTTCCATTAAAGGAATTAGCAATGTTCCTAAAATGGTATTTTGGGGCACTAGTTCAATTCCGGACAGTATTATATTGGGGAGAATAAACTGTGACATAAGCACCTTCTTTTCCTCTATGAGGAGATCTATTAGCCTGGTAACAAGATTGGATACTGGGCTATCTTGTAAACAGATCATGGACATTCCTTTATACAGAGAATTTATATGAAATCCACTGACTTTGCTTTCTAGTGGCCAAAGGATTGGAAGTTTGCCATACAATAGACTTTTCCCCCTTTGTTCTTCCTTTCATTTTTCTTTTTGATTTTTGCCTTTTATATACAGTTGGATTTTAGCATATTTCTGATTACAGTTTTCAATATACTGTGCTTTCTAAGTGGTATCAACATTGTAACTAAAACAAAAATTGTCTGCAAAATTCTTGACCCAAATGTATTTTTATATATTTTTTCCTGTGCTCTTAAAAACACATTTACAGTGCATTGCATCACATGTAACTTTCCTTTATAATGTTTATGTTTTTCTACTTTTATTTGGAACTAAATGTTATGTCTCACTTGTAATAAATTGCACTGCTGTAATAGTCAAATCTGTGAAATAGAATAAAAGATCTGGTAAAATAAAATAGCATAAATGGGTTGATCCTACATTAACAGCTATTCATAACTGTCAAAGACTTGCTATATTATCCTTGGAATGAATACTTGACAATAACAGTTGATTTTGAAAATAATTTACAATTAATGTTTATTTCAAGAATAATCTAGCAAGTGTATAGTCAATAATTCGGACCTGCTTCAACTCTCCTAAATTGCTTATTCATTGTACAACTGTGAGGTAGCAAGAACTCAATTATTTCCTAGCCAAAAAAATAAAAATAAAATCCCCATCCAAGTTTCTCCCTCATTATATTTTAATTATCTCTGGGATGAAGTTACAGGAGAGAAAAAGGAGAGGAGAAAATTGAGCCAGATTCTCATACTGTTTCTGGCACTGAGAAGTACTTGACTTTGTAGGTTGGCCCATTGACTTTCAGTAGGATAGCCCATGCGAAGTCCTTTAGCCTTCAGCATGATTAAGTGTACCAGAATCCGGCTCTGAGAATCACAGACCCTTTGCTTCAGAACAATTCTGGGCTCTGTTATGGGCCTGCTCTTGGAAGAGGCTGAGTGCCCTCAAATTCCATTGATCGAAAACTCGGCATGATCAGCACTTTGCAGCATTAGACCTTGTACTCACTCACATCCTTGATTGTTCATTCCTCTCTAGTAGCTGGTCCTAGCTGTGCATCCTCCCCTTCAGTTGTCCCTTTTCAGATTCATTTGTTACATGAACAACCTTTCCCCTGCAGCTTTGGATCTTTCCATTAGACACGTCCCTCTCTCGTATTGTGAAATGCTGATTAGTTTCTTCAGCAAATCAGGAAAGGAAAAGCAAGTCTGAAAAGAAAAATGTGCTTTTAAATCTATGCCTGTTGAAGTCCCAAAGGGGAAGAAGATTGTCATATGAGGACTTAACCTTTATCCCAGGGATAAAGATGCTGGATGGTAAACTTAGCCCAGAGGGATGATTATTGGTTAATAAGAGTCTTGGAGTGAGTCATTTTATCTGAGGGATTTTGATACTGGGAAGTAAGCTTAACCCAAGAGAACTTTTGCAGTGGATTAAGAAATTTCATGAGTAACCAAAAACTCTGCCTAGCAAGGTCTTAAAAAGCATCCTTCCAACTCCCATTAACAGATTCCTGGCATTTCATTCAGATTGTCTAGTTTGATTTTGTTCTTGTTAGTTTCTTTTGCCAAAGCACAAGCCACATTTCCTTTCTGCATCAGTATTTAGATGTTGCAGTAAAAACGAAAGGTACTTCTTAGGTCAAAAAGACTTCTGGAGAAGAGATTTTTCCCTCCTGCAATTCAACAGCTCCATCAAACATAATGATCTTTCCGTTAACTACCCGGCATGCCTGTAAATGGAAAGTTTATTGATGTTTCCTTAACGAGGTGCTCGGACTGCTGCTCAACATCAGTCCCAAAGAAAAGTATTCAGTGCAAATGTCTGTAACTAAAACCGTCTAATGATTAGCCCACGGTCCTGCAAAAACTTGTGCTTCTGCTTAATTTTAGGCAAGTGAGCAGTCTCTTGGAAGTCAATAGGATGACTCACATGAATAATATTAAGATCATGCATTAAGATCCTAAGTTCTTTGGGGCAGAGACTGTCTTTTTGTTCTGTTTGTACAGCATCTAGCACAATGGGGTTGTGGTCCATGAGTGGGGTTTCTAGACACTACCACAATACAGTGATAGCTGAAGGGATGGGGCCTTAGATGTCTCTTGGTTCACTCTTCTCAATACCCTTTGGATCTCATTTGGCAGTCTTTATTCAGGCAGAACTCTGACTTCAGTTGTCATTTTGCTCAAGGGAGGGGAATTTTTCCCTTTGGATTTCAGATGCTGTGCCAAGCAAATCTATTTCCACTTTGAGAAAAGAATTTGTTTTTAATGTGGGGTTTTTTGGTAGGATTTGTAACCGGTTGTGTTGATGTGGAAGAGGAACACTTTTGTTTACATACCTTTAAGCTAAAAAAGCAATAATGATTCATTTGAATTGTTTTCAGTTCTAAACATGTAGGGAAACATGTCGGGGAAGAGGTTATGCCTTTTTCTTGCTCACCAACTTCACTCACAGGCATGGGGTAAAATAAGACACACATTTTTAAAAATGAGGGTAATTAACCATTGGAACAACTTACTAATGGGGGTGGTGGATTTTCTGTCACTAGACATTTTTAAACCAAGATAGGATGGTTTTCTAAAACTTTGGTGGAATGAATTCAGGGAAGTTCTATGGCTTTTGTTGTACAGGAGGTCAGACCAGATAATCACAGTGGTCCTGTTTGGCCTTGTAATTTCTGAATCCTGGACCCATTGGTGTCAATGTGAGTTTTGCTGTAGACTTCAGTGGTGCCAGAATTTCACCCATTTGGGGTTTCTGATTCTTTACATATTTGATTAAGAAATACGGTACAGTTATCTAAATACAGTGGGGACCACTGAATAAAGTCACTGTGACGGGCGACAACTCACCAGTGCGGCTCCTCGTCCTGGTCATTCAGGGAATCAGCTCTTCCAGCTCAGAGCGCCCTCTGCAGGCCGGTGTCTCGCTGTCCACTGGCCTTGTGTCCCTTCCAGATCCCGGTGCCCCTTTATCTGGGGTGCTGCCTCCTGGCAATACCCCCACACTCTGCCTCTGGGTCTCCCCTCCCTGGGGAACCCCAAACCCTCTAATCCCCACCTGGCCTTAGTCTAGGGCTACTGCCAGTCATCATCAAGCCCCCACTCCCTGGGGCAGACTGCAGTGTAACAGCCAGTCGTCATAGGCAAGGGGGTTTGGACCTGCTGCCTTTCCCTGCAGCCCAGTAACTTTTCAGGCCTTCCTATCAGGCCTGCAACCTGGGGAGCTCCCCAGCTCCCTTGCCTGTTCCCCCAGTGCTGTTCCACCTCAAGTACCCTGTCCAGCAGGCAGCCAGGCCCTGCTCCCTCTCACCCTGAAGAGAGACTGCCTGGCCCTAGCACCTGCTTGTCAGCCCTTTTATTAGGGCCAGCAGGGCCCTAATTGACCCTGCCACAGCTCTGGCTGCTATTCCAATCAGCCTCAGTTTGCTGCTTCCCCCAGCCACATCCCTCTGCAGGGCTGTTCTAACTTTTTTGTGCAGGAGCGGGGCAACCACCCCATTACAGTCAGATAATCAAGATTTGTGATGGTCACACTAATTTTCACCGCTAGAAGATGTGACCCTATTTTCTCTAGCAGGAAATTTCAGACAAATGAGACTCTAATACCTGTAAGCTGTACCGCCCAGTTTAAATTAACTTCATGACTGAGAAATGAGTGCTTGCAGAATGGCTGTCGATTGTTGCCTGACTTACATAAACCACAGAAAGAGATAAGAAAAAGCTATTCAAAAAAACAAATGTAGCTTCTTGTAACCCACATTTCATTTTTCAAGTGTTACTACGTTTCCTTGGAAGGCTTTCAGCAGAATTGGTTATTGAATTCCAAATCCTGGCAGTCTTTTATTTTCCCTATATAATTGTTCGTTGATTTTGTTCAGGTTTGATAGATTGAGTTTTTGCTTCCACTGTTTTAAAGCTTCAGATGTTACAAATGGTGGGTATTGGATCTCTGTATTAATTCACCAGAGAACACTGAAAAATCATAGAATCATAGAACTGGAAGGGACCTCAAGAGGTCATCTGGTCCAGTCCCCTGCACTCAAGGCAGGACTAAGTATTATCTTCCATCCCTGACAGGTGTTTGTCTAACCTGCTCTTTAAAATCTCCAGTGATGGAGATTCCACAACCTCCCTGGGCAATTTATTCCAGTGCTTAATCACTCTAACAGTTAGGAAGTTCTCCCTAATGTCCAACCTAAATTTTAAGCCCATTGCTTCTTGTCCCATCCTCGGAGGTTAAGAAGAGCAATTTTTCTCCCTCATCCTTGTAACACCCATTTATGTACTTGAAAACTATCATGTCGGCCCATCCCTCTATCAGTCTTCTCTTCTCCAGACCAAACAGACTGGGACTGTCACAGCTACAACAACCCTGCATACAAGGTACTTAGTTTTCGAACTCCCATTGAAATCTGTGGGACTTGGGCACCTAAATATCTTTGTTGAATCTGGCATGTTCATATTTTCCAAGTATGCCTTGGCCCCTTTGGCTGCTAACTTGGACTCTGTCCACCTGCCCTTCTTTTCTTCGATCAAGCCTTTACTGGCTCTTTGTTACCTATTTCTTTTCCATTCCCAGTACAATATGTTGGGGGTTTCCCCATGTGAAACATACCTTGTTCCTTACATTGTCCAGAGGGCCAGTGTGTTGTCCCTGTGTCTCATTTGGAACTTCCCTACATTGGTAGGGACATTTCAGTCACTTACACTCTTTAGTGTACATACATGGGATTTTAATACAACTTTCCATTACATTTTGCTCCCTAAGGGTGAAATCCTGGCCCCACTGAAGTCAGTGGGACTGTGGCCACTCAGATGTCTTAATTCCCAAAAATGTGCCTTTCTGGAATCAACTACCTTTGTTCTCCTGCATTTGGTAACTTCTGGTTAAGTTTAGTTCCTTCCCTAGTCTCACATTTTCAGTGGGTATCTTCCTGTAAGTAAAAGTCAGATCCAGGAGGTCATGACTTCTGATTGAAGTTTCTTCTTAAAGATCTTAGTTGGCCTCTATCTTGAGACTCTACTTGCTGCCATTTTGGCTCTGTTTATTACCCAGCAGATGTCTGAATATTTAAAGTTCCTCCAGAGTGGTGTAATCTGTAATTTCAAGAACTAGGAGAGTAAATCTAGGAATTTTTTTTCCACTCTAGGAATTGGTCTCTAGCAGATACCCTGGTTTCTCCTTTTGTCTTCGATTCCTTGGCTGCTTCTCCAAAGAATTCACTGCCATGCTCTTCATTGCTGAACAAGAGCTAATGATATTTTGTAACACTTCTGATGTATGGTGCCTCTCCACCTCTTGTAAGATGTATACCATCTGTGGCATTGCAAAGCTGAGTCCTATCTCATCAGGCCTTGTTAATGCCCACTAGATTGCAGGCTTTATCATTTAATATCACTTCTATTTCTTGCTTGTCACACAAACACTTGAGTAGATGTACTCATATCAAAACTGTTCCATCGTCTGTTATTCTGTACTCTACAAGTACTCACCGCATTGTTTGAGCTAAGTGAAAGTTCCCCTCACCCCACTTCCCAGCCAAAATAAGCCCTGGAAGTTTTAAAGCTTGTTATCAAAAACATCTAATCCAACCCATAATCTGTCATTACAGACATTATTTTAATGCTTTTTGAATCCAGCTCCACCCCATCGGAGCAGACGTTTGCTGATCACCAGTTCTTTCTTCCATGTAGCTAGATACTCTAGTATCTTAGTAACTTCCATGTATATGTAAATTGAATGGGATCTAGAGGTAGAGTACAGATTATTATCCCCATTTTACAGATGGAGAAACCGAGGCATAGAGGAAAAAATGCCCCCGGTCACACAGGAAATCAATGGCAGCGATGGGAATATAGTCCGTATCTCTTGAGGCCCTGTCTGGTTCATAACCACAAGACCATACTCCCTCTTCCACTCCTGTTTGGCATTTGAAGGAACTCAAGCTTCTTTCCAGTTTTCTCCATTTCCCCAAATTTTCTGGATCATCTAAAATCTTCCTTCTCTGGTGTCAGTTGTTCCCACGTGCACTGTAATCGCTGGGAATTCCCTGTCACTCCGCAGACTGTTTGCTCCCCTTGTTTTGCCATCCTTTGCCCTAGCTCTCAAAAGGCAGAGCTCCCTCCTGTTTCCTTGATCTGGGCTACAGAAGTTATTAGCCAGCGGTTATGGTCTCCTTGTCTCAGACAAAAAATGCTCCTTAAACCTAAAACAAAACAATTAAGCAGGCTTAGGAAATGGCAAAACTTCAAAGCATTCAGTTCTAATACTTCCCGCCACCCTTAGAAAGATCAAACACGCTGCGCGATTAGCCCTGAAGCAGAAGAAAATGGTACTAAATCTTCCTGAGCAGTTGGGGAAATCCAGAGGCTGTGTAGGATTGTGCGTAGCGAGAGTCTGAAGACAGTGATTTATGAAGAAAGATTAAAAGAGGTAGGTATGGAGCATTTGGCCAAAGCATTGCTAAGGAGGGATGTGATAACCAGGTAAGGCTCTGAAGGTATAAACACTAAAGAGGGAGGAGGATTTCTGAGGCTGGTATGGAGGGGTTAGGAGTAATGGGATGAAATTAATCAAAGGAAAAGGCAGGCTAAATATCTGCAAAGGAACATTTCAGCTGTGCCTGGGCTCATCTCCCAAGGGAGGTCCCAGTGCTGGGAGGGACGGTGTACAATCCTGGAGCTGTATTACGCTGGCTGGAAAGATGAATGGACTAGGTGATTTGCTAATCATTCCCATCTCTAATTTCAGAGTCTATGAACTATGGCCCTGAATTCAACAGAGTGCTTAAATCCCATGGGAGGCACTGCCTGCATGATAGTCTAGTCTGCTGAGAGCTGTATTACTTCAGTCTAATTTCACTTGTGGGTTTAGTGTGTGGCTGCTGAGTGGGGTTGGTGACCTATGGTGTACAGGCGCTCAGATTGATGATCTGGTGGGCCCTTCTGGCCTCCAACTCTATGACAATGAAGCCATGATGCCTGCAAAAAAATTAACAGGCGGCAGTTAGTATGCAAAGACCACTGCCTATCATGCTGGCCAGCAGTCTCCTTATTTCCTTGTCCTCCCTCGTGGTCTGTTTGTATTCGCCTGTTGTCTCTCTAGGGCAGGGACCATCTCTGTGTTCTGTGTTATACAGTGTCTAACACAGTGGGGTCTTAGGTGCTACCACAATGCAAACAATACTACTAAGCAGCTGATTACAGTTCAGGATAGATTTAGGTGCGCTGCAAATTATGGATAGATTTAAGCACATGCTTCAGTGTTTCACTGAAGTGGAGACCTATAATAGTAAATACAGTGAATAGGGCAGTTAATTATATTCAGACTAGTCCAATAGATAGGGACTAGTGTAGGACTGAAAAGAGCTGAGTTCTACTCCTAGCTGTATCATTGACCTGCTGTGTGACAAGGGCAAATTGTTTCACTCCTCTGGGCCTGGGTTTCCGCTCCCACTCTGCCTGTCTAGTCACCCTATGAGCTCTTTGGAGTCTCTGACTATGTGTACGTACAGCACAATGGGGCTCTGATCTCAGCTGGGGGCCTCTGGGCACCAGCGCACTCTAAATGTTAAACAATAATTCTGCTGTATTTCGTTTGCCACTGTTTTGTCCTATGTCTCTGCAATTACGGGGCCAGATTCTGCCACCCTGCCTCTCATTGCATGGGACCTAACTCAGTGATCAGCTAAAGTTGGGGCTAGCGACGTGGTAAGATCCCACCCAGCTTCAGTAAGTCTTCCGGAATCTGGCTGTCTGACAGCAAGTGCTGTAGGGCCTGACTCTGGCATCATTGATACGGCTCATAGTCATCCACAATCCTTAGCCCTGCGCTGAGGAATGCCGAGACCAGGTACAGGTGCGATACCTCCCATATGACCCTTCTGAGCCAGGGGACAGATTGCAATCCAACAGCGTCATGGAAAAATGGATGTGAGGGGAGGTGTCTTGCCCTTTAAGGGCAGTACTGCCTACTGGTCAGTCCTCCCTGATATATGGCATGGCCCTTTTATGAGTTTGGGTGGTCTAATACAAAAAGTCTGAGGCGATATGAGAAATAAGGAAAGGGGTCCTCAGATTTAGGAGGAATCCTATTACTGTATCTTTAAGGGCCCGTGACTGGAGGCTTGCAGAGAGAGTGGGGGCAGGGACACCTCTCACTCAGCCAATAAGCAAGGAGCTGGGAGAAGGGGCCAGTATAAATGCTGCCACCACCCTCACAGTAGCTAGTAGGGTAGATGATTGTAGGGAGTGAGAAGGTTCTTGGGTGTGGTGTGGGCCTTGAGTTAGCTAAGAGTAGACATCAGCCTGAGAAGGCTGCCAGCTCTCTTAGCCTGAGGACTAAGTGGGACCAGCTGAGGAAGACAAATTGCAACCCAGCTCCAGGAAGAGAGCTGGGGATCCTAGCAAGGACAGGAACAATAATTGCTTAAGCTATCCAAGCTCCAGGAGGAAGCCAGGGACTCCTGCTATAAGGCAAGATACAGAGATTGAAAGAGAATCCTGAGGGGACTGGAAACAGAGCTTAGGGGGCCAACACTAGAGGAACCCTGAAAGCCAGAAGCATCTTTTGTTTGGGATATGTTGTGGGGGGTTTTTTTGTATTAAGTTGTGTAATGAGCCCCAAGGAAGGTATTACTGAGTCTACCATCAAGAGTGCCTGTAGTGAAGTTATTGGTTTTGTGAGAATGGAAACTGAGGCAGGGACCACATGCAGTGCCATGCAACTCAGCAGGGGCTACTCCAGGGCAGGCAAACCCTACAGCGTAAGGCAACCCTGTGTCTTAGAAAGAAAGTAGAATGAATGCCAGACTTAAGACTGAGTCAGATCATGGCAGCAGCCAGTCACATCACATATCAGCTGCTGTGAAAGTATGTACACAGTTCTCTTCAGCTGAAAATGAAAGGGGAAAGTCTATGACTGCAGATCCTTGCCCTACAAAGGAGGGTGATGAATTTGCTCTGGAAAATTCCTGTATCAGATATTTTCAAATTATTCTAAATTGAGGCTGAAGAAATGTAATCATTAATGGGTGTGTTTTCAGACAATTTCCTCCTGGAGAGTGAAGAGGAAATGAAGGGAAGAGGTGCAATTTTCTCATCTATCTTTGTTTGAAATCCAGCCCATTGCAGCAGCAGTAAAGACAAAATCAGCAAATAAAAGGGGACTCAAAAGCTTGAGATCAATTCTTGAAGGAAATTTGTACATGAATGACACTATAATTTTTTTACCAACTCACCCAAAATTGCACTCAGAACACTTAAGAGTTTGATGTTTGATTTATTATCTAATAATGAGGCTGGGAAACCTTAGCTGATAAGAATTTCAATCAGGTGTTTCAAATTTACTTGACTAACATTAAGTGGATTCTCTGAGTGTGCAAACATGCATTCAAAAAATTTTCACTGAACCACACTGGATGTCCTTCATATAATTCTATTGTGCTTTGATGTATAAGAATAGTTAAAATGTGATTTTATGGTAGAAAGTACATTGAATTCAGATCTGTATTTTGCTCAAGGTTCTGTATATTTAACCCCCAGGGAATATAATTTAAATATTCATTTCTATAATGAACAGATGTAGAAATTTCATGTTCATCAAAATGCAAAGTGGAAAAAAATGGGGAAGAGCCTCTAGTTCTGTAATCCTGTTTATTTTCTTATCAATCCCTTCTTTCTTAATCAGTTTTCACACCCCTTTAGCTTTGTATTAGAATAGAATTTAGCTTTACAATAGCATCTGTCCTGCTAGAAGTATCCCAAAGCATTAACCATAAGCTAGAAAGTTGTATTACAGTGGTTCTGTTGCTGAATGTAATGGCCAATATACATTTGCCAATGAAGATAAGGCAGTTGTGGAGAAGGTAAATGAATCCTTTGAATCAGTCTTTACTGTAGAGGATGAGGGGAGGAGATTCCCAAACCTGAGCCATCTGTTGTAGGTGACAAATTTGTCCCAGCTTGAGGTGGCAGGAGAGGTGGTTTTGGAACAAACTGATGAATTAAACAGCAATAAGTCACCAGGACTAGAGGGATTCACTCAGACATGAAATTGCAGAACTGTTAACTGTGCTGTATGTAACCTATCGCTTAAATCACCTCTGTACCAGATGACTGATGGGTACCTAATGTAACACTGATTTTTTTTTTTAAAGCCCCCAGTTTGAGAGCCCTTGTTCTACTGGGAGGGGCAAAGTTGATTCCTTTAAAAATAATAGTGATTGGATCTTAACCACATGGAAACCTCTAGAGGCAGAACTGTTCAGAGCTCCTGCTTTTTTTTTTTTTTTTTTACATTTTTATTTTTTTAATAAGGCATGTATGGTTTAAATGTACAAGTTGCTGCTGTGTATTTGCTATTGAAATTTAACAAAGAAACTCTAAAAACCAAAACTCCTATTTTAGCTCAACTCCTTAACTGTGCTGGTAATACCTCAGCATATTAAAACAGAAAGTTCTACAAATGGAATCTCTTTCCCCTTTTTTGCACTTCATTTATTTTGGATGGAGCTAGGCTGCTCGGGGTCACATTCTGGTTCTGATGGATTAGCAGAGGGGGATGTTGAGAGCTAGGTTATTCAAATGCTGTTTAAACTGAGTTCATTGCAATTTAAAAGTAACATGAAAACAACCCGAGTTGGGGTTTGCAAATTCCCTCCCTTGTTTTGTGTGTGTACATTTGCTTACAAAAGTGTTATCTCCTAGGGGTTAACAATCATATCCCAGAGCCAGCCCCCTCAGGGTTTGCTAGGATTGTCCCAGAATCTCCAGGCATTAAAGATTACTCTTGAATTAAGGACTGTGACATGTGATGAAACTTCCAGGAACACCTCCAATCAAAACTGGCAACCGTAGGCCAGAAACAGTCACAGAGGGAAGAAGGACCAAGGAGACTAGCTGGGGAGAGAGGGGAAGGCTGGAGGGAACGGGGCTGGTCACTGGTGACAGGGTGGCGCT
Organism: Dermatemys mawii; assembly: GCA_007922305.1. Taxonomy (NCBI): domain Eukaryota; kingdom Metazoa; phylum Chordata; order Testudines; family Dermatemydidae; genus Dermatemys; species Dermatemys mawii. Next base: position 7,701,053 of record ML677388.1, read on the forward strand.
AGGGAGAAGCTAGAGCTGCTCTGTGTAGTGTTATTCTCTGGCTAGTTTGCATCAAATACCAAAAACCTGTGATCTTCCAGGGCCTTCTTTCCCTCTTAGGTGTTGCCTTTGGCCTTGTCTTTGTGCACCCCAGCCCTTCCCCTGAAGTCCCCACCCCCTCTAGCCCCCCTTTCCCCTGAAGCCCCCACTCCCTCTGGGTCCCCCAACCCTTCCCCTAAAGTCCCCACCCTGGGTCCCCCAACTCTTTCCCTGAAGCCCCCACCTCCTCTGGGTCCCCCAACCCTTTCCCTGAAGCCCCCACCCCCTCTACCCCGCCCAACCCTTCCCTTGAAACTCCCACCCTCTCTAGCCCCCCCCTTCCCCTAAAGTCCCCATCTCCCCAACCCGTCCCTCTAGCCCCCAACCCGTCCCCCGGGCCCTGCCCCAGACCCTGCACTAGCGCGGGGGCGGCTGACCGCTGCAGCGAGGCTCAGACACGGGTGCAAATTGCCCGTTGTGCGGGGTGGGGAGCCGCCTCCTGTCCCAGGCGCCCCCGGCCGGGCGCTGCCCCTTTAACGCCGCCTCCAGCCCGGCCGACGCGGCGGGCGGCCCCGCGCCCAGGGCGGCGCAGGGAGCCGGGCGGAGGCGCTGAAGGGCGCAGCGCGGCCCAGCTGAGGAGCGGGGATGGCCGGCGGGCGCGGGCCGGCCGAGGCCCCGCAGGCCCAGCCGGGAGCCCGCTCGCCGCGGCTGCCCAGGCTGGGGCTGGGCCTGGCCCTGCTGGCCGCCCTGGCCGCGGTGAAATACTATCGGGACGCCGAGGCGGCCCGGCGGCAGGTACCGGGGCGGGGGGCTGAGGCGCCGGGGGGGCTGGGGAGGGGGCTAGAGGGGGATTTGGGGTGGGCGAGGGGGGCTAGAGGGGGATTTTCGGGGGCGAGGGGGGCTGGGGGTTCCGGGGAAGGATTGTTGGGGGCTGGGGGATGCTGAGTGATGGGGCTGGGGGCTTAGGGGAGACTTTGGGTTTTGTGGGGGGCTCTGATTTGGAGGAGTGTGGGGGCTGGGGGAGTGAAGGGAGCTTTGGGGAGATGCTGCTGGGGGCTCTGGCAGGGGGCACTCCTAGGACTCTCCTCCCTTGTCCTTGGTTCCCTGTTGTGCTTGTAAACATGTATTTTGATTGTAATTTATCAAAGTACTGTGGTCAGATCCCAGCCCCTTTTCCTGTATGGACCCATCTAGGACTTTTCAGCTTGGAAAAGAGGAGATGAAGGGGGGATATGATAGAAGTATATAAAATTACGAGTGGTGTGGAGAAGGTGATTAAGGAAAAGTTATTTACTTGTTCCCATAGTAGAACTAGGGGCCACCAAATGAAATTAATGGGCAGCAGGTTTAAAACAAATAAAAGGAAGTTCTTCACACAGCGCACAGTCAACCTGTGGAACTCCTTGCCTGAGGAGGTTGTGAAGGGTAGGAATATAACAGGGTTTAAAAGAGAACTGGATAAATTCATGGAGGTTAAGTCCATTAATGGCTATTAGCCAGGCTGGGTTAAAGAATGGTGTCCCTAGCCTCTGTTTGTCAGAGGGTGGTGATGAATGGCAGGAGAGGGATCACTTGATGATTACCTGTTAGGTTCACTCACTCTGGGGCACCTGGCATTGGCCACTGTCGGTAGACAGGATACTGGGCTAGACTGAACTTTTGTCTGACCCAGTATGGCCATTCTTATGTACATACCTGTATGTAGTTCTAGTTTGAAAACCTCAAAGTTTAAATCAGTTGCTCTTGTGCTTGTCAGACCCTGAGTTCAGGATTTGCCTTCTGCTGCAGAAGTTGGGAACCTTGTAAACTGTATAAGGAAACAGTTCCCTTCTTAGTCATGGGCATGAATGCTGAAAACCACTGCAAGAGAAGCAAAGGCACACATTTACATTATGCCTGATCTTAGTTCCTGTTAGCTTAAAAGATTTTAACCAAACTTTAAAGTGACCTATAAAGGAAAAATGAGCTTTTGGACCCTCTTGGTGTTTTGGTCTGTATAAAGACGACCTGAATTTCCTTTTTTTTTTTTTTTTTTTTTTTTTACAATAGAAATTCAGGTCTTGTCTGCCCTGAGGCTGTATGGTTATTGTAGAACTTGTGAAATAACATTGCAGGAATGCAATTTGTGCAACAGAGAAAGAAACACAGCTTTTTTGATCAGACTGATTAAAACTTTTCTGTTTTAATAACTATGCAACTCAAATGGCTAACATGAATCCTGGAGCAAAGTCATCTTTGTTAAAGATTCTGCTCCCCCCTGAATTCTCATTTAAGGTGGGAAAGCCTCAAACGTACATCTGGGAAGACCTCCAGCAAAGACTAGATTGCAAATTCCTGATATTTCAATGAGAAAACACCGCACAGTAAGCTTATAAAAGTCCTTTTTGGCCTCTGTTATGCATCACAAAGAAGCAAAAAGGGTACGAGCCCATGTTATAAAAAAAACATTATTTGCAGGTGACCGTAAAGGGCAAATATGTCTGTCCTTTGCTGTAGGAGATACATAGAGAGTCTGAGAGGATTTGAGTCGATAAAACTCTTTTTCTGACTGTCTTTATACAAGAAATATCAGGTCTCATCTACTCTGTGAAGGATTCAGTGGATGACAGGCAAACAGGTTGAGCTGGGAACCATGGGAGGAAAACATTGATATCTGAACAGCTGAGAGAGTTTTTCTATTCAGACTTTTTAAAATTTTGTCCTTTTCCTTTGTTAGCGCTTGTCTAATTCAAAGATCTAACACACACTTGGGGGAATAAATTTTTTTGAAGACTCAGCTGCCTGCCACTACTCCATGTGAGGTCTGAGAAAGCTCCTGCTCTTTGCCCCAGCAGCAAAAACAGGGAAGGCAAGAATTTTTTATTCATGATTATTTCCAAGGTTAAAAAAAAAAAATAAATCTTAGGTGCCTTTTTTGGCGTGCTGTAACGTGTGCTATGAAAAAGCAAAAAGGCACAAACCCAATTTCTCTTTCCCTTTGTTCTTCTTCACCATCTCTCTGAACTTCAGGACTGATATGCACTGTACAGGAAGTCTCGCTTCCATGTTCTGAATCGTTATCTGCTGTAGGGCAGGAGCACTGGGGTTTCCCTATTAGTAGGTCCATTTTGAGGAGCTGGTGCTGAACAGCACTGAGCTGGAGCGTCTGTGCTGGGTAGAGTTCTAATGGAGCAAGGCTGTGTGTGGAACTGATGTACTGTTGGAGTATTGCCCGGAACAGTGCCTATCCGTCTCATTTACTAGATGAGCAGCTAGTTTAACTCCCCTCACAGAGGGGAGTGATTGTTGGAGCTGAGGTTTGATGGGTTCAAGTCCTGATGGCACATGTACCGGACACAGCTGGCCAGAGTGAGGGCGCACGTTTACAGTTCTAGGAATTAGTACTTAATTTTCTAGGAAAAAATCTTACTGCCCAGCAACTGCGTGGAAACATCCTACTGCTTGTCCCATGTGAAAGATGTCTGAGATACCGATTGGACATGCAAATTGGCTCTTATCTCTCTCAAGAGTAATTCATTCTGGAGCCTTGCAGCACCAATGAGCGTAACATCAAACATCTTTATTGAGTTCCCTCCATCACAGCTGCTGTCCTTGAAGCTGTCTGGGACAGAATTTCATCTATATGCATGGGATGTAACTGGTGCCTTTCCTGTTTGAGGGGACACTGGAGGCCAAAGATAGAGATTTCCCAGGTCTGAGTGTCTGTGCTGTCTGTTCACTGTATTGTTGGAAGTCAGAGCCTAACCCATTGGAAGGCTCGACAGCTGTCGCTCTCTGAATGTCAAGAATCAGAGAGGTCTGGAATTGCAGAGGTGACAGAGTCCTGTTGCACCTTAAAGACTAACTAAAGTATTGAAGCATAAGCTTTCGTGGGCTAATTCCCACTTCATCGGATGCATGCAATGGAAGTATCCAGAGGCAGGAATGGATACTTCCACTGCATGCATCCGATGAAGTGGGA
>ML677388.1:7705431-7808500 GCA_007922305.1 Dermatemys mawii
TCCCACTTCATCGGATGCATGCAGTGGAAGTATCCATTCCTGCCTCTGGATACTTCCATTGCATGCATCCGATGAAGTGGGAATTAGCCCACGAAAGCTTATGCTTCAATACTTTAGTTAGTCTTTTAAGGTGCCGCAGGACTCTTTGTTGCTCTCTGAATGGAATTTCTTGGGGTTCAGATCAGTGGAATTCTTGACCTGCTAAATGTGAGAGGGGGAAGGACCAGAGACTGGAGTGGGGCCACCAGATAGATGATTGCAGACAACTGGGGAAAAGACAAGGAAATGACCCTCTGTGACCATGCCTAGAGCTCTTCATGTGCTCTGGATGGTGTGATCTGTGGAGGAAGCCCCTCTATGATGCTGTTTACTTTTTTAAACTGTTCTGGCTCCTGTTCCTGTGTTAGGTGCTTCCTGCCAGACTGGCTCTTGAAGGGGATGCTGAAGAAAATTGTAAAGCAGTAGAATGGGCATTTTAAAGGCTCGGTCTTTGGATTAGGGGAGTGACCTCAGCACCTGGGCAATTCCCTTTCCAGTAGTGCTAGAATAACAACATGCACACGTTTAGCAATGAGCTCCTTAGGTAGGTGCAGGGCATTTTACACACACAGGAAAGGAATGATCTCTGTCCAAAGGAGCTTGGGGTGTCTTAAGGACTGATCCAGTGCTTAATAATTAGTTTTCTCATTCCCCTTCCTTCCATAGCATAGCTGTTGCCTGCCCTCTTTACCAGGTATTGGCTTCTCACCTTGCTTCAAACAGACCTTCCTCTCACCTCTCCGCAGTTCATGTTCCAAGAGCTTCTCTGCTTGCCTTTGTTTTTTCTTTGCTTTCCTTGGCCCAGGAATTGCCCTATATGGTGCCAAGTATTTCTCTCATTGTAACTGACAGGAGCTGAGCCTTCCGGGCTGGCAGGCAACAGATGGAACCTAAACTGGTTCAGGAACTTTCGAGATGTTAATGGTGCTGCAGGCATCAGAGAACACACACAGCTAAGCAGCAGAATAAGGAATAGTTACTCTTGCTCCTGTAGGCTTTGCACAGGGGGAAAGGAGGGGGAAGCTGTCTCCCCTGCCAATAAAGCCCTGGATCTGCTGCTGAATGGCAATGAGGAATATGACTTGTCTGACTGCCCCCTGCTCCTTTCCTTCTCCCTCAGTAGAGCAGCTCCCTCCTTCCATCTGTGTATTGTCTCTTTCATTGGCTGTGCGTGCTGCAGAGTGGAACCGCCTGCACCTGTTCCAAGGAAGAATTGCATTTCTGTAGCACCTTCTGTTCGAGGAGCTCTTGTGTCTTCAGACTGCAGTGAATGAGGCCCTGCAGGCTGCTCTCTGTGAGATCTGAAAGGGTTAGTGTCTGATGGGGGAAACTGAGGCCCAGAGTGGCTGTGATTACCTTCTGCCCAAGGTTAAATGGTACTGATGGCAGAGGAGGAATAGACCAAGTGTCTAGTGACTGGATCAGTGGTAGAATCACTAGGCAACACTCCCCACCAGGAGCCATGAGCTGGAAGCTCTTGTCTAATCCCGGTTTGTTTAGTATCAGAGGGGTGGCCGTGTTAGTTTGGATCTGCAAAAGTGATAGTCCTGTGGCGTCTTATCAACTAACAGAAGTTTTGGCACATAAGCTTTCGTGGGTGAATACCTATGATGCATGTATGCATTGGATGAAGTGGGTATTCACTCACGAAAGCTTATGCGCCAATACGTCTGTTAGTCTATAAGGTGCTACAGGACTCTCTCACTTTTCCGGGTTTGTTTGTGATCTAGGATGTGAATGTGGTTCTAACTAGAGTTGGTCTCTGTGGCAAGCGATGTCTGTGGATATTGGTCAGAATGTAAATGTTGATTTGGTCGTGTTCACTTCCTTTAAACATGGGAGGGCCCACTTAGTGCTCCTCTTCCTCGTGAAAAGAGCAAATCCTCAAGTAATCCTTGGCGAAGTTTAAATAGTCTATATTTGACCGTTATTCTTTTTATTTGATGGCTTTGTTTGCAGTTGTAAAGGATGCATAACTAAGAGCTGATGAGGCCCAGATGATCTAGTAAAACAGCTCCAATTAAGACTTACCTGCCTCTCTTCTTCCCAAACCAGGAGATGGCCTTGAAGTCCCTGGGGAATGAGGGCCTTTTTCTCTTCTCCTCTCTGGACATGAACAATGATCTGTACATTAGCCCTGAGGAGTTCAAACCAATAGCAGAGAAATTAACAGGTAGATATTTACCTTGCAAGCTCAGTTGTACAGGAAAGGAAAGGAAAGCTGAAGATCTCAGCACTGCATGTGCACAATGGCTAATTATCTTTTTTTGTGCTGGTCTAGCGCTGATTTACACAGCGAGAGGCTGCAAAGCTTTAAGTGTTTTTGGAAAGGCTTAAGCACCAGACACCATTTTCACAAAGTGCACTTTTTATAAGACTGAAATTCCCATTGTTGGACTAGTAAAGTACATAAATTACTTTGTCCGGGGCTTAAAGGGGATTTGGAATGGATGAATACAACGGATATAGCTCAGCACTGGCTAGACCAAAACTATTTCATTCATATTTTCTTCTGGCTTCAGAATTCTCTGTCATACAGTATCAACATGTAGCAATTGTTTCTCAGCTATGCCAAAATGCACAAAACCTTGTGATGTCAACAGAGTATGCAGGAGGGATCGAACTACAACCGAAATACCAAGAATACTTTCACACAATGTAATGAAGCAGCTAGTGTGTGTATCTGCCTCCTGCTAGATGCAACAAGAACCATTCAACCATTTGTCATAGACTTTATACTGTTATCAATTAAGAGGAGATTCTCCTTAAACTCAAGTACAGGGACTTGTGCCCTAGAAGCAGATGGGTCTGAGCTCTGTTGCTAAGAGCTGTAACATGCAGCATCGTTACAGCTATGAGGCTCCAAGTACCTGCCCATTAGACTATTCTAAATGTATAATCATTTCCCTGTGGTGTTTAAAATAATAGTTCTGTTTAGGTGTTACTTCTGTCCTCGAATTTGAAGAGGAAGAGACGCTGGATCCCAGTGGGGAGACGCTATCAATTGTTGCTAAATTCCAGCCCCTTCTCATGGAAACAATGACAAAAAGCAAAGACGGTTTCCTAGGAGTAAGTATCACATATTTGACTAGAAAACCCAATTCCCAGTAAAACCCAGGCAATGTTGTAGAGGCTGGAACTACCCCCATAGGAGTGACCATATAGCACTTATTTTGTCGCTTATTCCTTCTGTGAGCAGAGATCAGACTGAGACAGTGTGCACTGGTGCATTATTTTGGCAGTTTTGCTGGTGGCATCATCAATTTATGCAGCGCTTAAACACGTTTTAAAAAATACATGCATGCATCCAGCTCTTCTGAACATGAAGAAAACCTTCCATATGTGACCCGGTGCAGTGTTGTTTACTGGAATTTGCAAAACCATTTGAAATAATAGCTTTGAGAAGCATAAACTGCCCCCATTTCTCAATGAGGTGTTAACTCTGGAGTGTAACTGTGGCCACCTTTGTATGTAACCATTTCCATGACATGTGTTGCCATGTTATCCGACTACTTGAATTATCAATTTTTCTCACTGCTGGCCATTTTTAGTAGAAACTTCTAGCTAATGTTGGATTTTAAGTGATGCTTGGGATTGTGGGTGGAGTTTAAAAGGAGTACCACTTTCTCTTACCCCAAAATCTGACCTCTGTGCAACGGTTCATATCCATCTGCCTCCTATAGAACAAAACTTTTCAAATGTTGTTATATCCCATTAGCTGGTTCTGACATGTTTCTCTTTGTAGATTTCTCATATTGCTCTGTCTGGCCTACGGAACTGGACAGCCCCAGCAACCCCTGTGAGCATGATGTTTGCCAGGCAGTTCAAAGCCTTTCTTCCCCCAAAGAATAAGATAAAACTCGGCGATCCCTGGTGGATAGTCCCAAGTGAATTAAACATCTTCACCGGCTACCTTTCCAACAACAGGTTTTACCCTCCAGTCCCCAAGGGTAAAGAAGTAAGAGCACCATTTAATATGAACCATGCTCTCTCTTGGGTGGGAGGATATTGCTCCTAACAGATGCTACCATAGTGTTAATTTTGCAATTTTCACATCTTAATGAGCAGCAGGTAGCCAGTATCACCTTGGGCTATCATCTTGTCAGATCTCAGAAACTAAGCACTGTCACCTGGGTGTTTGGATGGGAGACCTCAAAGAAATTGTGCATTCTACAGGGAGTGAGGGTGGTGAATCAGTAAAGCCTTGTTGAGGAGGTTCAGCTCTTGGAAGGAACCCAATTGTAGAGAGTTCTCTAGCTTCAGCAGCTGTTTCCAGCACCATATCAGTTGCATTTGTTTCTATACTAGGGTTCCAGTAGCCGATATTAGTGGAGTTGAATGAGTCTCAGGCCAGGTCTACACTAGAAACTTTTGCTGATATGGTTATGTTGTTAGGGGCATAGGGTTTTTATGACATTTCTTTACCAGTAAAAGGCCTAGTGTAGACACAAATTATACCAGCAAAAGTGCTTTTGCCACTGTCACTTATTTTGACTGGGGATCCGTATATATCTACACGGAGGGACTGGGGGAGAGGAGGGGGCACAGTATAGGCTGCATCACAGAGGAGAAGGAAGCAGCAGCAAATGACAGAGGAATGGAGGAGGCTAGTTTCCACATGCGTGCCAACATTGGCCTGGGTAACATGCAATATATGGCGTAGCCTTACCAACTCTCAGTACAAAAATTCCCTAGTGTAGATGAGATTGTAGTTTGTCACTTCTCTGTAAATTGAGGTCCTGGTGCAGCGTTAAGGGAGCCATCTGTCAAAGGAGAGGTAAAACCAAGGATTTTGTTTGTGGTCTTGGAAGATCCAAGGCATTTATAACAATAGTACAGGGTATCCACAACAGTCAGACCAGCTACTAATCAATCTAAATAACAAAAAACCTCATTTAGTCTGACTTGGGTAAGATTCTCCATTCCCCGTCTAAAATAATTGTGCATAATTAATGTGCTTTATCAAACGGTGAGCTCATGTTCCCTCCCACAGAGGTCGGTGAAGTGATTCTTGTATATGGTCTATAAATTAAATCTGTAAATGTTCTGCTCTCATGAGTGTTTAGTTTGTCTTTAGTACTTCCATATTTAGTACATACATATACATAGTATATATTTAGTAGTGATATATGTGGTCACTACAAGTTGCAAACTACATCAAAGTCTTGAACAAGTACTGTTCAGTATAACGCACAACATATAATCCGATCCGCTTGGAGTACTCAGCTGCTGTGCTCTGGAAATATTGGGTATATGGAAGACAATGGTTAGTACAGTTCCAGACAGAGGATGCATTTGCAAGGTGGAGAAAAACTATAAATTATAGAAGGGAATCCAAAAAATGGAAAATGGGAGTTGTTAGCCAGATCAAATCACGTTAATTGTTTTATCTTCCTGGCCCTGTAGAAACGTAGATTTAGAAGTGTAGCTTAACTGAGGTCTGCATTAAAGGCCGTTACTCTCATTTTTTTTGCTACCTCTCCCATTCTTTCCATAGATTGTGATCCACAAACTCTTGAGCATGTTCCACCCCCGTCCGTTTGTGAAAACTCGCTTTGCTCCTCAAGGAGCTGTCGCCTGCATCCAGGCAATCAGTGAGTTCTACTATATGATCGCATTCAGGTAAGACTTCCCAAATGGGATTGGAAGGTGCAGGGTGTTAAAGGCGGGGATTGGTAGTGTTTTAATTAGATCTGCATCTTTTTAAAAGCCCAATTCCCTCCTTCCCCCTACCCCATTCAAAATAGAACAGAGCAACTAGTATAATGTCGAGGTTGGGTCTTCCACAATTAGTCTATTAATTATGTTCAGTATGTTTAGAGAGTGGAAGAAACCTGCACAGGGGTCATGACACTTTCTGAGGCAGCCAGGAGCACTTGGGGTTTGATAAGATAGCATGAGATCTGGGGAATGGTAGGAGGCAAATATGGACATGTCCAGCTGGCAGCAGCCCCATGATTTTCCCCATCCTCCAGGAAACATAAACCAGGAGCAGCAGGTGAACATGTTACTTAACTGTGATTATGCTCCCTAACAACATATGTAACTGAGCAGGAGCTGATAAGCAGCTTGCAGAGGAGAAGGGTGTGTCCTCCAGGAAGTGGCTTTGAATGTGTTCCTTCCCTTACAGCTCCATCCATGGAGCCAGCGCGCCTGTTTTTGTCTGAACTGACTGGGTGAGAGATGCTGTTGTCCTGTAAGCAAGTCCCCAGTTCCAGGGCTAAGCAAACACCCTCTATTTGGTGATGCCCAGAATCATAAGGGAAGGATCTAACCATTTTAGACAACAGACGGAGCAGTCCTCTAAAGCCAGCGGTCCCTAGAAGAGTGACTCCTCATGCTGCTCTGGTTTGTCGTGCAGACCGTTCTTGTCTCGCCTGTTCTGTTCAGGTTCTTGTATGGCCGTCGACATACAGGGAAGTTAAATGCCATTATCATCACAATATCTGAGTCAATGGCACTGGAACCAGGAGGGCCAGGGGGCCATACCCTCCCCCTTTTTAATGTGGATGTAGTTTGGGGGGAGGAGCTGGGGCGGTATTGCCCCCCCACCCCAAACTGTAAGCCTGGAGCAGGTGTGGAGCAGCAAAATGTAGCCCCTGTCAGCACCCCCCACTTCTATAAAGGTTCCGGCACCCTTAATCTGAGTGCCTCCAGAAGCACATGAAATGACATGACTAGCATCTGGCATGTATGACCCGTTCTCTCTCCTCCCTAGCTCTTGGTCTTGGTTAGGGAACCAAGGCTGATGATGATCTTCCTGTTTCAGGATCCATGCCGAGTTCCAGCTGAATGAACCTCCAGATTTCCCTTTCTGGTTTTCCCCTGGCCAGTTCACAGGCCACATCGTCCTCTCCAAAGATTCCTCCCATGTTCGAGAGTTCAAGCTCTTTGTCCCTAACAAGAGGTATGGCCTTCTCTTTCTCTTTTTGATTTATGCTGAGCAAAGACCTGAGATTAATTGGAAACCAGAACACGAGTGAAACTCGAGGGGCACTGCAATCCTGCAGCAGTGCTGTGTGTGCCGCACATTAAGAGGATATTCCTTGCACGTACAATGACATCCTGTCTGATGATATCAAAATGCATTGACTGTTTTAACCCAGATTTACATCTCTCTGAGCTAGGAATCATCATCCCGATCATGCATATGGGGAAATCAAAGCACAGGGAAGTTAAATGACTCCCTGAACTCTCACAGAAATCTGTGTTCAGATACGAATTAGAACCCAGGAGTCCTAGGTCATTATCCCATGCTTCTGATTACCAGGTAACAGTCTCTCTCCTCCACACAGTACATAAATTGCCATGTGGCTAATATTCTGTAGTCCGATTTCACTCTTGATATCTAAAGGTAGAAGTTGGTTCTTTGGACTGGGACCCAAGATCACTAGAATCTATTCCTGGCTGTGTCACAGACTTAAGGTGACTTTGGGTTTTTTTGCCAAGTTGCTTGAACGCTTGTGCCTGTAAAAATAAGGAATTTCTCCAACATGTGCATGAGGCTTAATTAGTGTTTGTAAAGTGCTTGGAAAACTTTGGATGAATGTTACTAAATGTATATTCTCCCCTTCATTGCTTGTGCAAACCCATATTCCCGAGGAATGGTGGCTAGCTACCGTTTAAAGAATTCCAGAGGTGACTTAATTTGCAATTAGAGGTGAGGCTGCTGTTACGACTTTTGCCAGCAGCAGGGCCGTCAAGCTCCAGAAGAATTGTGCAATGCCTTTGTTCTATTGTTCACCTCCGGGCGGTTTACATTTTGCAAGAAGTCCCTTGTAAACAACAGTGAAACCAGCTCCACTGTCATCACCACTAAAACCGAGAGAACCCATTATTGCAGTGGCAGCATGTTTTTAATAGAGCCACTGAGAACAGTTAGCTTATCCAAGGATCTGATCTGTTGAAGATGCTTCAGAATGGTACTCCTTGGAACATTAGGGGAGGGGAGAAGAGAACTCTGGTGATCTCCACATGTGTCTTGGTGCACTGGAGTCTAGCATAGGGTGACTCACTTGCTTTGAAACATTCTTCACTTCATATTTCAAAGGCTAATGTATTGTGTGTATAGACTTACACACTTTCATTATTTCTCTCTGGCAGGTGGCTGGAAGCATTTCAGGAGATAAAAGCTTACATTTTTCTCAGACCACAGTGGCTTGAATAGAAATTCTATATAGAGCATTACCCTGGTGACTTGATACTTAAGGTTCTGGCAGCATGTTCATAATGGGAGCTCTTTGCTGGCAGGAAGAAATGTTCTACAGGAATGGAATTCCCAAATTCTCAGGGTTTGCGGGGAAGAGGGGGTACAAACATTCTTTCCTCCCTCCCCCCCCCAGTGTCTAAACACATTAAAGTTCAGGCATGACCCTGCCTCTCCTTTTGTCATATTGGGCAGGCACTTAGGTCTTGATCCTTCAGTGGGATCTAAGAGTGGAGGATCTATGCAGAAGCCCACTGACTTCAGCGGAGCTGCACAGTGTCCCTCGCAGCACCTGGCCTTTAGTCCTGAATCTAGCCTAAGGATGTTGGATGTTTAGGGAGAAATGGCTCAAGTTTAGTTGTTATCAAGTGCAAAGCTCTTTCATCTGCACAATTCCTAGAAATGGCTGTTTTTGAATGTGCTGGATCCTCTTCCTAGGTCTCTCAATGTTGACATGGAATGGCTGTACGGGGCGAGCGAAAGCAGCAATATGGAAGTGGATATAGGTTACCTACCTCAGGTTTGTACTAACTTTCTCTCCTTTATGTGTTTGCAGCATCTTAGTTGGGATTCCTCATGATGCACCCCTTTCATGTGACCTTGTAAGCTTGGGGGTGATCCTGATGTTTCCAATGTATATGTGGGGCACTGCAGAAATGCCACTCGGTGTTCCTAACTCATTATTTTTATCATGATGCTCACAATATTTAGTGTTTTTCTTGAAGCTCAAGCTCCTGGAGTCATGTGATTACACTGGAACCTTGACTTTAATTTTTAAGTTCTCTTTTATGACCCATGTAGCTGTAGAGGAAGAACTTGGGAGCCTGAACTACCAGGTGTGAAATCCAGAAAGCAAATAAAAGAAAATCTATTTAGCTTACTTTTTTTTTTTTAATTTAATAGCTGGGGATGAGGGGGGCTGACTTGGTTTTTGGATGTCTGGGGCTGGCGATGCTGTTTTCCTCTGAGGCTGGATCATTTTTTTTCCTAAATAAATGAAAATAGTAGTGTTGTGACAGACACCCTTAGTCCCAAGAAGTATAACCCTGGCCTTGCCTGTAACACCTCCACCATGAAGCCTCCTGACAGCTGTCCCTATTGTACCCTCTCGTGGCACGCTGTGGGCACCTAAAACTGCTTCCCAGGGACCTTGACCATCTGACTGTGTTAGAGAATGTGACCGATCCTAGGGAATATTTGGATGTCAGGTGTCCCAGTGTGGAAAATCTCCACATAAAAACTTAGCTGCAGCTTAACAAGGTGAAGATGTCTCTGATGCATTTTCCATCCAGACCAGCAGAAAGCCGTCACTGGAGGGGAAACAGGGACTTCAGGAAAACCGTCCCGCACATGCAGAACAGACTAAATGGGGCTACAGTGAATACAAATCAAACAGACGATCCATCCTGTTTTCATTAAAATGACTCAGAGACATTGGTGTGTCTTTGTTCTGGGCACCAGCCTGTACTTTGGGGCGGAGGCTACAAATGTAACTCCGTGGGGACTTAACTCTCTGCCATTGTCATGTAGATGGAATTAGAATCTTCAGGGCCGTCCATCCCTTCCGTGATTCATGACGAAAATGGCAACGTGATGGACAGCCGGGACCCTGCGGGGGAGCCGATTCAGTTTGTGTTTGAAGAGATAAACTGGCAGCGTGAAATAAGTTGGGAAGAGGCAGCCCAGAAACTGGAAGTTGCCATGTACCCATTTAAGAAGGTGAGAAAATAGCCCACTCCATTGCTGGTGCTATTTTGAGAGAGGCAAATAATGGTGGTTTTCTTTTGGCATTAGATGAAGGCTGCAAAACTACCTTAGGGACTGGATTTTCCTTAGCAGCAGGAAATACACAAAACACTTGGGGTTCAGTGTCTTGCAGTGAAAAGTGGATCTACAGCCCAGGGTAACCAAAATGACTTCATGCTCCAGTGGCTGCTAGAGCAGATCGCTGATTTCTCGGCTGAAGGGAACGGAAGAGCAGCCATGGGAAACGATGGCTTTTGGAGCAAATGTTTCCATAAGCTTCCAACATGTTAATAAAGTTCAGTGTGTGTGAATGATTGGAGCCATCATTCTGCAGTGTGTCTCTGTGTGTAGTTATTGACATCTATTCTGACCGTAATCTCTTTTCTGGACATGTTTGGGTGTGTAGAGTGCACAGCTGTGTGCTAACACCTGCTCTGGGTGTGTAAATGCAGATCGATAACAGCCCACACGCTTTGTTGATGCATCCGTAGAGGCATGCTGGAAATCGATCCCTAGGTGAAACCATTGAACAGTTTGAGACGAAAGTACAAGATAGTTAAAAATTCCATGAAGGTAACAGTGCCTCTGATCTTCCCAGTTCTTGCCTTTCCATCGTCACTTTCATCCGGGGATCTCCTAGCACTTTAAAAACAATGAATTGAACCTCATTTCCCCCCACCTGGCACAGGAGTGAAGAGTTATTTCCTTTCATACACATGAGAGTCATAGAGAGACCTTCAGCAAGTCAGGGGCAGAGATGGGAACAGAACCAACGAGTCCTGACTCCCAGTGGCTTGTGATTTGGAACAGCTCCATTGCAGATTAAAGGGACAGTAAAATCCAGAGGCAGGAGAGCACAGAGGGTTAATGTTAAGGCCAGAAGTGGAGCTGAGAGAACCACTGCTAGGGTTTAGTGACTGTCTTTATTTGTATGTGTGTCTGATGTTATGTGGCAGACACATCACATCAAAAACCTGCCTCGCCCCATTGGCTGCTTTGACATCAGCTTCTCCAACTGGCTCTCTGCTTGCTTGCAGGTTTCGTATCTTCCCTTTACGCAGGCTTTTGACAGAGCGAAAGCTGAAAACAAACTGGTGCATTCCATCCTGCTGTGGGGCGCCTTGGATGACCAGTCCTGCTGAGGTGAGCCACTGCCGACCTGTATAGGTGTTTTCGAGGGACCCTGCAAGAGCAGCCACACCACCTTCCCCTGCTGGCTGGGAAGGGAGGGCAAAGAAATGCTTCCGCGAGGCCACTGGGATTAGTGGGGAAATCAGCAGCAGGTGTCTCCTGTTACAAGCATTGCTAACAAAGCCTCTGAAGTAGATGGGTTTGAACTAGAATCACTGCCCTGAATTCTGGGAAAGGGCAGATCAGACCCCTGCAGTTGCAAACCCAAGTTCAGAGATCTTTCATCTCGGGGAAGGTTTGGAGCTAGGTCTCAGTCTGGTGCCTTAAGCCCATCTTTACTTCTAGTAGATTTATACTGGGGTTGCCCACAGTGCTACAGCATGTTTCCCTCTCTGCCCCTGCCCGCCATCAATCTAATCAGGCAGCTGCAGCCTCTGGAGAATACAGCAAGATTCTCCCCCTGCCTGGCACCTTGTATCATCTCTCATCTGTGCAAAGGGTGCAGAAAACGCTGCTAAATCCAGGTTCTCCTTGTCTGGCACCCACTCTGGATGGGTGTAAATGAGAGCCCAAGCTGCAAGGCCAGGGAGAGTCGAGCCCTGTAGCTCCCAGAGAGCATTGAGCCATTCTGATCCAAACAGCCTACTCTGCATGCCTGCGGGCCTCTAGTTTCTGCAGGCTGCATGTCTGTGTTAAAGGGGAAGATGACTGCAAATTTACTCTTGGCACACCCATTGCTTAGGGGTTCACTTGCAGTGCAAACTTAAAACAGTAAATTACATAAAACAGCCTGTGACGGGTGCAACTAAACCCTCCTCCCCTTGCTCAGGCAGAAATAAAACTCTTTGTACCTGGTCAGGGGTGTCCCATTCAACCTGCCATGGGATCCCTCAATTGGCAAAGCATTAACACCCCAACTTACTACTGCAACAGTGTGTGTCAGGCAACTTGGCAAACCAGTCTCTCTCTCTCTCTCTCTTTCTCGTTCTATGCCAGGTTCGGGGCGAACTCTCCGGGAAACAGTCCTGGAAAGTTCGCCCATCCTTGCTCTGCTGAACGAGAGCTTCATCAGTAGCTGGTCATTAGTGAAGGAACTAGAAGAACTGCAGGTAAGCATCTTTGTAGCATCTGGCTTCCATGTGTGTAGTGCTGATAAAAGGTACCAGCTTGACAGACCTGGGGACCGAAGAATTTACAGAACGATGGACCGGTGGCAAAGAAGCTAGGGATGTTTGGGTTCAATTCTCTCCTCTACCGCAGGCTTCTGCAAGTCACTTGGCGTCTGTGTCTCACTCAGCATCAGTAAAATGGGACTAATACCTCTCCCTGTCCCATAGGGGTATCATTAAGATTGAGGGGCTCCTAAGTCCTTAGTATTGCATGGGCAGTTCTGTGCCTCTCTCCGACATGAAGTGACCGCTCCCCCCAGTCATGGGAGGGTATTGCACTGTTGTGGGTAGCTCAGCAGATAAATGCCAATAGCGTCACGTAAGGATGTATTCAGTAGCCAAGAATGGCTGGATAAACAGCTGACAGCTGAAATGCTCCACAGACCATCCAGTCATCACTATCAGACCAGGTTAGGATAGGCCATTTCATTGGAAGTTTGAGTCTCTGTCCACTTCCCAGCAGGACAAGTGGTTGTTCAGCGTTGGCTGCCCTGGATTGGCCTGGCTGGAGGCTGATCTCCTGCGGGTCCCTTCAGGTTGACTGAGGTGCTCTGGCAGGGCAGTGTTAATCACTGAACAGGGAGCTTCATCTGTAGCTGGCCCTGCCCTTTGCAATTACTGTGTCCATATCTCCATGCACCAAGCTACGTACTCTGGCTTCTGTTGGCTTGTAGCAGATCCTTAGTAGATCATTAAGGGTGCCTGTTTCCTAGCTCATTTATATCCATCTCAACTCATGCTACGAGTCAGATGTCAGTCAGTCACAGGGATCCAGACCTCTGGTGAGCGGGCAATGGCAGAGCTGATACTGACTATACGGTGACAAGATTCAGTCAAGAGACCCCACTAAAATGTAAGAAGCAGTCGGGCAAATAAAACAAGATCCCATTTTTATGTTCCCATATTGCACAGCTGTTCGGTTTTGCATTTGCTGCCCCCACCCTATGCGTTCTCTGGTGTTCCCATTTATTGTATTTATTTTTCTCCAGTCCATTAGCCTTGATACAAATGCACAATCTTCTGGGGTCCTATTTTTTTTTTTATCCAGACTAAGCGGCAGAATGAATTCTACAGCAGACTGGCTGACCTGCATCTAGAGAAATATAACTTTCCTGTGGAGATGATGATCTGCCTTCCCAACGGAACAGTGGTACATTGGTCACATCATGTGTGCTGGGTTTTGGCCTTTCCATCACTACCCCACTCTGTCCTCTCTTCCTCCCCCTTTATCCTCTCAGGGAAAGGCTTGAAAATCACTTGGCATATGTTAGGCACTTAAATCTGCATGCTCACTGTACTTATTGGGGTGACTGTAAGAGCTGTGGGGTAAAATAAGCCTCTGCTGACATGAATGGTCAGAGCCGCTTGTAGTTACTGAATGGCCAAGATGTTTTGCTAACGGCTGAGCATTCACGAAACGCTTCTTATTGTCTACCCCTCTGATTCTTATTGGCTACCCCTCTGATTCTTATTGTCTGTGAACTTGGCAAACATTAACTGATCCTTGCCTAGCCCAACTACTACACTTGTCAGCTGCCAGCAGAAGCACCCAGCATGCTCTTGGTAGAGCCAGATGAGAAATGATAAATAGTACCGTTTTACAGATGTTCCTGGTTCTCAGTCCTGTGTCCACCCCTCCCTTCTCTTGTCTGCCAACTTCTAAAATACCTGCCGTTGCAGCCTTGGCTGAACTCCCGTTGGTGGATGCTCACCAGGTGGCTGTGCTGGGCCCAAGCCTTTGGCTCCCACGTGCGATGAGGCTGGGACTCTGCAATCTAAAGTGGGGATCTCCCCAACTCTGCCCCCTCCCTGCCCCTATTCCAGTCCCTTTTCCAAATCCCTGCCCCTGCTCTGCCTCTTCTCCACCTCCTCCCCTGAGCACGCGGCTCCCCACACCTCCCCCTCTCTCCTGGGAAGTGCTAAGCGCTGCCTGCAGGTAGGCGGGAAGTGCCTGCAGGTAGGAAGAGGTTTTTTTCCGGCTCTGCCATAGGATTCCTTTGTGATCTTTCCCAAAGTACTCAGGGCTTGACATTTTCAGAAGTACCGAGCAACCCCAACACCCATCATAGTTGATGGGAGCTGCTGATAGTCAGTGCTCTTGAAAACTAGGCCATCAATGTCTTGGTCCCTCCATTGCCCATCTGTAAAAAGGGAGGCTCCTTGCCCTACCTCCCATAGGGGTTTGGAGGCTTCATTCATTAACGAAGAACATGAAGAACCTAGTAGTTGGCTCTAGGCCAGGGGTGGGCAAACTTTTTGGCCTGTGGGCCGCACTGGGCTTCAAAATTGTGCAGAGGGCCGTGTAGGGAAGGCCCCGCCCCCATATCCAACCCCCACCCACTTCCCACCCCCTGACTATCCCCCTCAGAACCCAACCCGTCCAACCCCCCTCCTCTCCCCGATCACTCCCTCCAGAGACCCCCCCCCACTCTAACTGCCCCCCAGGACTCCACCCCCCTATCTAGCCCCCCATCTGTTCCCTGACTGCCCTCCAGGGACCCTCCCCCACAACCCTCTCCCCCACCCTGCAAACTGGCTTACCTGATCAGCCGGGCGCGGGGCCCTGCGGTTCTCCACGCTCTGCCGGCGCATGCATTTTCCCGCGCTCTGCTCGGCCCCCCTGGCCGGGAGAGGGGGGGCCGTGCGGCTTACCGCGTTTGGCCCCGGAATGCAGGGCCGTGTGGCTTGCCGCGCTCGGCCCCGGGCCGGGAGCGTGGGGCCCCGCAGCTTGCCGCGGTCAGCCTGGCACCCCAGGCCGGGAGCGTGGGGCCCCGCGGCTTGCCGCGGTCAGCCTGGCACCCCAGCCGGGAGTGCGGGGCCCCGCGGCTTGCCGCGGTCAGCCCGGCCCCCCAGCCGGGAGTGGAGGGGCGGCGCGGCTTGCCCTGCTCGGCCTGGACCCCTGCCGGGAGCGCAGGGCTGCACGGCTTGCTGCACTCGGCCCTGCACCCCAGGCCCGGAACGCGGGGCCGTGCGGCTTGCTGCACTGGGCTGTGGGCCGGGAGGGCGGGGCCCCTGGACAAAGTTCGCAGGCCGGATAAAAGTGGCCGGCGGGCCATAGTTTGCCCACGTCTGCTCTAGGCTTATCCACTGGATGATGCAGTGTCTTTGTACCTGTGCTTATTAAACTCTGCCCTGCCAGTACACACTTCCTTTCCTTTCCAGATTCACCATATCAATGCCAACTATTTCCTGGATATTACTTCTATGAAGCCTGAAGAAGTCGAGAGCAGCATCTTTAGCTTCTCAACCAATTTTGAAGATCCTTCCACTGCAACCTACCTCCAGTTCCTGAAGGAAGGACTGCAAAGAGCCAAACGGTTCCTGCAGACCTAAAAAAAAAAAAAAGCAAGTGAACACCCAGCATAGATGGCCAAAGATTTTAGAGTTTTTCTAGTTTGATTAAGGCAATTGTTCCTAATCTACAGACTGGATGTGGTACTAATACTAAAATGTAAAAGATTCTAGGACTGGAGTCTTGATCTGAATACTAGGGCTGTAGATTCTAGAATACATCTTTTTTTAAATACATAAAAGGATAATTTAAGTGAAATTAGAGTATGGGAAACTTCTACAGGAGCTAAAACCCTTTAATTCATTATCTTAATACACCGTGCATATATCTTGAAGTCTGATCTGTTACCAGTCCTCATATTTTTCCATCTTGGTTAAAAGATTGTGTATAGTAAAACTCCTGTTATAGCTACATTGCTTGTTATCTAGGGCCTAGTCTCAAATCTCATTACTCTGACTGAACAGCACCATGCAATAGTCTCAATGAAATTAAGTGCTTATGTTAAGTGCTACTCCACATAAATAAGTGTTGCAGAATTGGGTCTCCAGTGTAGAATGCTTTCTCTGAGCATTTCACAAACCACCAATTCTCTTTGCTTCTGGGTGCAATTCAGGGTGTTGACTCTGATCTGTAAACTGTTAGGTATTGAGATCCTGAGTAGCTGAGATTGGCTGCTGTAGAGACTCGAAAAGAGAGGCAATCAGCTAGGACACCTTTGCTGACAATGTCTAGATCTGAAGGTAGGATGTTCTAACTGAACAGCCTTCAGCTCGGGAAATAATCCACTCCCAGATCTGCAAGAGCCAAAGTCAGGGTATGGTTACACTTACAAGATTATAGCGCTATTGGTTATAGCGGTCCCCTTATACAGTAATACGTATAGCGCTATTGTATGTCCACACTCAGATGCTCCTGCGGTATAGCATGGCCACATTTGGGGCACTTAATGCGGCATTAAGAGCAGCGCATTAGGGCAGGTATCCCAGCATTCAGCTGGGTGCAACGTGCTTTTTAAACGAGGGGGTGAGGGGGGACGCGTTGTGTGTATGCGGAGGGAGAGAGACAGTGTTTTTTCCGTTTTTCTGAAAACCTGTCAGTGAGCCTCCATTCACAGAAGGCTTTGTTTTCACACAGGCTCCCTCCTTAAACATTTGCATTGCTTATCTGCCGAGTTAAGAAAGAAACTCTAAAGAGGTACTTCCGCATTCCTCCAGCCGAGTTCAAAACAAAGGGAAGAGACGTCAATTGCCTTAAATGGCTCTAGGCATCTCCAGAGATTACTTGTAGCGCAGTGGGTGTCCACATCCTTGCTGTAGCGCTACAGCAGCTGCGCTACAGCCCTTATTCCCCATGCGGAGGTGGATTAATAATAGCGCTATAACTCAGCAGTTATAGCGCTCTACGTGCCTTGCCAGTGTGGACGGGGAGGAGGTTATAGCGCTCGTGGGTGCTTTATAGTGCTATAAAGTGCCAGTGTAACCATGGCCTCAGTTGCGCTTCATGGCATGGTGTAAGACCCATTTTATTTATTCAAGCTTTTGCCTTTGAAGGGGGATTATCAAATTAATATGGTGCAATTGGCAGTGGGGAATTGGTCAACAAATGCCTTCAGTGTTGTTCAGTGCCTTGAGAGTTCTTATTCTACAAGATGTCCTGGATGTGACTTCAAAGTGCCAGGGTCATCTAAAAGTTCTCCCATTTCCTATACAGTTGCAACATGCTACTGTCCATATTTTTTTTGCACATTTCATGTTTCCAATTTGCATTATGTAAATGAATCCAGTCGTCCTTCAGAAGCAAAATGCAAAAGTTTCTTTTGAAATAGGTTCATATTGTTTCTTGCACATTACCTCCTGTAAAATTTAAAACTGGTTTTGGGTTTTTTTTGTTTTTACTAGCTGCTTTGAAAACTGCACCTGAGAATTTTCCAAATGCAAAGAATGAAGGAGAACTTGCCTGGACAAAATGCTTTTGGTCCTTCATCTTTAACCATCCTGAGCAGCAGCATTTACTTTATACAAGTACTTGGCCACAAGACAGACATGGCTTGAGAGTGGGAGTTAAATTTAGTTAAGATCAGAGAGAGAAATTTTAGATCACAAAATGCTTCTATAATCAATGATACAATAACTATTGGATTTTACATAAGAACATAAGAGTGGCTATACTGGGTCAGATCAATGGTTCATCTAGCCCACTATCTTGTCTTCCAACAGTGGCCAATGCCAGATGCTTCAAAGGGAATGAAAAAAACAGGGCAATTATCAAGTGATCCATTCCCTGTTGTCCAATCCGGCATCTGGTAGGCAGAGGCTTAAGGATACCCAAAGCGTGGGATTGCATCCTTGACCATCTTGGCTAAGAGCCATTGATGGACCTGTCCTCCATGAACTTTTCTAATTCTTTTTTGAACACTGTTATTGTCAGCCTTCACAACATCCCCTTTCAACGAGTTCCGCAGGTTGACTGTACATTATGTGAAAAAGTACTTCTTTTTATTTGATTTAAACCTGCTGCCTATTAATTTCATTGGGTGACCCCTAGTTCTTATTATGTAAAGGGGTAAATAGCACTTCACTTTCTCCACACCATTCATGATCTTATATCACCCTTAGTTGTCTCTCTTCCAAACTGAACAGTCCGTCTTTTTAATTGCTCTTCATATGAAAGCTGATCCATACCCTTAATCATGTTTATTGCCCTTCTCTGTATCTTTTCCACTTCTAATATATGTTTTGAGATGGAGCTGCTAGAACTGTGTGCAGTATTCAAGGTGTGGGCTTTTCATGGATTTATGTAGTGGCATTATTATATTTATTGTCATCTTATCCATTCCTTTCCTAATGGTTCCTAACAGTCTGTTAGCCTTTTTGATGCCACTTCACGTTAAGCAGATGGTTTCAGAGAACTAGCCTTGACGACTGTAAGATCTCATTCTTGACTGGTAACAGCGAATTTAGACCCCATCATTTTGTATGCAGTTAGGATGATGTTTTCCAACATGCATTTATCAACACTGAATTTCGCCTGCCATTTTATTGCCCAGTCACTCAGTTTTGTGAGATTCTTTTGTAACTCTCCACAGTTTGGACTTAACTATCTTGAGTAATTTTGTATCATCTGCAAACATTGCCATCTCACTGTTTACCACTTTTTCTAGATCACTTATGAAAATGTTGAACAGCACAGTTTCCTGGGGGACTCCCCCATTTACCTCTGTCCATTCTGAAAACTGGCCTTTTATTCCTATCCTTTGTTTCCTTTCTTTTATCCAGTGAGAGGACCATGAGAGGAACTTCCGTCTTAACCCAGGACCACTTAGTTTGCTTAAGAGCCTTTGGTGAGGGACTTTGTTGAAGGACTTTCAGAAAGTCCACATACACTATATCCACTGGATCACCATTGTCCATGTGTTTGTTGACCCCCCTCAAAGAATTCTAATAGATTAGTGAGGCATGATTTTCCTTTACAAAAGACGCATTAATGCTTCCCCAGCAAATTGTATTCATCTGTGTCTGATAATTTTTACAAAGGATTGTTGCTTTACAGTAGCCACAAATAGTTACTTTTGTGGCAGCACATTTGATTGCACGTTCCTGGTGGTAGGTCAGACAACATTCGTGGTAGACAATCAAAAGCAGCCAATTGTCACCTTTTCTGCTCTCTGAAACACATTTTAGTCCAAAATGCACACAAGGGACCAAATGAAAAGGAGAGAACAGTACAGAGCGCTGGGGGATCTTCACCAGGTGTGTAACCCGAGACGAAAACCTCACTCCAATCCACTTATAGTGACATTCACCCTTGGGATGTTTCCCAGTATTAGCTTTATGGCTGTGTTGTGTTTTGCCTCCTGCTGGCATCTCTGAAACACTAGAAATACATCGCAGACTCAAGTTTGGCAGCATTTTTGATGGTGATTGTGACAATTCATTGTCTGTAAACCATATTGTCTGAACAACAAGAATTTTGATCACCTATGCAAGTAGCCAGCAAACATGCAGTATCCCCCGTGTTAAAGGGACTCTGGCTCAGGCTGTGATTTTTTTGGTGGGGGGAAGTTCTTGCCTTAGCTTAGACCGGGGTGAGCAAACTTTTCGGCCTGGGGGCCACATCTGGGAATAGAAATTTTACGGCAAACCATGAATGTTCACAAAATTTGGGTTGGGGTGCAGGAGGGGGTTAGGACTGTAAATGGGGGGTGTAGGCTCTGGGGTGGGGCCAGAAAAGAGGAGTTTAGGATGTAGGATGGGGCTCTGGGCTGTGGTGAGAGGGTGGGGCAGGGGATGAGGCATTTGGGGTGTAGGAGTGTGCTTCAAGCTGGAATCCAGGGTGGGAGAGGGATCAGGGCTGGGGCAAGGGGTTGGGGCACAGGGGAAGGCTCAGGGCTGCAGGCTCCGGGCAGCGCTTGCCTCAAGCAACTCCCGAAAGCAGCAACATGTCCCTTCTCTGGCTTCTACTCAGAGGCGTGGCCAGGTGGCTCTACATGCTGCCCCATCCGCAGGCACCACCCCTGGAGCTCCCATTGGCTGTGGTTCCTGGCCATTGGGAGCTGTGGGGAAGGCACTTGGGGTGGGGGCGGTGTGCAGAGCAGAGCTTCCTGGCTGCCCCTATGCGTAGGAGCCGGAAAGGGGAAATGCTGCTGCTTCCGGGAGCCACGTAGAGTGGCACCTGATC
Source organism: Dermatemys mawii (assembly GCA_007922305.1). Taxonomy (NCBI): domain Eukaryota; kingdom Metazoa; phylum Chordata; order Testudines; family Dermatemydidae; genus Dermatemys; species Dermatemys mawii. Next base: position 7,725,692 of record ML677388.1, read on the forward strand.
CTGGTCCCTGGCTGGAGCACTGGAGCAGCGCAAGCCCCAGACCCTGCTCCCCAGCGGGAACTTGAGGGCCAGATTAAAATGGCTGGTGGGTCAGTTCTGGCTCATGGGCCATAGTTCGCCCACCCCTAGCTTAGACCTAACCTTTAGGGGTTTGTAAAACTTAATATAATTAGAAGCTCTTTCATTGCTTTAAAAAAAAGTGTCAGGGGCTTCTTAACTTTTCAACCACCCCTTGTAGAAATATCCTTCGTTTGGGGAAGGAGTTCCAAATGAGCTTCCCTCTGTCCAGCTGTGCAGTAGCAGAACCAAAAATGCAGGGCCCCAAATGAACAGCTGCAACTTGTTTTCGATTTCTCATGGCATGAAAAGGTGGGATTAAAATTTCTAGGTCCCCTGTCTACATCTGAGGGTCATCAATGGCTCTGACCTTAAATCAGTGAGAAGCGCTTTGTACCTGTACTCGGAATCACTTAAATTCATATTTTACTTGCTGTGCCATTAGTGCAAATGACCCCAATTGGAGGCAAGGAAAGCATCGACTGATGTTCATGGTAGCAACAATGTGAGTGCATCATACTACTATGGTAAGACAATTGATGCAAGTATTTCTCTCACTGTTGTGCTGAGGTGCAGTCACCACAGCAGGATAAGCAGAATTCACCAGGAAGCAAGTGCTGGGAACTCTGGGGTACATTCACAGAGAACAAAGAGTCACAGTTAGCACAGCATCAGTGTGGGTGCAGGGTAAAACTTTCCACTACTCCAACACGGAATGTGTCCACAGGTAGTGGAAATTAGAACAGTTGGATTGAGGTTGGTTGATATGGTACCAATGAATCTCTAATGCAGACAGCACCCAAGACATTCCCAACCAAATTAGAACCAAAACCTAGACTTATGGTATCCTTAACATTGTCCAAAATGACTCCATCTCCCTCTAGTGGCCCTGAAATGGACATTTCCCTCCCCCCCCACCCCAATTAGAATCTGCTCATTAGAAATTAAGTATGGTGGGAAGAATTCTTCTGTTTCAAGAATAATCAATATATTCCAGGGCTCAGAAGCTGCTGTATGGCTCTCAAAAGGAGTTCAATTCCAGTATTAATCTTGCAATTGTAAAGCTGCCTAAAAGAACTTATTGCTGTTTTTTCTATTGTTTAGTCTTTGATCGAGTTTTGAGAAGTGGACTCTGAACAAAAATGGAGTCTTAAACTTTTTAATATGTGCCAAACTTTTCACATTTTTACTATATTCTTCATAAGCTTTTATAGGTGGTTTTGATATCTCTGAAGAGGATGAAGTAAAGCTTTTTTTCCTTCCTGATCATCTGTGCTTTGTGACGGTCTGATCTTAAATCGTGAATGGGTCAGGGCTGATTTCTGACAGGTGTAATTCAGGGGAAAACTTATTTCATTTCCTCCTCCTCTGCGAGTTTTTTAATCTCTGTATGTAAAATATATTTTCATCTAGTATTCTTGCCCAGAGAGGTTTAGAGGTGAACATTCGCAAATCATGTATTTTTTTACAAAAGTAAATGTTTCCATTCTAATGTGTGTGACTAATTTTAAAACACTGTAATTTGGCTATATTGGTCAGTTTCTGTAGCAGTATTTGAGAGATCTCAAGGATTATTTAGTGTAGTGGAGGGAAGAAATACCCAACATAAAGAAATATCAGCCAACCTATAACTCAGATCTATACTGTGTCAGCCATTGATGCTCTTCTCCGTTTGTGTTCCCTAATCATCTTGGAATTAAGTAGCAGTGTGGTAATAAGCTAATGCACACAGAGATCAAGATGGAATAATTATTTTTGTTTTGTGCATACTTCATTCTTTCTAAAATGGCTTTATATATTTAAATACCCAAGTATAGATTTGTTCATAACTACCCCTACAGAAAAAAACATTACATTAAGCATTAGCTCAGTGTTCTGATTGAGCTTTACAGGTAATTCTCATGAGAAATGTTCTTAATTTTACCATCTGTACCAGCTCAATTCACTCATTTTTGTGTAATAAAAAAAATCTGAAAAAATAAATGCTTGTTCTGTTTGGCAACTGGACTAAATCAAGACTTGTTTCCAAACAAGTAATGAGTGAAAGGATTAGCTGGGTTGAAATGGCTGGGCGCATACTGAAAGGTAGGAGGTATAGTGTGAGGGAGAGGATGTCAAAACTTTTAATGTCTCAAGGCCAATGTTTTGAGCCAGAGCCAACACAACGGTCAACTCTTTCTGCCTACTGCAGAGCCTCAGATCATACGATCTCATTCTTTCCAGGCAAAACTGCCTCTAGAAGTTTGTCAGTGCAACCCCTACATTAGAAGGTCACCAAGAATATTAGAAGGAACAGAAGATGAAAGTTCTGGAATCCTAGAATAAAGCCCATTTTTGAGGCGACTGACTCTCTTGTCATCTGGAGATGGATAGACTTAAATGCCAAGATATTTAAAGTTTTACTGGGTAAGGCCAAATAGGCTATGTTGCTATAGGGATAGGATTGGAGTTGAGATGCACTGACTCCTGGACCATTCTTCACAGGTCAACTAGCATGGTTATGTCACATTTCCACCAGTGGCTTTAGTCTCTTCTTTAGCAACTGGCCTATGCCCAAAGCTCCACTGTAAAAGCAGGGGGAGAGAGAGAGAGAGAGTCAGGCAAGATAAATTCCCTGTCACAAACTGAATGTGCCTGACTTCTCTCAGAGAGCTGTAGCCTAAGGGTTACAGTCCTGGCGTAGTGGGGGTGAAGGACATTCTGAAATGCTGTGGTGAGTGGAGACCAAACACCTCACTGCTGAGTACCACCTAACAATCCAAAATCACTCTACATGGTGTCCTTAAGCTAAATCATCCCAATCAGTTGTGAGAAGGCCCCTTGCAAAGTGAATAATGCTGCTAAATTGCTACTATGTATGTACCTTGGCCTTCTGTTCTGGGATTAAAGATAGTTTGAGCAGTAAGAATTGGTGTGGCAATGGTATTTGATAGCTCTGGTACAGCTGAAAGACTAGGTAACCTCCAGCATGCAGAAATCTGTCTCTGGATGGGTTCCGGATGGGCTGTTAGGAGCCCTGCATTGCTAGAGACTGTCACTGGGGCCGCCTAGCCCTGGCGCCCATAGAGTGGGGCTGGCTCCATGAGTCCCCAGGCTCCAGCCCACTCCTCCCAAGAACTGGGCACAGGTGGCTGCTCCATTTGTTTTGGGAAAGTTGAAGGAAAAGGGTTGGCTTTCAGGGGCAGTGCCTCATCGTGTTCTGAAACTGACTGAAAACTTTTGGGGAATTGCCAAGGGGACAGAAATTCTGATGATTATTAATTTTTGACCAGCTCTACAGGAGGGATTCCTGGGGGGGTGGCTCTCTCTGCCCTCCTACAGGCTGATGGGGATTCCCAGGGCTTCCCCCCATGTCTCTGCACCCCCACGTGGGGTCAAGGGGGCTCTCTGGGGTAGGGTTGCCAGGAGTGCGGTTTTGAACCAGAACACGGTGGCAGTGGGTGATGGAAGGGGGAGGGATAGAGCGAGTGGGGGCGGGGCCTCAGAGAAGGGGCGGGGCCTCAGAGAAGGGGCGGGGCATGGGGCCTTCGCTCTCTGCCGCCTCGCGCCCCCAGGGGCGGAGTCAGCCTCAGCCCCCGCCCGGCAGAGCGACGGCACGTCTCGATGTGACGCCACCGCGCACAGGAGACCCGGCGCGACCCCGGCGCTTAACGATGGCTCACGGGAAGGGGGGGGCGGGGTCGCTCGCGCCCCAGCAGCAACCGCCGGGGCGAAGAGGCCACGCTCCGGCTAACCCGAAGGGACGCGATACTGCGCAGGCGCATGGGGCGGGGGGGATGAGGCGCTATCGGACGTAAGTCGTGGCAGCTGCATGAATTGGTTATCGCGTTCTACTTCCGGGTCAGGGCTCGATGGCTGACCGGAAGCGGAGGTGAGACGGGAGGAGGAAGCGGTGCCGGTACTGGTGGGTTCCTCCGCGGAGAGAAGTTCAGGGGGAGGGAGTGGGGGAGGGGTAGTAGGGGATTGTGGCAGGTAAGGTAGCCGGAGGGGGAGGGGGAGCTGAGAGTGAATGCAAAGGGGGAGGGGGGAGGGGGAGCGGGGGGTGATGGGAGGGGGGGGGAGGGGAGGGGGAGCAGTATAACTGAAGTTATTCTGTATGCAGGGGGTGGTGTTTCACTCTCGGGTATTGCCTCTGCCACGCTGGTTTTATCTGTAAAGTGGGTGAGAGACTGAGAGTCCCAGGCCTGAGTTGAGGGTGGGGTGAATACAGGACCTCGGTAGCAACATCCTCTGCTTGGTCTTTCTGTGGACCTTTCCTTCTCTAGTGCTGCCCTCAGTGGGTTTTAAACAGTAGGGAGGTCTGCTTGGGAAGCAGGTCACTGTCATCATCCCATTTTACAAATGGGAAAACTGAGGTACTGCGAGGTGAAGCTGATAATCTGGGGTAATAGATGACAAGCCAGGACTAGAACAGAGACTCCTGCTCTAACCACTAGGTCACATTCCCTTCTAGAGCTGGGGCTAGAATCTGGGAGTCCTGTCTCCTGATTTGACACTGAACCACTTCTCCACACTCCCTTGCTACTTCATCTTGTCTACTCTTTTTACTTTGGATTAAAGCTGCATCACTAATAGTCTCCATTTCTCTCCCTAGCACAGATGTGCACTCTCCAGTGGCCTGTTAATTTTCATTTCACTTCCCCAATGGTCCCTAACAGTAAAATGCACTGTGTCATCATCATGAAATGTTTTTAAAATGAATACTATTAAAATAAAACTCCCCATTCAAACCAAAAAGGCTCCTAGCCCCACTTGGGACAAGGCTAGGAAAACAAATGAGCCTCACTTTCTCTGATGGGCATCATGAGTTTCTTGTATCACACTAACTCTAGAGTGAAGCTTGAGTGATTTGTAGCATTTCTTGAGACATGGGAGGTTTCTCTTCAATTGTGGAAGCAGCTGAGCTTGCGCTGGAACAATAGATTTCAATCTCTGTACTGCATTTGTCAATTCCTCTTTGGCTTCTCCCCTATTGATTGGTGCACTCAGAACCACAGCATAATGTTTGTACTCTTGGGCAAATGACAGGAGCCGGGGGACAGTTAATGGTGGTTCTGAGCATGCTGCAGGCTGAAGAAGACTTTGGCAGTGCTTCTCTCTGTCATGCATAGTTATTTTTGGTTGACTGAGCTGTGATACTGTTAGTATATGTCACTTAGCTGACCTTGGCTTAGTATGGAGGAGGGCTGTCCTGGCTTGTTTTCTCTACGGCTGATGTTTATGTGTCCTTTACCACACTTGTTGCTCTTGAGCTGCCAATTTTGTGGTGGGTCACTGCTGGAAAAAGGTAATGATTTTATCACAGCGAACCTGAGGTGAGCTTTGTATTTGTATATGAAGGCATCTGGATGCTATGGTGACTGCAGATCTTATTAGAGACAATTGCTTCATGAAGTTCTCCACATAATTTGTATGGTACTAATGTTATTGCAAGGGGGTAAAAGTGGACTGTGGCAAATTAACCCCCTCCCATGAGAAATCAAGGAGAGGAAATGAGCTGGAGGGGGATCCCTTTCAGCTAACTGACTGCTAAATCTTGAGAGGCCTACTTACGGTAGGGAGATGACATTTTAAATGCCTTTTTTTCCGGCTTATTTTTGGATCTCTGCAGTCAGAGCAGCAGCTTCTTGCTGCTGACCTTTTCCAGCATGAGCCTTTCTCCATTGTTTAGCTGGTGCTTGTTAAAACATCTGAGGCATGTTGAAAATAAGGAGCCTAAAGGAACACTGTCAGCTTCAAACAGCTGAGTTGGGTGTATTTCCAAGTATACACCTACCCCTAAGCAATTTTCCCTGCTCGCCCCTGCAGGCCATTCTCTGTGGGTTTCTAGTCACAACCCCTCTCTCTCTGTGAGAGATCTATTACCACCCCCACCCTGCAACTAACCAGGGAAACTGACTGTATACAACACCCTGTCAAATGTACAAAGTTGACAAAACGGAGAGGGGGGAATAATTAATCTCTTCCAATGTGCTCATCACTAGAGGATTCTCTTTCATGGGTCTCAAGCATTCTCAAGGTTAATGGTTTTGGATGATGTCATACTAGGATGACCAGACAGCACGTGTGAAAAAACGAGATGGGGGTGGGGGAGTAATAGGAGCCTATATTAAAAAAAAGACCCAAAAATTGGGAATTCCCATATAAAATTGGGATATCTGGTCACCCTATGTCATACCCTCTTCTCCCCCACACCCCCCGCCCTCGGGTTCCCCTACCAGTAAGTAGAATGCTCTGATCCGGTGATGTGAGTAGTACAGTGTTCAACTGCCTCCAACTGGCAGTTCCTTTGTCACTACTAGCAGGTGAGGAGCTCCCCTCTAGCTGCTCCTGTGAGGTGTGTGTGTTGTTTTTCTGCCTTTGTTCTTTCCACCCCTGGGAAGTGTGTTTAGATGTGAAAGGGATGAGAGTCTGAAGCCTGTTTTTACAGAACCTTGCTGAACACGTTTCCTGTCCCCTTTTTCTGCCTGAAAACCTGCCCTGTTGGCACCTACCTCTAAGGAGCTCAAATAAGAGATGCCTCAACTTACCCCCCAATCTTTATTTGGGAGCCAAGTGCCATGGCTAAGAGGGAGAAACTGCCAGTCACCATGGTAACTTCCTGGCCAAGCTAGGAGTAGAACCCAAGAGTCCTAGCATCCAGTCTGACTCTTGAACCATGTGATCTCACACTCCGTAGTTCATTTTGTATATTACTTCTCAGCTGGGATTAAAACTGCTTTTTGAGGTTACCTATAGTCAAGGTACAGAAGGACAACATCCCACTTGATATTCACCTCAGCTGTCAGGGTGGCAGAATTCCTTGGCCTTAGGGGGCTATCTTAAAACTACTGCATGCCCAGAAAAGGGCCATGTTAACTACCTTGCTGATAAAGGAAGGGCTCTTTGTAAATTTGACTTAAATATTGATGTTTAAATACACAAATGCAGAACTTCCACATCTAGGCTCATTGTGTGTTTGTGTTTTTTTAGTCAGAAACCCTCTGTTCTTCGAGATGAAATAATATGAAGCTGCCTTATGTTTCTTGACGCTACAATTTTCATCTCTGATTTAATTGTTCATCCAGTTTGGGAACCTTCTCTACAGCCTGAGATGGAAACAGAGTCAGTAAGTACAACATTTCTTTGAAAAATAGTTAATTATGTAGAGCCAGGGGATCCCAAAACTTCTCATTCTGCAGAACGCATCATGAGAGAGACTGTCTCCTTTGTCATCTCCCTTCTCAGTGTCCCGAACCTTAATTGCTTGTTTAAGAGTTGCAAGGATGGACTGTCACCTCATATACTCACTATATATCGGGTTTTATTATACATAAAATGTAGCTATTCTATTTGAATTGTGAAATTACAAATACATTAAGGAACTTCTTGTTATACTAAAAATCAAGTGTTACTTTGGCTTTCAAATCTATATTATAGGAATTGGTGCATTTATAGCCTGGTGATTCAATTTATTATTTAATATATGGGTAGACAATTTAAACTTAAAACCAGCACTGTCAGATAGCTTAGGTCCAAAATACAGACTTTGTGTGTCTTACAAAGAAGTTTTATCAACCAACTATTAATAGGGGTCTTTGCATGAATTAAAAAATAAGCTTGTGTTTGCATTTAAAAATTTACCTCCTGAGATTGCCAAAGTCTAGATGATGACTATAAACAGACATGAAACTGACCAAGGAGGTGATTTTTTTCAAAGGCACAAATACCAGTTAGGCATCTCACTTACTTTCATTGACTTTCATGTGTGTAAAGTTAGACATGAGTTTGTAGAAAGAGGATCTTTAATTTGAAACTAAACATTGATACTTGCTGGTACTCTTAACTTTTTATTCTTTTAAAAATAGCTAAAAGAAGTGCTATAGGTTTGAATTTAGTTTATATGGTGGTTCTTGACACTTTCAGAAACTGCCTTTTAAAAATCTATTCTTTCTTTGTTTGAACTATTTTATAAAATGTTGTCTTGATTCTCAGACTATCCCAATTTGGCAGAACAAACCGTATGGCTCATCACGCAGTGTTGTCAGAAGGATTGGGACAAACCTTCCTTTAAAACCGTGTCCTAGAGCATCCTTTGAGGTAAGGGAATGCATAAGATATTTTGGAAATATATGCAGGACTCTGCAGTTCTTCAGCAACAGAAATAATTCTGATTTCCCATAGCAAAGTAAAGTATTTTTGAAATTGGAAATGCACCACATGCAGTCAATAGGGTTGTATAAATTATCATCAATTTTAATTCTTCCGAGTTTTTGTAAATCCATGAAATGATCAGTGGTAATCTGGGAACAACACATTCTATACAATAATGTCAGCAATCAGGAAGGAGTAGAGCTAATGATTAGAGGGGACTGAGTCCAAACTTCTGGGTCCTATTCCCAGCTGAGCTGAGTGTTTGACCATGGGCAAGTCACTTAACCTCTCTCTGCCTCTGTTTCCAAAAATAATATGAGGCTAATGATACATGCCTGCCTCATCGCGTGTTAGCTCAATAATGGTATCGCATTATAGCTGAAAAGTGGTGTTCATATGCTTACTAATTCTTCTGTCTTTGGCTGCGCTTCAGGCAATAGTGAGTATATTTTTGCAGCTTCATTTTCCGGTTTTATGATACACATCAAAAACTCAGAGGATAGTTCCCTAAACAGTACATGAAATGCTATGTGTGTTTGTTAATCCAGCTACACTGGCTTCATACAGCAAAGACTCAGCTACGAATCTGATGCAGAGAAGGCATCATCATCTTTAAATTGTACCAAGCACATTAAATAGAATAAAACCATTATATTTATTATAATGTCACTATGTTCTTCCCAGGTTCTACCAAACATTTCAGATCTGTATCTAAATGATGCACCTCCAGTCCCCACTCTGGCAGATATTGCATGGATAGCGGCAGATGAAGAAGAAACATATGCTAGAGTCAGGTATTTTTACTTTTTCTCTCCCCATGTCTTTCTGTTCTTCCTGCACAGTGGCTTATTTTGTGAATGATAAAACAGTAACTGATAAAATGCTCATAATTTCTAGTCACTTGAATCGTTCTAGTCAGATGCCTATTGATTTATATTTTTTCTTTGAAAGTTGCTCCGCAGAGAGGAGGGATGAGAAATCTTGGCCCAGGACACTAGGGTAAACTCTTACAGAAAGTGCCAGGGGATACTTAACATTCAAGCAGAGTGGTTAGGCTTTTAGCTTTTAAGATCATAACTGAAAGCCGTCCACCTAGTAAACTACATGGTGCCCAGGGTATCTCTTTCAGAAGGATGAAGGGCTGTCCTATCCCTTCTGGGATTCAAACCTGTTGGTCCGGGGAGTCCACTTCTATCCATTTCACTTTTTGAAGTTCTAAGGCAGACCAGTAACTTTATTATTAATGTGTCTTGTGAAAAATAAAATGTCGACCTTTTGAAGTCCGAGAAAGTGTGTAATGGGTTCAGGTGCTGCCCCCCTGCCTGCACAATATCAAATGCCACTCCCATGGAACGCTGTGGAAATTCAAAACATTATTGCTTGAGTGGGGTCTGGTCCATTTGTCAGACCAACGGGTTTCTGTGCTGTACTTTTTAGGAGTGACACTCGCCCATTAAAGCATAAGTGGAAGCCCAGCCCGTTCTTTGTTATACAGCGCAATGCTTCAGTCCCCAACTTGAGAAAGCAGGAAGAGAAGCTGCTGGTCTTGAAGAAACCTGGTTTACCGGCTCTCAGTCGGACGACGGAGCTTCAAGATGAACTGAGTCACCTGCGGAGTCAAATAGCTAAAATTGTAGCTGCAGATCCAGGTAGGAACATAACAGTCCTTTGCTAACAATAAAAGGCTTCCACTATAAAAATCAGTGAGTACTGACCAAATATTTGTATCAAAACATTGCCAGTATTCTGGCTTCTTTGCATAAAAATGCAAGACAATAGATATTTTTGTCTTTGGACCCCTATCTCTAGCATGTGACTTAGCAATCTAATACAATATATACATTTGTACTGGTATGCAGAGCCAAAGCTGTCCAGACAGCTCATTGTTACAACTACAGCTGAGTTGAGTATCATAGGAGTTCGACTAGGGGAGAGGTGATGGCTACGCTGATCCTTTTGCTTCCTAAGAGCTGGCAGTGGCTTAAATGGAATACAACCATTTCCAGCACCCACGGAGTGGAACACGATTGACATAAACGGCTAGAGTTGTACTCAGCCATTGTGAATTCTACATGTTTCTTCCGTCCCCTTGTTTGTGCAGTGTTGTCTGTGATGTCAATAAAATGAATGGTACCGTTTGTATGTATTGACGTTTGTTTAATTACAAACCACCCCCCCCCCACACACACACACACTTATTTTTAAAATAAGTACAACCAAAATCAACTGTGACTGTCCTGGAGAGAGAGGTAGGGGATGTTGAGTTTCCAGACTGAGTGCCTTCCCAACATTTTCATTCAATGGATTTAGTCTGGTCATTCTTGCCCCCAGGCCTGTTGTTGGTGTTTAAAAAATGGCTATTTTCCTCTGTTTCTTTGGGAGTGTGATGTGAGTGTTCTGGTTTTTCATGACCAGAGCTGAGCACTAATTGTTCTCAGGCCAGTTAAGCTTTTTGAGAAGAGGCCAGCTGGAGTTCACAGATTAATAGATTATAAAGCCAGAAGGGACTGTTGTGATCATCTAGTCTGACCATGTGCACAACATCATCTGGTTAACTGCTGCCTGTTGTAAGCTTGCTGATTTTAGTTGTGTGTTAAGCTCAAAAAAGCCAAGTCATTTGAATGTGTAAGAGGAAATTCTATTCTTCAATTTGCTCCAGTGGTCTAACTTCTGCTGGCTGGCTCCGGAAATAAACAGATGCTATTTTTGGTGGAACCCCAAAGTACACAGTGATGTCACATGCATGTTCATACTGCTGACCAATCAGAGTCACAGAGCTGTGCAAACCGGAAGGAGCTTTGGGGCCTTGTCAATCTGAGAGCTTTAAAACCTTTTAAAAGTAGCGACTTGGCACATTACCGGAACTTGAACCTTCTGCGAAACAGCTTCTCTTGTAGGAAGCTGCATCTGTTATGCATGTGCGGCGTACTTGAACTATTAGTGTACAACCAAGGTATAAAGGGAGTGGTTATGATTTGGCTTTCTGTCAATTGCATAAAAGGGGAAAAAATTGTAACTTTGTTATGGCAAGAAATGTGAAAGCCTTTTCCATTTTTAAATAAAATGCAGTGAGCTTTGAGCAGGGGGTTGGACTAGATGGCCTCTTGAGGTTCCTTCCAGTCCTGATATTCTATGATGGCATAACACTATTTTAAATGCTGCTCTTTATCATGGGAAATAGTAGTAAGTGAAATATCCTTTATTCTGCAATGAAACATAGCTTGCTTGGTGTTTGTTTAAATTTAAAACCCGGGGTACTCTTCCATACTTGACTACAGAACCAAATCTAATCCTTCAAGGAGAAGGAGACAGTTGAGTAGGGTGACACTTTTATGAAAAATATCTTGTCATAGGATCTGTCCAAAGTCCTAGCTGTGACAGACTTACAACCTTTTAAACAATATAAGCAATTGCTTATAGTTAGTCATGTTACTAAGGAAGACATTTACTCATTACATCCTCAGAGTACACTGAATGTTGGCCTCTGCCTTTTTGACATGAGTCTTATGTATTAGGTTCAGCTCATTCTGACTTATTTTATCTATCTTTAATATATTAGATGCTCACTTGGAATACAGAGGATGTTTTTGTCTAGATCACAATTAATTTTTAAATGAGATGCGGTACAAAGTAGGCTATCCACTGTATCTATGATGATCCACTCAGGGCAGAATTTGGCCACACATTTATGGGTCACAATTACATGCACAGAACACATAGGGGAGCACTTGTGTGAGTTTGTTTTTACAGATGTGGAAACTGAGGCTGACAGGTTCTCTGGAACAAGACTACACAGGATGAGAGTGAGAAAACTGCCTTTAGAACGTCAGATTTCTTGATTCATAGGCTTGTATTCTAACCACTGGACATACTGACTCAAAAGTAACTGAAGGCAGAATTTGACCCTTTTAAATGTCAGTGCACACTACCTCTTAATCACCTATTTGTATCTTTCATTCTGATTAAACCATACAGGGTCAGGAACAGCTTTAAGGCTTCTGAGGTCAGTGGTAAAATGGGGGTTTAATTAATAGAATAGATTATGGCTCTTGTTCAAATCACCTGAGCCTAGTCTCCCCACCGCCTCCATCTGCCAGATGATTTTGTTTTTGTTGTAACTGCCTCACTGCAAACTCTGGTCCAGTCATCATATTCCAGAGAGATTCACTCAATGATTTCATGCATGTAGGAATTGTTCATGCTGGTTTATTTTGCTAGGAAACTAGGGCATTTTCCATGGCTTTGTGTAGGGCGTGATGCATTCTTTCTTAGAATTCTCTAACATGGTGTGTGTGATACTACCTCACAGAAGATTAAGAATTTTTCCAAACCCTTCCAAGACACTTCATGGTCATATTTAGGTTGCACATGTAGAGCAATAATTCCTTTTTCCTGATCTCTGGTGCATTTGTATTCTTACAAAAAGACAAAGCACAGACAAAGGGGGAAAGGGATAAGCTGATCTGTATGGAAAAAATCCATAATTTAACACAGAATGTACTGTGTAGAGGTCAGGTAGATTCAGGGAAGTACATTTGCATCTTGTTGTCTATAAACGATAAGGTATCGAAGAACATGCACACTGAAAGGCTGAAAGAACTCTAGGGGTGGGGGGACCGTCTCACCAAGATTCTTGGAGACCATGAAAGTGAAGGATGTCCTGTCTCTAGAGAGATCATTACCCTCATTTTTTCTCCTCACGTAAGATCCAAGAGGAGCAATTGAATTAGAAACACAGAATGGAGAAAATGTCTTGAGAGCAGGATGTCAGATCAGTTGTATAAACTGTTCAACTCCCTTTAAGCAGAGGAAGGTAATAATTGTGATTGAATCAGAGGTCTACATGGGGAAACGCTGATCATATGTTTCTCCCTCCCTCCTTCTTCCATGGCAATGTGACAGGTTTGTCAGCTTGCTTATAAGGGCCTTTTGCAAAATCTATAGCGTATTCTGATTTCAATACTTTGGAATTCTAATTGGGAAGATAGTTGCAGCCAAGTGATCTGATCCATGCGCTAACTACAGTTCTCAATCTCATTTTGGAGGCATTGGTGGAAAGTAAGAGGTACTGTGCAATTGGCTTTACATCAACAAATTGACTCTGATACCTGGAAACTGAAAGCGAGTCTGCTGTTCTGTAAGCTCCTTTCTGACCTAGGAAAGGCCCTTCTAGGAGATATGTATTCCAGTATGTTCAGCACATTAGGGAAAAATCCAAGGTCCCAAAGGGCATTGATATCTGAGTCAAAATTTAAAATGCAGGAATTCCTAGTTCCCGCTCATGTGTAGAAATGCCTGAGATTCACGCGTAATGAGTTTTCAGAACAAAATGGAACGGAAGCAACTTGGTAGAGGCGTTGTGTAAGGGGGACAGCCCTGGTTAGAGGCCTGGGACGGTGCTGTGGGAGGAAGACCCTGGATTAGAAGAAGAATGGCCTTCTGGTTAAGGAATTCAACTGGGACCCAGGAGACCTTTGTTCTGTTCCCAGATTTCACAGATGTCTTGTTTGTCCTTAACCATGTAACTTAATCTCCGTGCCTCGGTTTCCCACCTGTAAAATGGGAATGATACTTCCCTGGCTCCCAGGGGCCTTGTAAGGGTGAAGTCTGTCTTTGCGAGATGCATGGTAGTATAGTGATGGAGACTATATGTGTACCCAGATTTTTAGACCCAGATGGAGGCAGTAGAGATCAGAGCTGTAAGGGAGGGGTGGGAAGGATGGTAGGAAGCAGTGTGTATGTGGAGGGTAAAAGGGAAAGCTCTAGGTCATTGTAATTTTTCCATAACTTGGGGGATGTTGGCCAAGATCTGGGCTTGATTTATATTCTACTGCTTAGAAAAATAAGGTGGTTTGGCACTAGTTTATGTCTCTACATATATTGTTTTCTTTTTCAGCTTCCGCTTCATTAACGCCAGATTTATTATCTCCAGGAAGTTCAAATGTATCTTCTCCCTTACCTTGTTTTGGATCCTCATTCCAATCTACAACTTCCTTTGTCATTAGTGATATCACAGAGGAAGCAGAACTAGAAATTCCGGAGCTTCCATCAGTTTCCATGCTTTGTTCTGCAACCTCTGAATGTTGTAAACCAGAACCAAAGGATGCTGACGAGGAAGATTCGGTGTCCCTTTCAAAGGCCAGCAGTTTTGCAGACATGATGGGTATACTTAAAGACATACATAGGATGAAACAGAACAAAGATTTGTAAGTCTTTCCTGAATCTCTTATTTTCTGTGTGAATGCTCCTGTGCTCTTTTTTGTTTCAAAGCATTGTAGACACACTGAATATTGTGTTCATCTGCCTCTCGTGCTATAATCTTGCTTTACAAAGAAATATTTGTTGTACATTAGAACTGCTTATATTTCTGCATCTGTTTTATTTGCCTCCACAATGATTGCCTTTGTGCCAAGCCAAGCCTTTGAATGTAAGGGTAGAAAACAGTGGAGAGAGGGGGAATTACTGCAAGTCTGCTAGCATCTTGCTTTTTTTATTGTTTAGCAAAATGTGTGGGGAGAGGAGACCTCCATGCCGTGACTCTCCATGTGCCTTACTATTGTCAGATATCTGCACACCCCTCACCTCTAAGCTCTCTGTGCTGTCCATGCAATGGCTGATTAAGCAAACCGCCCACCCTTTGCTTTTTTCCTCATAAGCGCTGTCCTGAAAGCAGATTTATCGTACTGTTGTTTTGTAACTTTTAAGTCAGTGACATGGTTACCTATGCATTGTTGGGGACAGGACCCTCCCAATGAAGAAACACCTTCTCTAATATCTCAGCTGGCCTTTGTACTGTCTTTGTTTCACATGGACTACACCGAATTAGACTAGTGAAGCTCAGCCCTTTCACCAGCACAAACTCCAAAAATCATGTGGCCCCTTCTGTGGTATTGTGGGGAGCCCTATTCAGTATCTGAATAAAGGACATTTTGAATCATCATCATGCTCTTTATGGATTTTATGCCTAATCCAATTAAAGAGAAATGTAATTCTCTGGCACCAAACAAAAATATAGCAAAAAATAAAACACTGAAATATACTCTACAGCTCAGCCTGCACCTAAAGTATCATTGCTCTCAAATTTTCCAAAGAAATATTATTCAGAAGTAGAAATGCATCTCTCCATTATAATTCTTCTCATTAATCTTTCTGGAGGCTGGAGTAGGATTCAGAACTTAAATGAATGTCTCCCACTCATGAATACACACTGGATATGTATCCTCTTTTGAATTGCAGATTGAAGTTTTTTCCTGCCTCACCCAAAAAAAGGTCCTTTGGAATCTTGCTATTTTGATTTATCACAGTCAAAGGAGATGTTGTTTTGCAGGATTTAGTAGGGTTACATCAACTTCCATTGTCAGGCATTAGGTAATTTAGTCTGCGATGCCGTATTTGGGAAACGTGAATCATCGTTTGGTGATAGAAAGCCAGACTTTCTTCAGACTGTTCAATTTGAACCCTCATCAGAAATGCTAAAGTGCCTACAAGCATTTGTTACACTTGTGCAACACAATATTAACCCTAATCGAGTAAATTCGTTTTCAAAAAGATAAACTTTCCATGGAGGCTAAACTCTTGTGTGAAGGGAAATTGCCAAACATCTAGGTCATAGGGCCTGGGAATTGTTCACTATGCAGAATACGTTGGTCAGGGGAAGACCTGCAGTCATAATTCTTTCAGGTGGAAGATTCAGGAAGCTCATTCCATGTGTCAGAAGCTGCAGAGAAGGCGGCTCTCACATCAGCGTTCCCAGGATCGTTAGGAAGGTGCTAGATGAGTAGGGATTGGTGCTGAGGCATTTCACAAGGTCTTTGAGGTGGACTGGAGCAAATCTATGGAGAGTTTGAGGAAACAAGGATGGTGACTTTTTTAGGCTTATTCTTAAAATGACTGTTGAACTAGTGGAAGCTCGTGGTCAAGCACCTTGGTTAGTGCGAGAATGCAGGTAGCAATATTATCTCCACAGGGATTATTCCCACAGGGGATAACTGCTCTCCTGTTTTTTTGAAAGTTTATTTTAGTGTATTATCGATAGCTCTGGCTTTTTCCTGATTGGTGTTCAGAATGAACAAATACTCTGGTAACAATAATGTGAATTGCCATGTCTCCAGTGGATTTACCAGCAGATAATGACATTCATCCGGGGAAAGGTTGTGGTGATATGTTTTTGCCAATGCTTCCTCTTAGGCTGTATAACCAGATCTGTAACCATGGGCTTCACACCATATATTGCTTGAGCTCAACTGCATTGCTCTTGTTTGTCCCTCGATCTTAGCCTATTGCCTTGACTCCAATGGACAGACAGTACATGCACTTGGAGCTGAGGGTTACAGCATCTGAATGAGAGCTGGGCAAATAGCTGTGAATAATGTATTCCATGTGACTTTGCAATTAACTGGTGAACAATTTGTCATCTTTGTTTGACAAGCACAAGTTGATGATTGCCCTCCAGGCCAGCCTCATACCATGGTGACGTGCCATATATCTGATGAGAGTTAGCTGGGACTCCCTAATATGTTGTGCAGGGAGCATCTTGTGCCTCCCTGACCGGCTGAATAAAGCACTTACTTATTGTTGGCCTGGAGACCAACAAGACCCTAGAAGCCTGGATTTCTTGTGGTGAATGGCTGCGTTTGAATCCCCCAGCCCTAGAATCTAATTGATATGGCTTTTGCTGTGACTTAGGGTATGGTTACACTTACAGGTTTATAGCAGTATTGGTTATAGCTGTCCTCATATACAGCTATAGGGATAGCGCTATAGCGTGTCCACACTGAGACCCACCAGCGGTATAGCGTGGCCACATTTGTGGCACTTGCAGCGGCACAGGAGTGGTGCATTATGGGCAGCTATCCTAGCATTCAGCTGGGTGCAACGTGCTTTTCAAACGAGAGGGGGGAGGGGGAATGTGTTGTGTGTATGTGGAGGGAGAGAGTTCGTCCTTCTGAGAGCCTGTCAGTAAGTGTCCTTCCACAGAGAAGACTAGCAGACTTTGTATTTCACACAGGCTCCCTCCCTAAACATTTGCATTGCTTATCTGCCAAGTTGAGAGAGACTCTGAAAACATACTTCCGCATTCCTCCTGCCGGAGTTCAAAACAAAGAGAAGTGACATCAATTGCCTTAAATGGCTCGGGGAGTCCCCAGAGATCACTTGTTGCAGCTATCTGTGTTAATACTCATTCACACTTGAGATAAGATGGAAAACGGAATACGCAATAGCTGTTAATCCTCTGGGAAGGGAGGATTACCAGCAGCGATATAACTGTGGGTTTATAGTGTTCTACATACCACGCCAGTCTGGACAGGTAGGAGTTATAGCGCTCCTGGAGGCTTTATAGTGCTATAAAGTGCCAGTGTAACCAAGGGCTTACGCTGCTAACATCAGTTCCGTATTTCACATCAAATGTTTAGTGAATGTGAAAAGATCTAGTGGGGTTATTCTTAGAAGACCTGTTATTTCCCAGATGATGGACGTTAATGAGTTGTGAAATATCCTTGCCACAGCCAACTCTAGTAAATGATCTCAATCCACTTAGAACTGATTCTGGAGTCATTGATCTCGGAGGTTATTGTGGCGATTATCTGGACATCCCAATAGGAACAGTGTAGATGCAGCATCATGGATGTCTGACTTAGAAGAATCATGAAACAGCATGAACTGAAGATGTTTTCAAGAGGCAGCCTCCTTGGAGTTTGACCAGTTTCCCCAACTCAGATAGTACCAGAGCCAGCAGTATAAAGTGAATGTGTAAAAAGGGAATTAAATGACCATTTTAATTTTTGTGGGTGGAGATGCCATTTACACCTAACAAGATGATTAAATCCGTGCTTTTCTGATGCTCCTGTTTAGGAACTGATGTTAAAATCCACAGCCCAGAAACTTCAGGAATGAGTATGAGACATATTTGCATGTTTCCATCATTAAAATCAGAATAGAGCCCTTTTAATATCTGATGCCTTTTGGAAAGGAATTGTCTATGTAGTGTTCCAGCTGATCCGTTCAGTGCGTGGTTAAAAACATTTAGCGTGAGGATCTGCTTTGAATGTGAGTACGTTTTTGTGAGTACTGATGATTGGATTGATCTAATTCAGGTGTAATTGCTCATTAATCTGTCCATGATTACTTCCCTGGTTGTTGGAGTTCTTTGGTGAGAACATCTAAAGAATCAAGATGCTGATATTTAATTGCAGTGCTGCTTGATGTAGGTTGAAGGTACCGCCTCTTCTGCTAGTTGCCTGGTGTCAGTTTTCCACAGTAGCTGCTGGTTGCGTGCTCTTGCTGGAAGCTTGTTCTCTCCTGTTCATAGATTTCTCCCACACCTCTTTTAGCTATCCATGGTGGGGGTGAACTTTTTCCTTGTGATTAGTACAACTTTAGTCTTTATCGCTGCAGTCTCACTTGGCCTCTGCCCATCCAGCCTTTGCCTGCATCTAATTGTGGCTTCTCTCCTACATCCACTGCCCTTTGGAAGCAGTTTATTGGAACTTGGGATGATTTGGGATTCTCCTAAGCTTCCCCAGCTGGAGGAGTGGCTTCAGAAGTTCTTCAGAGTTCCTGCTCTGAACCGTATCTACCTGTCTCTGCACTGATATCAGAGGGAATCCTGGTTCTGGTGAAATCGGCAGAGTGTTTCTATCTACAGGCATGATTTAAAAGCTGAAGTTAAACAATGCATTACAATTGTGGACACTGGAGGTCTGGCCTGAAACCATGGGTTACTTGTGAACTTAAATCTAATCACTGAGTCTAGTAAAAGCCTTCAGTGCAAATTTGAGATTAACTGGCTGCAGGTGTTTAAAACAAACACAGCCACCCATAATTTACTTTTTTGCTTTCATCTAGTTAAAAATAATAGGCTCTTTTAGAGGCTTATAAAATTTCAGAACTCATGGAATGTTTTCCAGCCAATGGGGAATTTTTACTCTAAAATATTAAACTCTGAAAGAAGTGGGTGTTATCATGGGATCCTTAAACTATCAGGAATGACCAATATAATTCATACCGTCTTGGTCTCTTGTGAAGTAGGCTTGCTTATTATAAAGTAAACTGGTCACCAGGACTCATAAGATGCAGGATCCACTGCCTGCCTGCCATGCAAGACTAATGTGAGGAAAAGGGGAGGTAAAATTGAGGAATCCTCTTTTTATTGCACAAAGACCTGCAAGTGAGCCGTGTATCCATTTCACAATTAACATCATAGATCATTAGTTCTACTCTTTTTCAGTTCAAAGTAGTATGCTCTTCGGTTCTAATAGAGGACCGCCTGCATACAGATTGTATTTTTCACATTTCTTACCTGTTATTAACAGGTCAGATTTAAAACTGGGGGTGGTGGTAATGTAATGTAGATTGAGATTTTTCTACACTTGCAGCACTTAGACCACACAGTTTCCCTTGAAATTAATGGGAAGCGTCTCTACATTTCTTAGGCAGCTTGCAAGATCTCAGCATAATGTACTATTCAGTTTGTGCACTTTACCCAATGCTGACAGACTGTCAGGGTTCCCAGTGCAGCAGGGAAATGTTTCAATAAAAAGGGGGTTTCAGTGACAGTTTTCTCGTTTGGTTTATAAAACAATTTTTAAAAAAATCCTAAATCTTGGGCATAGCAGAGATAGTGTCATCTACAGACTTTGGAGAATCTCTATCCAAATTGCTGTTAATACATTTAATTTTGTATCCTCTATCAGGAACCGAACTTTATTGAAGGAGGAAGACCCTGCTGTTCTTATATCCGAAGTGTTAAGAAGAAAATTTGCTCTAAAGGATGAAGATGTAACCCTGAAAGAAAACTGACGTTACACTTTCATTTAAATCTGTAAACAAGTGTATCGTACTCCTGAGATTTTTCTCCACAGTAGCTGCCTTCCTAAGGATCAAACTTTTTTGCCTCTTTATTAATTAGAAATTATTTCTGCACTGGAAATTTATTCAAGAAAGCAACTGTGGATTTGCAGCGTTTTCCATGTCTCTAAATATATAAAAACTTTTTAAGAAAAAAGAAATTCTTTTCCACATATATTTTGAAGCATTTCTGGTAAGAGTCTTCTACAGAGTGATGCGTGTGTTGCTAAATGAAGTTCTCTTCCCATAAAGTCACCTTGGTAAAAATTAACTTGAATTATTAATTTGGCTCACGATAGTCTTGTTGCAATATGAATTGCTACTAATTTATAATATAAATGGACATAAAGCATCTAATTCTTTCTCTGTTCCAGGAAAGTCGGATGCAAAGCTATCAATGACAGTAAATTGCTTCTTCCTTATTGGCTGTCAGTTTTCAGGAAGCTCTTATTGTATTGAGGGTGGTTTAAGAGTTTTGCATTATTTTCTCAAAAGATTCTATTCCCTAAAATTTCTTCCATTTGGGACAGGAGAAATTAAAGTGAATTATCAGACTTAATAATCAAGCTTAATTTGCTAGACTGGTGTTGGCTGGTCAGTGACTTTTTAAATAGTTTGTAGTATTTGAAAGATCAAAATATCCCCCGAGTCACAATACATGACACTTATATCCTCACCTAAGGTAACTTGTCAGGAATTCCATGTGTTTCAATAAAAAGATCATTTTATTTAAATTAACTTTTATTAATAAAACAGAATTTTGTCCAATTAATGTGACTTAAAGTATAGCTACTGAATCATCAAAGGTAGGAGCCGAGTCCTCTAGAAAACCATGTGTGGAAAAGGAGAGTTAAATTAAAGTCACTGAAGTGTCATTCTGCGCTAATATGTGTCTAACTGTATTCAAGGTGGATGATTCCTTTATATAAATGGATTCTTATACTGGGTCCTCCAGTGCTATTTGCAGGTTTCCTCGGTAGTCTCAGCTTGGTAACAGCTGTGCTGGGTTTTTTGTAGGAGTGGTACTGTCTGCTTGTACTGGGATCTCAACAATTGCTCGTATCACTGTCTTGAGCTGCAGCAATTGTTTTGGGCAGTTTCTGCTGCAGCAAAGGACATGGATCACCATTCTGCATGTTGACTCAGCTTGATATTTGTCAGCAGTCACTGGTTCCCTCTTTGTGGTCTCTCCTGTATTGCCTTAGAGAGCTGGTGCTTTCTTATGAAGTCACTTTACTCTCCTTGCACCTCAGCAGAGAATTAAAAATTCAATACACGCCTGCTGGAAACTATACACTACATGGTGGTTCTATCAGAAACATACCACATGCAGTTGGTATCTAACCCCATTAGTTCCGACTTATCCCTAGTGCTGTAATGGGATTGTGAGGCTTGATTTGGGTCTGTTGTAGGATGGGATAGTATAACGGGCAAGTATAACAGCTAAGTTCTTGACCTCAGTGACATCTACCAGTGAAGTCCACAAGCTAACTTAGCGTTAAGATTAAAAAATAAACCTAAATTTTGGGGGCAGATAATCCAGCTGTAGATGTGTTGTCAGACAGACTACACAGCATGGGTCCTCAGGTTTGTGGAGCTCATGTTAGGAAACCTTAACTGACTTCTGAGCTGCTGAGCCATATTCAAATCTTACACTATGAATGGGAATGTTCTGAATCAATGGCAAGGTGTCTTCCCCCTCCCCCACTTAAATCTTGAATAGTAATGGGCCTTTCTTCCTCAGACAGGAATTAAAGGTACCCCTCAAGCTTCCTTTCATAGAGCCACCACTAAGCAGAGCATTGCCAAACACGGAAATTGATGGTCACCCCCCCTCTCAAAGGGCTTACACACACAAATACATGTGCCAACATGGTCCCTGTGTTCATGAGCGGGGCCTTGGAAGGAGATGGGGAACCTTGATTACAATATATTTTGCTATAAAATTATCAATTTATTTGAACATGTATAATCTATTTTTAAGTCAAAGACAATTCTGCATGCAGAGTAAGTAGCCTGTGTGTTTGGGTCTATACCACTCCTAGCCAACGGCTACATATGCAACGTGTACACTCACATACTCCTTGTATCTTTCTTAAAGAAAGTGATGCACTGTGTAGGCTTCAGAGGAATTTTCATGTACATTAAAAAAGTCAAATTTTCAGCAGCCTGTTGTGCTAAAAAAAAAAAAAAATTACTGAATTAATGTTTGATCATTCTATTTCCTTCTGAATCCTCTGTGAATAGCAAATCATAGCATGACTCAGGTTCACATAAATTCATGGCTGCAGGATCTAAAGGAGTCCTGTCCTGTGGCCCAGAAGAATAAACCTTAAAGCAGCCCACCAAAGGTGGGCTCATGCCCCTGTGGACAAAGTTGGTTTTGTCCTGTAGATACTTTTTCTGCAAAGGAGATCTGGCGCTCTTATAGAAGCCCTGGTGAGAAATGACTCTATATCCCTCTGAATCCTGGGTAAACAACTGTGTGGTAGGACTACTGTTACTGGCCCCCTGCTCTTCTGCTGAACATGTCAAACTGTTACAGTTTCTTGTCCAAAAGCCAGCAAAATTTTGACTATTGTCTCTCAAAATATCTGCTTTAGTTGTTTGCCCCTGAGAGAGAGGACAATTGGTCTGCTGCCCTTCATTATCCTTGGGAGCAGGATATATATTCTCAACTGCTGATAAATCCATAAAAGAAATTCCAGCAGGGGGCAGGTTTTCACATCTCTTCCTACCTTGCTTCATCAGGTGTTTAGGTTTGAGACCCACTCTAGTTCTACCCCTCTTGGAGCACAAACGGCCCTCTTGGTCTCCTGTCCAGTAACTCTCTCTCTTCCTTGAAATCATCCCATTTGCTACAGCACTTCTTCCAGGGAATGAGTCAGCTGGAGTCTTGTGAGCTAAAACCTTATTTCCCTCTGAATCCTGGGTGAAGTTTATGGAGAGAGAGTCTTCTGTCTCACCAGCAGATGTCCTTGCAATGGCTGTGCCATCACTCCTGCTGTTAGACTGTGTTTGTGGGAAGGTATAGTTCAGCAGGGGAATGTTCAAGCCTTGTGTGTTTTGTACAAGCAGCTGACTACACTCCTGCATGTTGTCCTCCTGAGGGCTCAAGGTTGGTGCCTGGGCTTCCTCTAACTTAGCAGCTCCAGAGTTCTTCATAGAGGAGGCAGCCAAGAAATCAGAGCCTTTTCCTTTGTGTGTTTTATTTGATTTAAGAGGAGATGGCTTTAAGTTTTCTTCATCATCCTTTTCACCTGACAAAAGGAATGTTATGTGAGTAAGACAACACAGCTGATAGGCAAACCCTTCAAACTCAAGATTAGCAACCCCACAATGCCTCTCCCATGCTTGATTTAGACAACTCTACACCCTCCTTTAACTAATTTGGACACAAGAAGACTCTCCTGTTTCACAACATCCTAATAGCTCTACCTCTTTGTATAAATTAGTGAGAGGGCTGGTCCAATATGTGAAGCAAGAAGATGACAGTCAAGCAAGTTCTGCCTCCTATGAGGGAGAAGTGAAGTGACATCCAAACAGTTCCAAGCTCCCCTTGGTGCTCTCTCTCTTCTTCAGGCCTTCCCCAAAGCATCTAATTCCAACTTTACTGAAGCCATTCCCCCTACCTTAAGTTCCCCTTACACTTTTAATAGGATGTGCCTTTTAACAGTTATATAATGCCTCTGCTTTCCACCCCGAAGGTGTCTGCAGTGATTTTGATGTCACTGTATATTTGTGCTTTACCAATGAAAAGTGCAATATAAATTAAGATTCTAATAAATCTTCCTCTGATACAAAGTGGAGTGATTGCAGTGTAGTGATTAACTACTGGAAGATGCTTCACTTTATAAATTAGTGATGCACAAGGAATGTGGAAAACTGAACTGTCAAATTTTCCAGACACCACATCTCTTTGAAGGGAGCAAAGAATCAACAGAATAAGTCTTCTGCTTTTGAAACCATTTGAAATAGTGCAATTTCTAAATCCTACCCCAAGATTCTAGTTTTTTCTCAATTTCAGAATAAAGAGTTAATATTTACACAGCAATAGAAAACTTTGTAGAAATTACTGCAGGGAAGTCTCTAAATCTTGCAATAGGAATCTGTAGTGAATGAAATGATAGTAGCCTTCATGCAGTAAATCCACAGGGAGCAGGAAATAGCACAAAGCATAAGAAGAGGTTGAATGGTACTACTACAAGCCCTGCCCACTAGAGACAAATAAAATCAGACTCACTCGTAGTAGTTTGCACATGTGTTTAAAAAATATCATGCAAGATTACTGGGCTCAGCTCCCCCAAGGCCATTGTTGTGTTCACTCCAACAGCCAGAGCATACAAATGTAAAAAGCACTTTTCATCATAAACTGAGCCATGGCTTAGCTTGCAGTCAGCATTTCTGAGCTGAATACTATATTAGATAAAATTCAATGACACTAGATGGACCCAGTTGATTAAACCAATCAGAGATGTGTCCATAGTATGAGTACACTCCTTCCCCTGTGCTTTCCTCTCAGCTTCAAGACTTCAGGGTTAACATGCCTCTCTTCCCAATAAAGGTCCTGATCCTGTAGCCCTTCCACAGCACAATGCTCCTGTTTAAATCAATGGGAGTTTTGCATAAACAGTGAATTGTAGCATCAGTTCTAAATTTATAAAAACACATAGGATGCATTTGGCACCTAATTCTTTTAGGTTAATCCCAGCCTTTAACATTTGTAGGGAGTACAATCTGGCAAACGTGGGAACAAATCTGAATGGTGTTTTTCATTTTGGGTCAGATTTACCCATCCCATGCTATTTAGCCTCTGATGTAATTCAGACTACCTGAAACAAGCAATGCTGGAAAGTGTCTTCAGACTCCTAACTGCACACCAGTAAAGGCATTCTCTGTCTCTGCCCATGCCTTGAAATGAGACACGGTGGATTTTCTGTTCTGTCAATTTGGTCAGTCTTTCTAGTGTACTCAGAGAAAGATTCCCCAGCCAGCAAGCCATAATTTTTAGCCAGGTTCTGTGAATATTAACCTGATCTTAAATAAGTAACATCTGATGTAGCATGATACAATAACATTTCACTGTAACCTCACCATATTAAAAAGTTTTGTGTGTGTGTGTGTATGTGTAAAAATTTCTCTACAGTACCTGTTGGTTGCATGCTCAAGAACGAAGAGATGGTAGTTTGCCTGGTGTGTGGCTGAGAAAGTCTTGTCTGAGTAAAATTAACTGAAATGTGACTATTATAGTTCCTCTGAAGAAGTGGATTTGGCATGTTTAAAGTTGACTTGGATACAAGAGTCTGGGTGGGGAGAGAAGTGCTAGAGTGAATTTAACTTGTTAACAGTGACATAATTCCCCTCTCCTTGTTATTCCCTTTATCTCCTTTCATCTACCATTGTACCACACTGCTTGAACAATCCTCTTCCCCAATAAGTCACATTTCCTACCTCTTTCACCTTTAAATCCTTCCTTGCTTCATTGCACTGCTAGTCTCTTTTAGGATATTCCCCACTGCCACACCTGAGAAAATTCAGTGATGGCTTATTTTTTAAAAAAGGAAGAGGTAAAAATGTCTAGGCTTCTTCCTCTGCCAATCTCTCTTGTTCCCACGCTCTCTCTCTTCATATCAGCCCTCTAACTTAGATTGTAAACCCCTGAGGGCAGAGATCATTGTGTACTAAGTTTGTAAAGAGATGTGCAAAGCTTTGACATCACAAACAGTATTCATTTATTACCTGTACTTTGCGCTTCTTTAACTTGGCAGTGTCCAGCCAGACGCCACAAGTCTCGGACTGCTCAGCAGTGCTTTTTTTTCTTACACATTTCATGGCTGATCCTTTTTCTGTATACAAATAATGAGAGACCTGTTGCAGCCTGAAATAAGAAGGCAGGCTAGAGCATTACCAGCAGTGTTCTTGTATATGCTCTGTGTGGGGACAGGAACAGTTTCCAGCACAGTAGTGGAAGAGTGGACAACAGGGACATGAAACTGACTCAATGTGAGACCTTGGGCAAGTTATTTCATCCTTTGCACCTCATTTACCAAGGATGCGATAACTTGGTAACTGCTTGGAAAGCCCTTTGAGATCTACTGTGTAAGTGCCAAATAATAATAATAATAATGATGATGATGATGATGTGCTTCGTAACTGGCTGCCTGTACAAACTCTTGCTGCTTCGCTTTCTCACAGTTTTTAGCACAGTTGGATTTATAATTGCTGGAAACACTTGAGGGTCCGGCTCCGCTGCAGAAGCAACAGGAGTTAGCGACACTGGAGTTAGACTAGCTTGAATGAGAATGACTCCTGCTCTGAGCCCCGCCGGCCCTCCCTGAGCCCCGGCCCTCCCTGAGCCTCCCGGCTCTGAGCCCCCTGAGCCCCCCGGCTCGGCACCGCCCCCCCCGGCCCTGAGCCCCCGGCTCTGAGCCCCCCCTGAGCCCTCAGACCCCACCCTCGCCCCCATCTGCTCCTCACCCCCCAGCCCATGGCTCCTCCCCGCCTCCGGGGGGCCGCGGAAGGGCAGCGAACTGCGTCCCCCGCAGGAGCCCCGACTGCTCCCGGTCCCGCACCGGCTCTCACCCGGCCGCAAGGGGCCGCCCGCGAACCACTCAGCGCGCGCCCCGCCGCCAGCGGCCAACGACCTCTCCCGCCGAGCGGCTCCCCTTCCCGCCTGGGCCCCACGACCGGGTTGGCCGGGAGAGGGGCCAATCACAGCGGCCGGCTAGGCCCCGCCCCTGGCCCGCGGGCCCGCAGCTGGGGGCGGGCTTAGACTCCGCTCTCTGCGCGCGCGCCCAGAGCCCTGGGCCCTGATTGGTCCCTAAGATGCAAATAACCATACAAAAGGGGCGGAGTGTAGTTCACCCGGCGTGTGTTTATACAGCACCGAGCACGGGGCGGGGGGAGGAGGAGCTAGGCCATGCTTAGGGCGGGTCCGTGCACACCCACACTAGGCATAGTAACTAATTGTAGGCTGATGCGGGGGAGGATGGTGGAACTCAGGCAGAATGGGGGGGGGGGGTGTTTGTACAGCACCTAGCACAAAGGGGGCCTGTGCACGCCCACACTAGGAGCAGCAAATAATTGCAGGGTGTGGCGGCTCTCAGCGCAGCTGTAGCGGGGGTTACCCGGTCCCCCTCCCCAGCAGTGGGAAAGAGAAGGAGCGGAGGCCCCGGCAGCAGCTGTGTTGCTGTGATAAGTTCCTAGATGCTTTGCCAGGACCGCTGTGGGTGGGGCGGCAGGACAGAGGACGGTGTAGTCCCGGGGGGCATCCAGGCTCTAGCATGAAAGTGCACAGGTACCCTAAGCATGGCCCAACACCGTGCAAGGTGCTGTATAAAGACACCCATTCTGCCTCATTGCCACCCCCCACCAGCACAGAATTGTGCACTATGCATAGTGTGGGGGTGCACAGACCCAACCCTCCCCTTGTGCTAAGTGCTACACAGACACAGGTGAGCCTCCTGAGTGCCACCCCTCCCCCGTCCTGTCATTATTTACTACTCATGGTACTGCACAGAACCTAAGCATGGCTCAGCCTTGCCTGGTGCTAGGTGCTGGACCAATGCACTCCTCCTGAGAGCGCCCCACCCCATTGTGTAATTATTTACTATTAAGCCTGTGGTAGCCCAAAGGACTCCCTCCCTCCCCCCCACCCCGGGCGGCTTGGCCCAGGGCTCCATCATGCTAGGAGCTGTCCAAATAATGGCAGGATTAACTACAGTTTAGCTGTGCCAACACTGCTGGACTGTGGCACAGAAATCATCATGCCATTGGGCGAGGGGAGATCTATACCCATTTGCTGTTACTCACTTCATTTAACAAAGGCTAAGTTCACCCCATGGCAGAGAGTGATGAAGCCCCCACATTTTACGTATTAAAGCTTTCAGTAAGGCAGATGATCATGCACATGGTCTCTGCCTTAGGGTTCTTTTCTTTCCCGCATGATGGGCTAGCTATGGGACAAATGGCTCCAGTTTATTGTTATAAATAGACAAAGCCAAGGCCACTGCTGCATAAAGATGGGAGGGAGGGATTTCTCAACAGCTTTCCAGATTGGGTTAGGGGAAAACGTTTGTAAACTAGGAGTTAAAAACTAGCACCTTATGCCTGAAGCGTGTTCCACCAGGGTGGAGCTGTGCTCCTGTGTAACCCAATTAGCCTCTACTGCAGGTCCATCACCATTGCACAAGTAAAAGGACCATGTGGGGGGGGGGGGGCGAATCCACAATTCTTAAAGCTAGCTGATTTTTAAAACGTTTGTCAAAGACATTGCACTTAAAAACACAAATAAAGTGAAGTGTAAAGGGGAAGTTTTGTCATGCTTACGATTAATGGCCTTGAGGTTTTTTGTACTGACTACTGCGGCAAGAGACCAGATCCTCTAAACACACACATGCTCTCTCTGTCTCTGGTTAGCTCTCATGTAAACCCAGCTGTTGTTTCCACCACTGGATGAAACCCAAGTGCTGTTTGTCATACAATGCAGCACGCCTGCGGATGCCCTCCCCCTCCCCACCCCCCAGGGGGGGGGGCCCGCAGGGGCGCGCGGGCCGCAGGGGCCCCCCCCCCGGGGGGGGTGCCCCACGTGTGGGGGGACCCCCCCAACCACCGGCCCCCCCCCCCCGCGGGAGCCCCCCCCCAAAACCCCCCCCCCCATGGCAGCTCCTCCCGCCCCCATGGGAGCCTGTCCCCAGTTCGCCACAGGAGCCACCCGGGGACCCCCTCCCTCCCGCCACGGCAGCTCCCCGCCCCAGCTTACCTCCTCCTGAGCAGGTGAGCTCTGCTCTACTGCTGGGTGAGGCAGGGAGCGGTTCCCCTGCCCCCCCCATTACTTGCTGCTGGGGACCCACCTCTCCAGCTCATTGCCACTCCGCCTCCTCTGTGCACGCTTTTTGGCACGCTCAACCACTTGGCGTGCCCTAGGTGGCTGCCTAGTTTGCCTAGTGGTTGCACCGGCCCTGATGGCTGGACCTTGCTCTGCACCGGGGCGAGTAAACTCAGGCACAGATGAACTGATGGGAAGGCTCCAAAATCAAGGACTTGTTACTGAAAATGCTGTGAGCCCAAGTCCCCTTCAGCCTGGGTCCAGACCTAGGGGCTGTTAACAGAAGCACCATGGCTGAGCTCAGCGCCAGGCTGAGCTTGACACAGTCGATGGGAGTTGCGGCTGTGCAGAATGACATTAGGTACCACACAGGGCTTTACAAATGGACACCTGAGACAGCAGCGGCAAGTGATGCTACCAAGGCAAGTCATCCTCAGTAGTGTAACGTATCACTGTTATTTTTTTACTCTTGGCTCCGTTGGGGATTAGAAAAAACAGAGGTAACATGCAGTTCCTTGGACCAAGGCTGGAATGCGTGCGTAAGAGCGGCGGGAAGGAATGGCCTGCAGCATAAACAATGACACGCCAGTAACATCTGCTTTGAGACGTTCTAAAACATTAGCCGGAGCAAGGGGGCGGGATCTACAGAGCTCTTTGGCGGCAGAAGCGTCTGATGACACAGGGAGGCTGCAGATGGGTCAGGACAGGAGCGGCATCATCTCCTCAAAGGACAAGGAGAAGCTTGGTATCCATGGAAGTGTTTAAATGAGCATCATGACCTGGGAATGTCCCACACCAAAGCTCCGATGTGAATACCCTCAACATTTAGGGGGTGTTTGAAACCAGCACTCATGTCTGGGCTTGAATTTTAGATGTTCTCCCACATTTATACTGAATCTGAATGTGTCCAAACTAGGGGGGCTGTTTGACATCTGGCTCCTAATTTTCATGGGCCTATTTCTAGTTGCAACAGGGCTGAAGATAAAACTGCACAAACTTTGCTGTGTTGCATTCAGCCCTGCTCCTCCTGGGACTGCTTGGTCCTTCAACACAATGCAGCCAGTCCCTCGTGCTGCCCTGTCTGGGCCAAGAAGCAAAACTGCTGCAAGTGAGAAGCTATAGTTCCCATCAGAGGAGGCACCGGCCTGCACGTGGTGCTGCAGCAGGTCTTAGGGTGGAAGCTAGGAGCATTGGAGACTGCTTACACTTGTCAGATCTTGTTCTTCTTGTTGCTCTAACAGCTCCTCTGTGGCTGACCAATTAACTCCTACAAGGAGGCATTCAGCAACACAAACTCTGCTGCCAGCAAGAAGAAGATGTGCAGCTAAACAAAGAGCCATCTCAGCCCTGCTCCTGTCAATAGAGCAGGGGTCGGCAACCTTTCAGAAGTGGTGTGCTGAGTCTTCATTTATTCACTCTAATTTAAGATTCCGCGTGCCAGTAATACATTTTAACGTTTGTAGAAGGTCTCTTTCTATAAGTCTATAATAGAGCTCTAAACTATTGTTGTATGTAAAGTAAATAAGGTTTTAAAACTGTTTAAGAAGCTTCATTTAAAATTAAATTAAAATGGACAGCCCCCTGGACCAGTGGCCAGAACCCGGGCACTGTGAGTGCCACTGATTTTTCCTGTGCCATAGGTTGCCTACCCCTGCAATAGAGGTTTGTCCTTCATCTTCAATGGCAGATAGGCCTTCAATGGTAGATGGCAGATGGTGATAGGTGATAGCTTCAATGGTGATAGGCCCTACCCTTCACTCCGAACCAGGCAGCCCCAGTCTGGGGACATCAATGCAGCTTGGGCTGATCATCCACACTGACTAATCTAGTCTATTCATATGACACATTAAATATTTTAATAGTTTAAACAAACCAGAGATTTGTCCAAACCAAAGTTCCTCCAGATTTTGAGACTGGTTCCTATTCCTGTCACAAGTTGAATCCAAATACTAGATCCAAACACACCCAAACACTGGAGAAGTTCAGATCTGGCCCTTCCCCATGTTTGGGAGGCACATGGGTGTTAGTTTGTTGCCAGTCTAAAATCTTAGGGGCAGCGAAATCCCAGATCTTCCAATAAAGTAAATAAAGATAAATTAAAATTCAAACATCATCCTAAGACTTTTTGTGTATCAATAGAGGAATAAAATATTTACATTCAGAAAGCACCACCTACCAAGAGGACAAGCTTTAAAGAGACCTGAAGTCAACTGGCTTGCTCAAACTCCATATTGTTCACACTGGTGAAAAGCTAGAGTAAAACTCCCTCGCTTCAGGATTTTAGGAACATAGAGGAACCCTTCAACTGGGTTGTGGGGGACACAGAGCCAGTGAAGTCACTCCTCTCCCCCTTGAAGGGAGAGGGAGAGGAGAGAGGCACTGACGGTTATTAATTATATGATTCTCTAATATTTACACAGTGTTTGTCATCTTCAAAGCACTTTACACACAGTAAGCTGCCATAAGAGTTTGGCCCCTGAGCCAGAAAAGTCCATTGGGAGCTGCAAGGTCTCAGCACCTCTCAGGATTGGCTCCTGGCTCAGGTAAAAATAGCAGAACAGAAATGCAATGATCAATCTTTAAATATGTGGGTTGTGCATCTTAACGTGAGTTGGTGTCCGGTGAGCACAGCGATGCTTTTTTACAAAGAAGTCTCATTAGCCATTAGAGCTCTCCGATGATATTTGTATAGCTTTAAGAACCATGCATAGGGCCAATGCATTTTAAAGCTTATTTAAAACACTTTCTATCTGCCAGGACTTGAATTAGGCAATGCGAGGTCTGTGATTCCTCCTGCAGCTCTAACTACCCAAACCAGATCATGCATTCTTTACACTGCAGAAGGCCCCAGCACCTGGAAATGACAGCATTCCGAAACCATTTTTCAGTTACAGCTCTTCAAAAAATGGTTGCGGGTGAATCTGCTTTGCAGGCTGCTGCTACCCAGCTGAGGGCAGAACATTTTATGTTTTGTCCATGGTTATTGAAAAACATGATCAGGAGCAGCCGAAGTAACCAGGTTCCTGAAACTGAAACCTGTTCAGACTGGACAGAGTGAGAAACCAATTTCAGGACTTAGTCAATTTCGCTACTGTGGACAAAGCCTTAGTCTAGATCAGGGAGGGCAGCAGAGGAAAGAGAAAGTGGGGAAAGAGGGGTGATGAGGAAGTGGAATGAGCTCAGGTCCCGGCATGGCAGGAACTGGAACCAATTTTAGAACCAAAATTAAGTCAATTCAAATCAGTTGTTTTAAACTTTTCTGTTCAGCCCACCTCCCCAACTCTCCTTCCCACCTCCCAGGCCAGAATCTTGGATCAGCTTTGCCTCAGCCTTTTTTCTCCTCCATAGCCAAATTCTTGCTCAAGCTCAATCACTGCTTCTTCCCTAATGTCACTAGCCTCGGCCCTTTTTCATGATCCCAGCTGCTGCAGCCCTCACCCCCAGCTGAATCGCCCTGCCTCTGAACACAATCATCTTCTCCTCTCTAGTCTGTGCCAAAAGCTGCTGCTAGCTAAAGTCATCTTCCTGCCCTCCACCCACACTCCAGCTTCTTCAGCCCAGCCCCCTCCATCTTGAATCATTCCCATCTCTTGCCACATCAAATCCAGGCTCCTTGTACTCACCAATCTTGCCCTCTTACTGCTCACAGGTTCCCTTCCCTCTGCTCCTTTTCCCACCCGCGGATTCACCTCTGCATTCATGCGGGCCCTATGCCTGGGACACACAGGAGCGTCTCTCTTTACCACTGTTGCCATTGCTGGTGTAGTGATGGTGGCAGCTGTAGCATAGACTGGCTGAAAGTGTTTTTATCACCCAGATCAAGTCTTCAGGACACCATGGTTAAAACAGCAGTGTGTCATTTACACTAGCACTCACATTATTGCTGCCTGCAATGGAATGGCACCAGTGGTAGCAACAGAAGGAACTTTTAGGGATACAGTATAGACAATGTTTCCCTCTTCGCAGTGGCCTACTGGCCTCTTTCCTCCTTCAGATCCCACTTAGAAACCCATTTCTTCCAGCTATCCTTCCTCCCTTCTCCTCTTCATCATTACTGAAAACCTCTTCCCCTCTCCTGACAGGGCTTTGTCTTCAGTGTAGCTTGTCGTATTTAGATGCTAAGGGCAGGCCACATGTCTTTCTCTGTGTGTAAAGTGCTGTGTAAAATGCCATGTAAAGTTATTGTGCTATATAAAGTGACATGAACAGAAAAAAAAAGTTTGTCTTGGCTCTTGTTTGCTTCTTTGCGACACGTAAAGACAAGCTGGACTTGTTTTTTCTGTCTTAATTCCTGACTGAGAAATATCAGGAATGCCAGAGCTGGCCACTCCTGGTTTTGCTAGAAAACTCACTAAGGATCTCAGCTGCGCGAGCCAGCTTTCGCAGCCCTTAGATGTCAGGGCAGCAGGATGCATGTTTAGCAAAGAAAGTGTTGCTCCCAGCTCATCACTGAGGCCCTTTAAAGGCAGGATCTGAATTTCTAAGGCAGAAAATAAGAAAAATAAAACGTTTTAACATTTATGCACGCACACACCTTTCCAGGTCTTCTTTATACATCATAAAAAACCCAAAAGAGCACAAACACCCCGCATTTTCCCTTTGTGGATCACTGAACAATGGCACGTTCCCAAGCACTCCGTCACTCTTTACACTGCAGTCCACAGCCAGATTTTAACCCAGATGGTTATGGTGGCGTCCCCTCAAACAGCCAGGATGGAAGAGCTCAGGAGCTTCCCCTCCACACCTTTCATTCTCCTTTGCAGTTCAGTTTGCACTTCACTTTGCTGGTCATGTAAGCGGCAGTGAGGAGGCAGCAGGCTACGGTGAAGAAGCACAGGGCAGAGAAATTGTGAGTCTGGTCACCGTGCAGACGGGTGTAGATCTCCCTCCTTGACTCATAGTCCAGAGCCACCGCCTGCACCTGGGCCAGGGTACACAGCACCAGAAACACGTGGAAGATCTGATGCCCCTGCCCCAAGAAGTGACATTTCCCAGGAAACCATTTCTCTGGATAAGGATACGAGAAGAAAAAAGCACCAATTAGGAAAAACAGCACGTGGCACTTGTGGTATAAAAGGGCTGGATCCGCCTGCTCGGAGGGCTGATCTGTGTAGAGTCGGTGAATTACTGGGCTAATATCTAGAGCATACGCCAGACCCAAGGGCATTTCCTGACACAGCCTGCTCAGATGGCGAGGAAG
Source organism: Dermatemys mawii (assembly GCA_007922305.1). Classification (NCBI taxonomy): domain Eukaryota; kingdom Metazoa; phylum Chordata; order Testudines; family Dermatemydidae; genus Dermatemys; species Dermatemys mawii. Next base: position 7,759,756 of record ML677388.1, read on the forward strand.
CTGGTGGTATCTATATTTAGCATAACAGGAACCTGCACAGGATAACCACGCTAGCAAAACAGCCCCTGGCATGTAAAACCCCATGATCCTTGCATGCCAGTCAGGCTCAATGGCATAGTAGTAATGCACCAAGGCACTGCTGTATTGGTAAATGGCTACTCCCACATAGTCCATGAAAAAGAAGCTATAATGCCAGAACTCTGATTTGGCCTGGAGGAGGTGAGCCAGGGTGCTGAAGGTTAGGTAGATGATAGAAGCAATGACAATGATGAACAGAGGGTGGGCATGAGGATCGTTCACAAAATCCACCGTCTCGGAAAGCCGCTGGAACCTCAGCAGCAGGATCAGAGCAGCCACAAGGTGAGTCCAGACATTGACAGCTTCGTTGTGCTGCTGGAAAAGCGTCAAGAAGTAATACTTCCAGGTCCGGTTGAGGGGTCTGTAGCCGGTGTGAATGTAGGGTTTCCAGAAGACCTTAGGCACATCTGAGGTGCCCACGGTGCAGGGAGGCGAGGGGAACACCGTTTCCAGCAGCCTGGGGACCTGCCAAAGCTGCTGCACATTAATGAAAAGGCGGGTAAGTTTTTCCGGGACAATGGTTGCCATGACAAGAAGACTGTACACTCAACTGCTGCCAAGCAAGCAAACCTTCATGAAGAGAGGAAAGGAAAGTTTAGTTTGGGTTTCAAAGCGGCATTACTGGGGATCAACATGGAGGATTCGTTTTTGTTTTTTTTTAATCTTAGCAGATCTGCTTATCAGAGATAATGTTCTCCGACATGTACTGATGTAATGACGACTGAAAAGTAGCACAGAGGGTTTTTTTGTTTTGGGTTTAAACACTATTATTTGTATTACAGCAAGGCCTAGAGGCCACAAGCAAGTTCAACCCCATTGGGGCAGGTGCTGTACAAATATACTATGAATGACAGTCCCTGTCCCTAAGAGCGTACAAAGCAAAAACGGCAAGACATAACGGGAAGAGGAGATAAACAAGTGAGAGGGGGATGAGGAAGATGGGCTAATACCTACTGTGACGGAGTCAGACCAGAAGGATATAGGAGAGTGCTGGAAGGCAGGTATATCAGCCTCAGGATGTGCAGGTCCTTGTTCCCTGGATAGCCAAACAAAGGCTACTCCAGACCAATCAAGACACCTGCGGCCAATTAAGAACCTTCTAGAAAGGAGTAGAAACAGCTAGCCTAATTGGGACACCTGAAGCCAATCAGGAACTGGCTGAATCCAGATAAAAACCTCCCAGTTAGTCAGGTGGGCTGTGGGTGTCAGGAGCTGTGGAAGGAGGTTGTGCTGTTGGTGAGACTGAGTGGTGGACAACATATCATCTAGAAGGAAGGAGGCCCCGAGGTAAGGGTGAAGTGGAGTTTGAAGAAGCAGGGACTGCTGTGGGGAAGTAGCCCAGGGAATTGTGTTTTGTGGATAAAAGGTCAGCCATCCTAGCTGATACTATTAGGGTCCCTGGGCTGGAGCCCGGAGTAGAGGGCGGGCCCGGGCTCCCCCCCCCCCGCTCTTTCCACCTTCCATACTGGCCTGTGATGAAGGTAACTCACTAGGTGGTGACTCTTGCCAATTATACTCAGAAAGGGAGGTCACTCCGGGGCCTAGATGAGTTTCTGAGGCCCCTAAATCTGCCAGGAAGTGCAGGACCCACGAGTACAAACTTGGAGCTTTGTCACACTACATATAGTAGGTGTTGCACAATTCTTAGCTAGTGATCACAAATCTTCATCTGCTTAGCCAGTAGCGGGTTGTGATGGCCCAAGCCCCAACATCCTGGACAAACTGGTAACTCAGTTAGTTACATTCCACCACTCAAATTCCCCTACCAATGGGATTCAGCATCCCCCTTCACTCCCTGTCCTAAATGCTTGCATAATGATGCTGTAAGCTGTCAAACATCTGGTGTGTTCCACCTCAGAGGGGGCTGCATTTTAGAGTTTTATACAGTTTGCAAAGTGTTCTACGTCTTCGCTGCTTTTTGCAGCTCTTAATTTTGCATATGGCCTTATGAAAAACACTAGTTACAAAACACAAATAGTCTAAACACATCATTTAGATTCCCTAACACATACAAACTGTTATGTAGTTGCATTCTACTCAGAAACTACTGTCTCTGAAGAGACAAAAAACAGACTTCTTGGCTCCTTATACTGCATTCACACTGGCCTTGGAAGGGTATTAAGAAGACCCTGTTCTAGGACAGAACTTTTTTTTTTAATTTGTCTACCCTAACTCCTATTGCTAAAGCTCTGTTTAAACAAAAAGTTCAAACTCTATTCCAGGCCTGGTGCAACCAGGCGCTTTAGATTAACTCTTATGTTTCAGACATGAAACCACTGGAACAGCTCAGGATGCAGCTACACTGTGATAAAAAAAACCACAGCCCCGCATCTCATAGCTCAATAGGGTTGCCAGCTTTGGTTGGATAAATTCCTGGAGTTTTCATCACATGACATGATCTTTAGTTAAAGATTCATCTTTAATTCCCTGAGACTCCAGGACAACCCTGGAGGATTGCAACTTTAAGCCTAGGTCACCTGACTAGGGCTCACGGGGTTCAGGCTGTGGGGCTAAAAATTGTAGTATAGATGTTTGAGCTCAGGCCGGACCCTGGGCTCTAAGGCCCTCCTCACTCTTGGGGGTCTCAGAAACTAGGCTCCATCCTGAACCTGAACATCTACACTGCAATTTTGTGAGCCCAATCAGCTGACCTGGGCCAGCTGTGGCCATGACACGGGTCTTTTGTCGCCAGGTAAATGTACCCTTAGACAAGGTTAGGGGCATTATTATTACTATTGACCTGCTGTCATTACCTCTACATCAAAATAGACAGAGCAGATACATGACCCCCCATGCTTATATCTGAAGATGAACCACGCGCATTCAGACAAAAAGATTGCTTATTGCTCATCTTCTACTCTGCATCCTTTCCTCCCACTGCCTACCTAGAACAGTGGTTCCCAGACTGGGGTTCATGAATCCCTGGGGTTGGTGAAATTTTACAGAGGTTCTTGGGGGAAAAATTCCCTAATGGCAGACAGAGCTGTCCCTAGGGACCCCAGGCAACACAGGGTCAGCAGCCAGAATGCCCCTGGACTTCCAAGAGCTAAGCAGATCAAAGCAAGCATATCTATCACACTGAGGAGATTTAAACTTCAAGACTCATAAGAAATGGAAAGGGATATGGATATTTTTTGCTGTTTTTGAAATTAAACAGGCAGCAAGTATTGTTTTTAAAATGATTATGAAGAACAAGTTTAAGCTTTGTTTAAATGTGCATTGTTTGCCTGGAATGATGAAGACCTGAATGCTTGTGTAGGAGGAACGTTTTGAGTTGACATCTTAAATACCTTCATGCTGTTTCACATCTGATGCTCCTTGATGAAACATAGGAGCCTTGTCTTATAACAGGCTTATTCAAAGTGATACAGGCTACAAAAGTGAGATCTTAGAAGAGTGTTTCAATTTGCATAATGTAATACAAATACTGTAATGATAAATAATTAATTATAAATAGTGTGTCATGGGCATGTCATCGAAACAAATTTTATATTTCCAAGATCACTGCTTTTATAATTTATGCTCAGGTAAAGGAGAAAAATCCCTGGAAATATTCATTTTTAGGAGGGGGTGCACTAGACTTGACATTTTAGTGAAAGGGGTTCACAGGTTGTTAAAGTTTGGGAACCACTGACCTAGAAGATGATTTTGATTAGAAAATCCTTGATGCAGGGACCCTTCTTCTAGGTTTGGACAGCAATTGGCACAATGAGATCCAGCTGTTGGTTGGGCCCACTAGACCCCACTGTGATACTGAAAAAATAAGCGTGGTGTCAAAATAATATTTCCTAGTCTCTGCAGATTCCCGATGAAGCTAAGGCCCCAATTTACTACATTTTAGGAGACACTGCTCCAGAATCTACAAGGCAATAGAGAAATATGTATTTGGAGCAGCGGTACTGCTTGCTAGCATAAGCAGTCTAAGGATTTGCTTAGGGCTCCCAGAAGCTCAAGGGTTCCCCGAGTTAGTATTACACCTAAAGTAGCATGCATTTTAGTTAATATGGACTTGTTAACACAAGTGTATTAGTATGTGTTGTGTTGGTATATTTTTTTGGTTTGTGGAAATAATGCACTTAGTAGACCCAAAAATATTCCTGTAGGTTAGCATCACCTCTGATTCAGAGTCTTAACAGTAGCAAGGAAATCTATTATCCACACTATGACCTTTCGTGTGACCAAACAGAACAGAAGATAGGAAACAGATAACAGCTTAAATCAGGCAGCCCCAAGGCTAATCTTTCACTAATGAACTTCTTACAGACTTACAACATAGTGGGAGTGAAGAAACAATAAGAGCCCTGTACAGTACCTAGGAAAATACGAATCTCATTTACACTCTGAATCAAGAACATCTATGTACCTAACTAGATTGTAACAGGTTTAAGATTAGCAGCCGTGTTAGTCTGATGAAGTGGGCTATAGCCCACGAAAGCTGATGCCGAAATAAACTGGCTAGTCTCTAAGGTGCCACAAGTATTCCTCGTTTTCTTTACAGAGTGTAACAGTGCTGCACCAGGCACGTCCAGTGCCATAAACTAACTCTCCCACAATGTATCCCTGACTCATGTTGAGTAGCACTTACACCGGGAGTCCCATAGAGTGCTACTTATGTAAAGCTTGCAGCATCTGGCCCTAAATGTTTACATGTGCATTGGTTTGTGTATGCACATGTAAACTTCCTGTTAAAAGCACAAATAAACGTTCGTTTATTTTAAATGTCAGTCACTATGTGGTTTCTTTTAAACTGGGGCAGGATCAGCAAAACTAACTTCAATTACTGGCTTAAATTCAGTGTGCATTGTAGGGATCAATTTCACCTCAACTGAATGTTTATCTTATTTCTCAAAGTTCTGAAAAACTTTTGTCAGACAGGCAGAAACTGATCCAAAACAGAGCTGTGATTGATTGATTTATTGTACTGGGACTGTGTTAGCAAGACCCAGCTATGTACTGATGTCAGACTCCCCTAAAGCTCCAGGGCCAAATTCTGTCAGTGTAAATCCAGAATGGCTCCACAGAAGTCAAAGGGCATTCAGCCACCTAACTGAGAGCAAACTCTAGCCCCCAGATACCGGGCTCCCTTGATGTGCCATATCTTAGGGGCCTCCAAAAGGCTCAGAGGACTGGGGTTTCTGAGAATTTCCTAATATTTGGATCTATAGGATTAGGATCCGCCCAAGAGTATGCAGTATCAGGGCTTCCCAGCAGTCTCCAGGTACTCCTGAGAGATCTGTAGCTGTTAGGGTTTCCACACAGGGTACCTCGTTTACTAGTGCTCTAAGGTTTTAAGTATTGGGGTCCCCTAGAGATTCCTAGTATGAAGGATGCCCCAGGGTGTCCCCTATAGATCCCTGGTCTTAGGTTTAAACGCTCTGAGGCGCTCAGAGGTTTATAGTGATAGGGAGGTACCCGGTCTACTGGCTCCCCAAGCAAACAAAGTGCAATACATAGCTCTGCTCATCGTGTGCTCCTGGCACTGCCCCGAGATCCCAGCCCCGACCACCTCTCCCTAAACACCTCGGTCCCTCCCTTGCCCCGCTCACGTACCTGCGAAGCTCGAATTCCCTCGGCCCGCGTCCGATGCTCCTGGCTCTGCCCCGCCCTAGTCCCAGCGGCAGCAGGGAGGAAGGGGATACCCAGTCCGGCAGGGCCGCCTCCCCGCAGAGACCCGCCTCATCTGCTTCCCTTCCCCACCCATCTGGCAGGGACGCCTGTGCCCCTGCAACCCGAGATCCCAGGAGCTGCAGCGAGGGAGACGCGCCATCTGGAGGCCGCTGGGACCTGCCGCTGCTGTACCCGAGCAGGTGAGACGCTCCCGCGCGGAGCGAAATGGGGCTGCAAAGAGAGGGACATGCCGGGAGCTGAGCGTGGAGTGGGGGGCGGTGCAGGGAAGAGCCGCCCCCTGTAGCTCCCCCTTTTCCTGCTCTGACACTAATTGCCTTAAGAAATTATTTTAAAATCAGCAGCTTTAATCCCAGCCCCAGGGTGACCCTGACAGGGACTAAATCTGCCTTGATCAAGTATCGGGGGATTAGGAGCGTTTCTAGAATTCAGAGTATTTAAGTTTTGCAGGACGGGGTGGGGATCTAAGATCCTTGAACCTTCCCCTCTGCCTATGGCTAGCAGCCCCCGCCTCAGCCTGGATTTTCTCCATGAAAACGAAGTGACTATTGCATTATTACTGCTTAGGTTGCTCTATGGACACCTCTTGGTTTTCAAGCAGGCAGCTTCCATAGGAACACACACTTCTCCCACCCTCTCCCCTGGCAACCCGTTTGCATCCTCCTGAAAACCTTGGCACTCTCCCACGTTTCCCTATCGCATTACAGTGGTGGCTTTTCTGGAGCCCAGTATGTTGCAGCAAAATATTTATTAATTAAAATGTATGACCATTGTCTTTACCTGGCGATCAACATCCAGTCACACTGGTGTAGCTTTGGATCAAGATTTAAATAGGCCCACTCCCACTGACATCTGCCTTTCTGCACTGATTCCTCAATAAAATAGAGCTCTAGGTGTGAGCCTTAGTATAGCACTTTCCTGCAAATTCCCTGCTGTTTTCATAACACAGTGGTATTTGCACCCATATTACCAGGCACCCCATCTATAAAATAGACTCAGTAATATCACACAAGTGGGTTGTGCAGTTTAACTCACCGGCAGTAAAGAAACTTCAGGTGACACAGGAGTTGATAAGGGTTTTTCTATTGTTTTGTCTTCTGATTCTTTGTGGTTTGATGTCAGTTTTATCAAACAAGAGCCAGGGATCAGTGCAATATCAGACTGCTGTATCTCTGATCTGAGTTCATCCCCAAATGGCCTCTCAGATCTCCCTATTTCAGACCATTTCACCTCAATACCCAACATTTTTCTGCCATAAAAAACATTTTTGTGGGACTATTGACATTTGTCAGTATCTGCAAGATCAAGGAGTTAGAAGCGTCCAGTGCAGCTGGGTACAGTTTAAAACCATTAATGAAACACAAGACCTTCAAAACAGACTCCCATATGGAGGATGTGAAAAGTGACCCACAGAGAATCTTTTTTTAAAAATGGTTTTTGCCTCTTTTTTTTCTTCTTTATGGTGGATAAAGAATGGAGTTTTTGTTTTTTGACTTTGGAAACACCAGGAATGCCAAGTCTGGTCTTCTCTGGTGTTGGCAGAAAATGTATTGGATGCCTCAGAGGGTGAGTATTTTTCACTGAAATACCTTAAGTTACCTTGAAGGGTTAGGAATTAAATAAATAGGTGTTACACTTGAAAAAAAAAAGGTTTTAAAAGTATGATTAAAAATTCCTTCCCTTCTCATTTGCTCAGCTGTCACTCTGGATTTACAATTTCACCAGATCTCCAATCATACTAGATCTATCCAGTGTGGACAGAACCTGGATTTCTATTTCTATTAGGAAAAAAACACCTTCTCGGTCTTCTTTACACATCATAAAGAGGCAAAACATGGTACAGTCCCCCTTTTTACCGCTTCACCTTTAACAATCTAAAAGTCAGTCTAAACAGGTAATTTTCACATTCTGACCTGAAGCTTGCCAAATGCAGGCTCTAGAGGGCAGTGATTCTCAAACATTCCAGACTAGTGTACCCCTTTCAGCAGTCTTACATACCCCCAAGTTTTACTTCACTTATAAACTACTTGCTTACAAAATCAGACATAAAAATACAAGTGTCACAGCACGCTGTTATTGACAAATTGCTGACTTTCTAATTTTTACCATATAATCATAAATCAATTGGAATATAAATATTGTATTTACATTTCAGTGTATAGAGCAGCATAAACAAGTAATTAATTATCTGTATGAAGTTTTAGCTTGTACTGACTTTGCTAGTGCTTTTTATAAACTAGGCAAATATCTAGCTGAGCTGATGTACCCCCTGGAAGACCTCTGGCTATCCCCAGGGTACATGTACCCCTGGTTGAGAACCACTGGGGGAATGGCCAAATAAAAGGTTCCTGCAATATCCTCAATAAAGAATACTCAGCTATCTGTCCTGGGGAGGTAGGAACAATAGCAAGTATGTCAAAGCCATTTATAAAGGAACATAGATCTTTCCAACTGGGTTGCAGACCATTTTGGGCTCTCTAAATCATAGCTAGAGATCCTGTGTAATCCATGATTCGATGGCTATGGAATTCACCCCTTGATGCACAATTGTGCTCCAGAATCTGAGCTTGCATTTTTAAAAATATATCTTTGTAGCACTCATTATTGCAAACATAACCCTGAAAACCTGAACAGAATAAAGGCTTATCTGGCTGTAGTAGCTATTCTGTACTACCGCCTCATGTGGATGCTTATTCTGCAGTGAGTGCCTTTTTATAGTTTAGCTTAAACCACTTTGGGAGTGCCATAAGTTGAATATGCAGAAAGTCATTCAGTGTGAAATAAGAGTGTACACACTGGGAACTAATATAGAATAACTATCATGTTTTAAATTCTCACCCTATCTTATTTTGCAATAGCTTCTCTGGCTAGACAAGCTTTAGGGTGTATATCAATGTAGTGATGTCTTCCAGAGTCTGCAGACAACTTGTAGTAGTGTGAACTGGCCTGTTCATCTGAAATGAGTTAAATCTAAAACCTAAAGATGACATTTTAAATCCTAGCATGGTTAACTATCTCATAGATTGCTGTAGTAAAACACATTCAGCTAACACGTTTATTCCATAATCCTAAAATGCAATCCATACCAGTGAAGGGGTCAGCCCCAAATGTCACCAAACATCTAGCTTCCCCTGATAATCTCTATGGCTTGGTCTACAGTGGAGGGGAGGGGGTCGGCTTAAGATACGTATAGCATAACTGAAGTCGAGTATCTTAGGTTGACTTACCTGGCCATCCACACAGCGGCAAATCGACTGCTGCTGCTCCCCCATTGACTCCACTTTCCGCCTCTTGTGGAAGAGGACTACAGGAGTCAATGGAGAGCGTGTTTGGGGATCAATTTATCGCATCTACACTAGATGCGATAAATCCATCCCCGATAGCTCGATCACTGCCCACCGATTGAGGGGGTAGTGCAGACGTACCCTATGATGTAGTTCAGGTCTGCACAACATGCGGCCTGGGGGCCACATACGGCCCGCACGGGCTCACTGTGCAGCCCACAGAGAGTGAGCAGGGGTTGGGCAAGCCAAGCGATGGGGTGGGAGGAAGCGGATGGGGCTTTTCGGCCCACAGCTCGGTTTTTTGCAGTAATATGGCCCTCGTTGCTTTCCGAGTTGTGCAGGCCTGATGTAGTTGGACATTATCAATGCAAAAAACTGTGGTATATTGAAAACTGAAAATATGAGAGCATAAAATAAACACCCCCAGAGTTTATAATACTATCTATATTCATTTTTAGTTAATCCAATGAAAACTGGATCACAGCCTTTTCCCACTTCCCAAGCCACAATTCATCTAATATACATTCAAGAATTATTATATAGCTTTGTAGTTTCATAGATGTTAAGGCTAAAAGAGAACATTAAATCATCTAGCATGAAACACTACAGGCAATTAATTTTCAGTTATACCTGTAATAAGCCTAGTAACTTGTGTGTGGCTAAAGTGTATCTTGCACACAGGCATCTTTAGCTGAGGACATCAAAAGATGGAGAATCCATCTTCCCTTGGTAAATGGTCAGTCACCCTCACTGTGAAAAAGTGTGCTTTATTGAATTTGTCTTAAAGCCTGGTGTTCTCTAAGGCTGGCTAGTCTTTTTCCAGATGACTTCACCCTTTATTTCTCTCCTCCCATCTTATCTGTTCCATCCTCTTTCTCCCTGTAATCCATTACTTCTTTCCCCCTCACTTGCTGTGTCATCCTCTCAATTCTTGGGTCCCTCATGTTTTAATTCCCTTCTCAAATTCCTTTACCACCATCCTTTAAAGACTGTTTCTTCCATCAGTCTCCTTCTTAAGATGGAATGAGACTAGTTCAACCATACCCTCCTTGTATTGTTCCTTTTAGATATAACAGGATCAGGGTTAGGCATGACCAAAACTTTAAATAGGATGCCAGAGCCCATCTGGCAACCTACTACAGGACATAATGTTTTAGTTGGTGGTGCTCTTTCTTCACAGCATGGTGCTAGGCTACTGACAGGGCTAGGCTTTTTCCCCTAGGTGAGACAAAAATCAACATGATGAATACTTTGGGATCCTCTGACTTTTTTCCACAAGAGTGGTGTAAGTGCCGTATAGTGTATTTCAAGAGATGCACTGGACTGGTAGTTGACAGATGCCGGGTTCATTTCTCATTAGCACTGCTATGTGATCTCAGATAAAGTCATTTTGCCTCTGCTTCTGTCTTGTTTTCCTTTGTAGTCTTAGTTTTTCCCCCACAGATGGGGTAGCACCCCACCATAGTTAGACTGAACATGCAGTTTCTTGATCTGATCAGACCAGACATTATGATGCAGGTAGAAGCTAGGAGGAGCCTGTCATGTACCAGGGTCTCACTGTTCTAGATAGTGTACAAACACCAAATAAGAACAGTGCACATGGCCCATAGGGATTTGCAGAAACAAAGGTTTCCATATTAACAGCCCCCAGAAACTGGGAGGAGCAGCTTGGAATTCAGGTCATCAATTTAAAAACCTAGATCCCAGGCTCAGCCATCACACCATCCTTCAGAACATCAGATGCCCTGTGACTTTTATTCCCCTAAAGTGGAGCTCGATTGTAAAGTAACTGTTGCAATAAGACTAAATAAGAGTAACAAATTAAAAAATGGTGTCCAATTTTGAGCCCTCAAAGCTGTTTTAGCAGCGCTGACCATCCAAAATTCCAGCTGAAGGCCATGGGAGGTGTTTGTGCTGTGCCTCTGTTAGCAGTCTCATGTTTGGTAACGGTCATCTCTCCCACCTTGCCTCTTACAAGCTTCAGTGGTAAGAGTACATGGTGTCAAGCCTTCAATGGACACTCCTGTATTTAACTAGAAACGTTCTCTGGGATAGAGAACTTAATCTGAGTAACAAGTCTCAGATTGAGAATGAATCCTACCTATATCTAGGTTGGAGACTTAATATTCATAGAGCTACTTACATGGACAATTTGAAGTTATTCCTTTACCTCATAATTAGCAGTATTCATTCACAAGACTCCTCCTAGGGAGTCTCTCTCTTTGGAAGGAAAGCTGCTGAGCTGAAACGCCATTATTTCACTTAATTCATGCCTGTCTAACTGGATCATGAGATTGTTGTCCCTATTTTAAACTCAAATGATAGCTAACAGTAATTAAGGAAGTAGAGTTTTGGGAGACTATTTTGCAAGGACAGCGATGGGAGTTAGGTGCCTATTTCTCCCTTAAGCTCTAAACTACTGTTTGAGTTAGGGGGAAAACTATTTTTTGCTCACACAGTGCAGATCCTCTTAATAGTGCAGACACAGTGCAGATCCTCTTAATTGATAATAGGTGTAGATTCCATGTACATCAGTTATGTTACAGTGCAAAGTACTGGAAGTCTTGATAAAATTCCCATTTTTAAATTTAAACCTCTGTCATTAGATTAGGGAAGCACAAGACCTGGGTCAAATTTAAAGTCACTATTATCCACTGAAATCTCTCTACAAAGCTGCATGGTGACACTTGGATCGCTCACTTAGTGTTTTCAGAAAGTCTGTTTTTAACATAGAAAGTCAAATTACAGTCATGTGGTAACAAAGATTTATTTGTTGAAGTATCAGCTTCCAGAGGGAGGTGGTTCTGAATTGTTTAAATGAGAACCATAATAGCTGACAACTGTTTAGGTGCCACAACAAAGCTCTTATTGTAAGATGAGGACAATGAAGACGGCTCTAGGGAAAAAGATGCCATACAGAATATCCAGTAGCTGGGTGTAAGAAAAAAATGCTGCTTCAGGCTTTTCTTTCTAATGTTAAAGAAGGTCTGTTTTAGACACAATCATTTATAAAAAGTTGTTTTTTTTAATGTATTGTCATACTAGTTCCAGAAATAATTCACTTGTGATAATAGCACTGTGCAGCTTTATTAAGTCACTCAGTTACAGTAGTATCTTATAAGACTGGGACAGAGTTAGATTTTGAAGTGTAACAGAGATTCAGCATGGAATAGTATGCTACATATTCCTTTCACAAACATGTCTTACAGAGCTTATACAGTACTAGCCATCAGCCCAGTAGCAAGTGCACTGGAGTAGAAAAGGATGCAACAAGAAGATAGCTACACTGGAAAGACAACACTTTAGAAAAAGTGAAACACGTAAGATCTCCCCTTTAGTCCCCAAAGCAAGTGTACAGTTTGGATCTAACTATACAGCTCTACATCAGTTTTCTAGAAATTCAACAAAAAACCCCACTGGCCAATACAGTCTTTGGATATTTGGGGTGGGGAGGGGAGAGAGTCATTTTCCAGAATGAAGTCAGTCAGTTTCGTTCTCACCAGGTTCTTTGCCTTCTTTGTTCTTTCGTACTTCTTCAATATGCTTGTCCTGAAGGAAAGAAAAGGTGATTGAGCAATTAGTTGTTTAAATTAGTGTACTAAAGAAACCAAGACTGTAGGTTTGTAGCAGCACTCTTGTCTACACTTCAGCTGCCACATCTTCTGATTCCACCTTCACATCTGACCCCCAGCTGACAGGATGAATTGTAGCATGACACTGAAGGTTTTCAAGAAAATCAGTGACTTCTTGCTTCCATTTTTAAAATGCATAAACTCCCCCTTCAAGATAATGACTATTGGTCTTTTGGGGATTTAATAAGATATATATATAATCCTCTTTAGTGTGGAGACTGACCAAAAGTTACCCCCACCCCGCCGACATCTATTCGGACAATTACCCACTCTGTCATTAGTCTGGATAGGTTTAGTTGGTTAGCATAGAAAAGAACAAGAGTTCGTCCCAAGTGGGAATCTGAACTCTACACCTACTTTCTCCCTCAAGCGCTCCAGTTTAGCAGCCATTTGTGCCTCTCTGTTTTCTTTGTTAGCTTCCATTTTGTGGGTCAGTTTCTCTTCTGCCATTTTGCTGAAGTTATTATTTTCTTCAATTGCTTTTTGAAGCACTTCTTTTTCATGTTCTCGTTTCTCAGCTAATTGCTTCAAGACTTCTGCTTCATGAGACTAACAAGATAGACCATGCATATTTAAATACAAAACAGATGAACTATATAGCAAGGTACCCAACTGTCTCCATTGGAACATAACATTTTCTACTGGGGATTTGTGCTTTCCTTCTCTACTTGCCTAGATTCCATCACAGTTGAGAAAATAAGTTCTTGCAGTTAAGTATAAGAACCTAATAAACTAGATGGCTTCTGAAAGAAAAAGGGCACATTGCTGCCAGTCACTGTATGTTTTAGCATGAACCCATGAACACTGTGCAAAAATCAGATGTTATGTTTATGTTAAAAAGCCTTTCCATTTATGGCCCTCCTAATTATAATAATTAGGAATTTGAAGCCATGTCTCAAAGCAAGTGCCATGTCAAGTCCAACTTTCAACCATGGACTTTGTATTAGGAGTGTTTCAGAGATTTACCAACAGCCAGACTTTTCTGGGAGAAGGAGTCCAAGACTTTCCCTGTGAAGTAAGAGGTTGAAGGAAGACTCAGAGGGAAGACAACCTTTCAGTAAACTTTAGGAGATCATAGAGTAGCACTCTCTCCCCCTATTAAATGTCCTACCACCCCCTTGTTTGGGGCAACCCTGAAAGGTCACTTTGGAAAAGTTCAGGTCTTGCAGATATATTTAACACAACTGAGAAAGAGTTTTAGAAATTCTACTGCAAGCCATTTAACAAGAAAACATTCTCCTGCTCTTTTGCAGCACTGTGCTAGCATGTGAGTACTATGTCCAAACTGATAAGTGCCTATATTAAGACAGAAAGTCCTGCACGTTTAGATTTATTAGAAAAGGGAGTTTTGTTTGCTTGTTGTTGTGTTTTTTTTTTTTTTTTAAGCAAACTTTACCTAACTAGCTCTTTAAGCTACTGTTACTTTGGATTTACCTTACGTCTCTCTTCTGCAGCTTCCAATTTCTTCTGAATTTCTTCCAGTGAAAGATCCTTCTTTTTTGGAGGGGAGAGGGGAAATTCTGGGACTGCTTCTTTTGAACGAGGACTAAGTATCAGCTCGAATGCCTGTCCAGAGGCACGCTTTTCCAGCTCCTTCACCTGAATATCTAAGAGAATGACAAGATACATTGGTACTTTGAGCCAATTTAAGTGTTGACTTAGCTGCATTATCCAAATCTAAGAATTCCGTGTAATGAAGCAATCTAATGAAGCAAGAGTTTAAAATGAGCAGATTAGCCTGTTTAAAGCAGCTTTGTTTCTTTATACATTAGATATTTCTACATCTTTATACATTAATTTATCCACACAAACATCCTAGTTAGATAGGTAAGTATCCTCATTTTATAGATGGAAAGCTGAAGGACAGAGATTAAATAACTTGCCCAAGGTCCACAGAAAGCTGTGGTAGAGCCAGGCATTGAACCTTGGTCTCCCAAGTCCCAAAGCAGTGCTTTAGCCAGCAGGCCAGCCTTTCTTCCAGCACTTCAGACTATGTTTCTCAGGTCAGAGCACAAATGGCTCCTAAACTGCTGCAGAACTGACTTGTCTGCTTATAGGATTTAGGGCATCACATCCATATTTTAGTCACTTTCATCAACCATACCACATGGCTTTCAGTCCATCTACATGCTCTCTCCTAACAGACAAAGCTTTTCATGTGTTTTCACGTGCATTTAAAGTTTTCTAACTCCCGCATTAAGAGACAGTAGAATAGTACTTTGATCACAGTTTATTTAACATCAAAATTAGAGTAGTGAAGGAACTTCCCCTTTCATTCAAAATGTTTACAAGTTATTGAGAAGATACAATACAGGAATATTCAATAAAGTGTTCTTAACACATTACATACCAGAAGAAGCCATGACTAAGAGGGTAGACACCAGAAATGTGCTCTGGAAAGACTCCAATCAGTGGAACCCCTAGGTAATTAATAGTCATTAATTCTTTGAGTAAACCACCATAAAAGAGTTAATTAAAAAATTGCCACACACACCAGAATGCAACTCCATCAAAATCACTTTGTGTTACAATAAGAAAATATTGAGGAGGCATTAATTACTCCAACCAGATGACCCTTGTGATCCCCTCTAACCCTATAATTCAAGAGATTGTGGCCAATTTAGGCAGTCGGAGAAGTTTCTGCTATTCCAGTGCCTTTAGGCCCAGTTGATCTCTGAATATTTTCAGTCCTTGTTCACACTTTAAATTGCAAAGGCCACAATGCGTTTAGTCCAATAATTTCTCTGCCCCCACAAAGGGCTACGGATCCTGCTTTTTCACCAAAAAAGTAATATATTTTAAATTTCAATGGTGGTACTGTAGTCCAAAAGTGGATTCAGGACTACAGCCCATTCCAAATTTCAGAGAATTGCAGTGACAAATTCAAACTTAGTCAACACTATATTTAAGATTACAATGAGACAAGTCACAAGACAGCTGTCTCTCAAGATACTTTGAGTTCAGTTGTGCAGATAGGATCAAATTTCCCTTATTTTTATGCTATGTATGGTACCCATTTACTGGAGAGAAACCAAGCCACATTATATAGCCAAGGTAGGCAACCTATGGCACGAGTGCCAAAGGCAGCATGTGAGCTGATTTTCAGTGGCACTCACACTGCCCAGGACCTGGCCACTAGTCTGGGGAGCTCTGCATTTTAATTTTAACTGAAGCTTCTTAAACATTTTAAAAACCTTATTTACTTTACATACAACAACAGTTTAGTTCTATATTACAGACTTATAGAAAGAGACCTTCTAAAAACATTAAAATGTATTATTGACATGTCAAACCTTAAAATAGAATGAATGAAAGAAAGATGGGCACACCACTTCTGAAAGGTTGCTATACAGCATGCTCAGAGCATAACCATTTTTTAAACACTTAACTCTTAAGAGTCTTTTTCCATCCATAGATGGGCAAAGACTGTAAGCCTAAACAGTAAGGAAGTGGACCCCCTTTGGGCGCAGGAAAGAGGGCTGGGCTCTGGAAGAGTAATGGTGGAGCAGTCTGGCTACTGCAGGTAAGCTGGGGGGGATCAGATCGACGAGCAGGTAGCGCAGTCTCCAGACAATGCTTGGGGCAGGCTGTAGCTCATGGGGCGGGCTCAGGATCGGCCCCTAAGCGGCCCAATCACGCTACCACGGACAGGGCAGGCCGATGGCCCATACAGCCACTCTGAAGCCAGCGTGACGCAGGGCTGCCTTGAAGCCCCTCCCTCGGCACGCGCGTTTCGAACAGCACCGAATTCAAACCGCTGGAGAGCGCGCGCAGGGGCTATGAGGAGAGGGCGGGGCTAACCGTAACATCCGGGCACCTGGGTACCCCCCTCCCGCCCGTTTCACCTCATAAAAGCCCCCGCCTTCCGCGCGCCAAAGGTCTTCAGGCGGCAACCCCCTTCCTCCGAGGACCCTCCCCCGGCTCGGTCCCTGCGAGCTACGGGGCCCCTCACCTCGCAGCGAGGCGGCCTCGGTCCCCACTAAAGCCCCGCGGGCGGCCGAGCTCGCTGGGCGCCGCCCCTTCCCCGCGAACAATGGCGGGGTCCTGTCAGACGAAGGAGGGGATCGGGGACAGCCGCCGCAGCCTGAGCCCACCCCTCTCTCCCGACAACGGGGTCGGAGCGGCTTCCCTCCCTCGGGAACCGCCCCGGGGCCCCCGCCCACATGGCGGCGGGGACAATGGAGCCCCAGGCGGAGGGGAGGGGACGCTACTCTCCCCACCCCGCCCCTCCGCTCATTGTCTCCCACAGCCCTGTCCTCTTTGTTAGCCCCGCGACTCCGCTGACGGGGACCGGCCGCTCCCTCCACCCGGGGAAAGCGCGAAGACGCCGCCTAGCCCTCGCCACAAAGCGACCCCGCTCCCTGACGGAGACTGACCAACTTCCGCGCCGTAGAAGACACAGCCCCCCCAGCCTCCCACGGGTCCCAACCGTCCTCCAGCGCGAACCGCACCTGGAGGGGGGAAAGAGGGTGTCCCTCCCGCGACCTCCGCCCACGGGCACCCACCCTCCCGCCATCGTGGGCTCCCTCGCGGACACCCACCCGCTACTGCCCCGCGCCTCCCCCGGGCACCCTCCGTTCGGCTCTGTTCCGCCCCGCCCCGCCCCCCTGTCGCGCCTCGCTCCCCCACCTGCTCCGTCCGCGCCGCTGGCCACACTCAGCTCCTAACCGACCTGCTGCTCACAAAAGCGCCAAACAATGGCACGTGACCAGCCCCGCCCCGCCCCCATTGGCCGAGAGCGGCGGCACGTGTCGCCCAGCGGGGGGCTGGAGGGGCTCGCGCGCCCCCCCTTGCCCGGTGCATCGTGGGAGCTGTAGTCCACAAAACAGGGCGTGGGGGACACTGGGGGTTGGGCGGGGGCGGGTGAAGGTGCTGGGGACAGCGGGGGTGGGGGGCCAGGAGGACGCTAGGGGCTGCCCCCCACGGCTCCTGCACGCGCACCCCCCCCCGCCTCACCGTCCCCACGTGTGAAATGGGGATAAGGAGACTCCCTTTGTCTCCTTCTCCCCCCGGCTCTGCCTGGGCGAACGTCCCGAGCCGGGTGCCAAGGCGCCTTCCCTCCTCCCAAGCGCTCCCGAGTCTGTCCCGGGAGGATCCCAGACCCCCAGCCCCAGCCCTTGGCAGGGGCAGCAGCAGGAAGGCTCTGCCCAGCGCCGGGGCTCCCAGGCTGTCTGGGGCTTTGTCCATCTCAGAACAGGGACAGATCAATGCTCCAAGGTGCTGAGCGACGTCAGCTCCACCTGGGGAGGGCATCCAGATGTCTTCCTGGGGGGCAGGGAAGTCAATGGGAATTGAGGCTGCTCCGACCCATTGAAAAGGGGGTCTCAGCAGGGCGACACGCCCTTTTTGTGCCCTGCGCGTTGGGCTGGGGTTTATCATAATACCTAATTCAGGGGGGAGTAGTTTGCTTTCGCTAATGTCTGTAAATGCTTTGAGAAACCTTCCTGGGAGATGCTACAAAGGGGCTAATTAGGATATGACATGCTGTAATTTGTATGAAGCCATAAATGTACCTGTTACTTCAATGCAAGTGAAATACAGGAAAGTGAAATCAGAATGAAACAAAAACAAGGAGGAGTCCTTGTGGCACGTTAAAGACTAACAGATTTATTTGGGCATAAGCTTTCCTGGGTAAAAAACCCATGATGCATGGTCTGAAGATGTGGGTATTAGAAAGTATTTCCATTTTGAAATCAACAAACATTCCTAGTTCAAACAATGAGAAGTCCCTGTGGTACCTTAGAGACTAACAAATGTATTTGGGCATAAGCTTTGGTGAGCTATCACCACTTCATCAGATGTATGGAGTGGAACTCCCATCTTTTCATGTATTTATACCTGCTTACTGTATTTTCCACTCCATGCATCTGATGAAGTGAGTTGTAGCCCAGGAAAGTTTATGCCCAAATAAATCTGTTAGTCTGTAAAGCACCACCAGACTCCTGGGTTGTTTTTGTGGATATAGACTAACACAGCTACCCTTCTTATACAGAGTGAAACATGCACCCCCAAAACAATTTACAATCTAAAAGTACCAAGAGGTAGTAAAATCTGATAAATCTTTTGCACCATGATAGTATCTTTTAGCCAGAGAACTCAACATGCTTTGCTGAAGCTTTCCCTAAGCCACACAACTCTGCCTGTTAAGGAGGTAAATGTGATCAGGGTACACTACAGTTAAAGAATGGCATGCAGCCTTCCTTGATGGTTTTTGTTACATACAGTACATTTGGCCAATGACTTTCTGATTTGTGCAGTTACATTGGAAACCCCTGCAGCCATCCCACTAGCCAGTTAGCCTGATTTCTTCATCCATAATTATCATTTTATAATTATGTACATGTAGGCTGCTTTAAGAACCATCCCTATTTGTTTTATGGGGTTCATTATGAACAATTCTGGTTCAGAGCTATTGAATTACTAAGCATAGCTAAGTGGTTCATTCTCAGACAAACTTTGAATGAACTGGATGGGTTTTAGTGTGTTCTTTAAAAATTATTTCAATATGATTCCCTTGGTAATTTTTGTGATCCACTCATTTAAATTGCATCAAAAGTCAATATGCATGAGAGGTAAATGATAGGGAAGGGCAGCCTTAATGTGTTACGAGCCAAGCTCTTTATTTCAAAGGCTTTGTACCTGAAGTATTGAAATAAGAGGTTTTATGAAGGGGATCCACCCCTGTTGTACACACTTTAAAAAACAAGGATTTTACACACAAAATCCCACCTTAAGGAAGGTTAATATTGTGACAGAAAACTATAAAGCTTTCAAAGCACAAATTATTTTAAACACTTGCTCCTTTTTTTTTTTTGGCTGATCTAACGTCTATTTCCATGGAAACAGCATCAGACAGCAGAGCTGTTAGAACCAGGTTTTCAGCTGGATTGGCTAGCTCAACACAGCAAGAGCCATTTTTAAGCAGTATTTTAGAGCCGATCTTAGGATCTAGTGGCTAGTGTAATGTTTCAGTTTTGAAACAGGGTCCATCTGCTTGACCATTCAGTAAGAGACCTGGTATATTGGGAAAAACAGGCCAGGTGCTGCCCCATATACAGGGTGCATCACTCTAAATGCTAGCAGCCACATGTTACAGTGCAGCAAGAAACAGCAGCCAAGGGCTAGTTATAAAATATATATGCATACTGATCATTTTTAAATAAAGGAAATATTTTAAATGCTGTGATTACATCGCTTTAAATGTTGTTTGGAATGTTGCTGACCTGCTGAGAGCTTGTGTCATTCCTAAATGAAGTGTTCTTCTATTATTATGTATTTATTATTATCCATATGATTTCAAGTGTGTTAGGTGCTTGTATTTTAAAGCCTTTTAACAAGAGGGAGCTTGTCATGGGGTGATCTCAAGAGTCACAGGGTCAATGACTTCCTGGGTTTGGGGTTTTGATTGGCATTCCTGTCACTTCTGGGTGCCAGGCCCTTGTCAGAGACATGAAGAAATGTCATCTGTACCTCTGGCAAAAGGGAGAAGGGGTGGGATCCCACTACCCGTCACTTGGGGCCAGACTCTATACATCTTCTTGGCTTGTTTGTACATTGTAAAGAACTAAAAATAAAAAAAGGCCTGAGACTAATTATTTTTCCTTTAAGGCTAAGATATATAACCTCTAAAATTTTGAAGCAGCATTGTCCAGTGGCTAGGGCCCAGTTCTGCTTATTTCCTTCTGTGTCACCTTGGGCAAATGACTTCACCTCTCTTCCCCTGCCAACCCTTTGCCTGCCTTGTTTATTTAATCAGTACGTTGTTTGGACTAGAACTATCTTTAACTAGATGTGTGTGGACAGCACCAACACTCTGGAACCCCGATCTCAATGGATTCTTTGGCCCTATCGTAATACAAAAAATATATAATATTTAACACGTATTTCCCATTTCTTACAGCATTCTCAAATATTTACTTTTGGGATAAAATGTCTCATTTTTGGTCTCCCATCCGAAGCGATTTTAAGTTTCATAAATCCCATTTCTTTGTGTGAGGCTGGGCTCTGTCACTGCTTGGCTGGGGATCTCCCAGGGAAAATGGAGTATAGGAAAATCATGCATTTAATTTGCATTGGACCATTATTTATAGGCATTGTTAGTGGGAGACCAAGCAGATTCCACTTGAGCTCAGTACACAACCCAGCAGCTTTGGGTTGCAGGATTCCTTGCAAAGAAGAATAACCTTTCAGTTTATTTCAAGCTTTCCAAAAAAGTTCACCTTCTGGAAGAGAAATTTTAGTATAAAAGGTCATCGTTTTTGAACACACTAAACTATCAGAAATCAGCGTTCAAGAGTGAATATGCAGTTTCCAGCCTAACTCTAACCAAATCAGCTAACAAACCTTGCATGCACCTTGGCAGAAAGAAAAGACAATGGCACAGCCTGAGGAGGACACCGCAGGATGCAGAAAGGTATCCATGGACTTGTTTATTCTAGGGATAAGATTTGATTTCAGCAATTGGTGGCTAGCAACCAAGGTCACGCCAAGGGTAGCTGCATCTGCTTGAAACCAGGCTCCGTTCCACTCATGCAAATCAAAGCTTTCCTTGTCTGATCTGGGTGTTTGTACCAGTGCAACGACAGCAGTAACTGGCCACTAACTGCTGAGACTGGGGCTCATTCCCAGAACAAACAACACCTCAGGCCCTTAGCTGTTTATTGAACACCCCCAACTCTCATTGATTCAACGGAAGCAGGAGCAGGCTCTTTGTCTTCCAGGGGAAGTTAAGGGTGCTCAGCCCCACCAAGGATCAGGCCCCTCAATGAATCATTATCATGGGTGCTGAAATGTCTCTGCACCTGCACTCCGCTCCTGGCAGGATTGGGCCCTTGATTTTCTCACTAATCAATCCGTGAAGTATAAATCCCCACGAGCCCAGATTTTCAAAGGTGTTTCAAAAGTACCTCAAGATGCACATAGGCAGTTAGTGGGATTTTCAAAAAACACCTAAGGAAGTTAGGTGCTTGAGTCCCCTTGAAATCACTGTGCTGTGTGACCAGTGACTTCAGCCTGCAAATGGACATCATTACACTTACCTCCTTCGCAGAATCAATTAATGCTTGTAAAGCACTTTGAGATTCTCGAATTATAAATGTAACATCAATACAAAATATTTTGAGGCAATTTACTTGGGCACTCCTTCAGGTGCACTAATAATAGTTAGCATTTATAATCTAAGGGTCTCAAGGTACTTCTAAAAAGGAAGGTAAGTACCACTATTCCCCATGAAGAAACTGAGAAGTTGAGTGACTTGCCCAAGGGGACACATCAGGTCAGTGGCAGAGCTGGCAAAAAAGAATTCATGTCTCCAGACTCCCAGTCCTGTACCTTGCCCACTGGACAATGCTGCCTCTCCTCAAAAATTGTCTGAAAGCATAAAAGACTGTGTCAAAATAGGCAGATTTTTCCTGTAACTGGTAACTGCAATTTTTATTCTTATGTTTCAAAGTCTCAACTGGAGGACTGTTTGTACATGGAATTAGGACATGAAGTGATCAGATTTAGCATGAAGATTAAAGATGCTCCTGTGATGTACTTGTCAAAACACCCCACAAAGAGACTGACATAATTAGGCGACAGCTCAACCCACGGCGGTGCCTTTAACTTGCCAAAACATTTAATCTCCCACAAGAAAACGCACTTTTTGAGTATTACATTGCCATCCTTACAGTGTCCAGGGTAGATGGACTGACAGATATTTGGATTGTTATGCAGAGAACGCCTCAAAGCGCCTTTGTAACTAATGTCAATGGCAAATATTTTCTACATTTGGACATATTAGCAACAGTGTCTGATCTAGGAATCAGAGGGGTAGCCATGTTAGTCTGTAATAGCAAAAACAATGAGGCGTCCTTGTAGCACCTTAGAGACTAACAAATTTATTTGGGCATAAGCTTTTGTGGGTTATAGAAAATACAGTAGGCAGTTATAAATACACAGCACATGAAAAGATGGGAGTTCCACTCCATGCATCTGATGCAGTGGGTTACAGCCCACCAAAGCTTATGCCCAAATAAATTTGTTAGTCTCTAAGGTGCCACAAGGACTCCTCGTTGTTTGAACTAGGAATGTGTGTTGATTTCAAAATGGAAATCCAGTAAATGCTTTCTAATGTATTATAGCTGCTCTTAAAATGATCACCTGTGGTTTTTAATGTGGTTGCCTGCTAAGGAAGACACGGGAGCTAAAAGAGATTCAGCACCTGAAAGCAGAGAGAGGTACCATGGTTAGAGAGGGGAATAAAGTCAGGATTTTATTCCCAGCTCTGCCACTGTCTTGCTTTGTTGACCTTGAGCAATTCACTTAGTCTCATGTTAGCCTAACTCCCATTAAAATCAAGAGAAGTTAGGCTCCTAACTTTGAAGCTCTGGACCTCAATCTCCCCATGCCTCAGTTTACCCATTGGCACAATGGTTATAATAATATGTACTTAGGGTAGCTCTCAAGGATATTGAAAGAATTAATTAATGTTTGGAAAGCACACTGAGGTCTTTGGATAACACACATTCCAGCCTACCATCCTGCACCAGATAAAGCAATCAAAGAACATGCAGAATTTGCCAAAGACTGAGACTTTCAAACAAGACTTTCAAGGCGTGATTCCCACTCAGTGAAAGTTCTTCAGTGGGTGAAACAGAAATAGCTTGGAAATTATCTGTATATGCTAAACACAATCTATTGTCTTATGTATATATTAATATTAGCATATTTCTTTCTTAGTTTTTTGAGACTATTTCGTATCTTTATGCTGAAAACATGAGCATTAGTAACTAAATGTTTTCTTTAGGATTAAATTTTGCCTTTGGCAATAACGCAGTCAATACTCTTGTCTTGGCTCTGGCCCTGTGGTTAGAGCAGCAGCTGAGGAGTTAGGGTTCTAGACTCAGTTCAGCCACAGACTTGCTGTGTGCCTTTGGAAATCCACTCAACCTTTCTGTGCTTCTCTTTATTCCCCCATAAAACAAGGACAGTAACAGCACCTCACTAGCCCAGAGGGGGACCATGTCAGTGACAAAAGATATATAAATGCAAATTAATTAATTATTCTTATATTATATGGGCACTATGAGCCTGAAATTTCTTACCTTTCATAAAAAAAAAAATCCTATGACAGCTGTTGCTTACCACAGTGTTGGAAGGTGCTCAGATGCTATGGAGGATGATATATGACAAAATAGAACAGTACATTTAGAGCTTTATTAAAATACTCTACTGTCTTCTCAAACACTTTTTGGCCCACAGAAATGGCTACCGGCACAAAGGCCCTGTATGTTCTATAGTCACAGTCAGATCCTGCTTGTTCTCATATTTACCTTAAGTCTGAACTCTGTTTTTCTCTTTGGATGAAATTCAAACCCTTCACATAACTCCTGACTGGGCTCTATGCTCAGTCTCAATGGGGGCGGGAGAACAACGGAATTCAACCTGTAGGCAACCCTTCTAGCCCCACTACGCCAATCTATATGGGATTCTACCTAGTCACAGATTTTGTGGCCCCAACCATCCACAACCATTATGTACTAGCCAGTGCAAAGCTAGCATGGAGATCGCCTTCCACTGAGTGCACGGAGTACAGAGAAAAGGACCCTTTCCCTTTCTTGGCTACTCCCCCATCACCCTAATCTTGGTCTTAGGAGATATGCAGGGACTTGCACCAGCTCTCTGCACCCTGGCTGAATTTCATCCTGAGCATTTCGCTTGTCAAGGAAGATCCTGAATAACCAGCTGCTGAAGGTTCGGAAATGACCACTGGGCTTGCAAGAATAACTGAGCAACAGGAAGAGAAGAGATGAGAGAAAGTTTTTTTTTGTGAGCCAACTTGAGGTGCATTAATTATATTTCAAGAGTGTCAAAGTCTCCCACTTCACCTGGGATACAGAGCAAAGGAGACAATGTGAATTTGATGACACACAGAATAGCAAGGCATACAGAAGCCATAAAATATTCAACAGAGAAAGAAGGTTCCCGTAAGACATTTGCTCTGGCTCTTTGAAAATGAAATGAGATGAAATAAAGGGGTTTGGTGTAACACTAATTATTTCCCAGTCCCTAATTAGACTCTGGGATTCAAAAGATGGGTTCAGATATAGAAGCAGCTCAGCAAAACCCATTGTATTATTAATATCTTCTTGGCATGATACCATTAAAAAGACCACCTCCCTTTCAAGACAGAAATTTACCTTGCAATAATGGGAGGAGTTTTTAGATGGAAACCCTCTTAAAGGTAAGTAAGTAAGACCATTCACATTATTGATCTGAAATGGCAGAAAAGACCCCAAACTGAGTCTACTCCAATTAAAGTAAATGGCCTAGACCCCTGGTTCTCAAAGCTATTTCACATGCTACATTGGTGGACAAGCAATTGGTAATACAATTTGCTTTTTTTTTTACGTAAAGATTTATGATGTGAGGAGAAGAATTTATATAAAGTACTGACATGTCTGACTTGATCAAAGCAGACAAGGCAAAGTGAAATTTGGGACAATATAAGATTTGTAAAAACAAGCCTTTACATAACCTAAAAACCCATACACTGCTGCAGAAAATGAACTTATTTTCACTTGTATTGCACTAGCATCAAGGAGCCTATTCAGGGACCAGGACACATCCTGCTAGATGCTGTACAACTGTAGAATGAAAAGTTGGGCTTGTCTCAGAGAGCTTGGCCATCTAAGTAGGTCGACTAGAAGCCAACTATAAAGAACGATGAAATGGATGACTGTTTTCGTTGGCCTAATATAAAATAATTAAACAGCACAACTTGGGGAAAGTACACTTGATCTATAAAATTCAATTGTAATCCTGTAAGGTGTTTTAAATACATGATTTTATACTTTACGGTTCATTTAAAAATATAGTAATTTTCCCTCTTGTTACCATCAAAAATTCTCTCTCTAAACTGTTCAGTCCTTGGGTTGACTTCAGCATGTCTCTTAACTAGAATTATTTAAAACAACAATAGTCTGGAAACAATATATCCAGATTTCACTTTGTTTATTACTAAGTTTGATTTTTTTTAAACTGAGCATTTAATAGATCAATGCAAAAATAAACTGTAGTCTACAAATACTGTAAAAACAAACAAACAAATGCAACCTTAGGCAAGGAGCATTGTCAGATCTTTACCTAGCAGATAGAAATGTTACATGGAATATATCAGCATACTGCTACTGAACATTCATATAAATCATCCAGAAAGGCATTCACATGGTTCTGCATAGCACAGCATGAATGTGAGTGCTTCCTTTGCATAAAATATAGACAACCTATGAAATTCAAACAGGGTTCTGCCCCCAACGTACGTATTTTAAGATGCACCCCAGACCTTCCCAGTGGCACTCAACTGGGCAGCAAGTCTGAGCGGTTGGAATTGAATCTGTTCTGTGCTTTGCAGAACTGGGCCCATAATTAATGGTTTTTCTGTGTATTTGAGAGAGACTTTAAAAAAAAAATTTCTTCTTAGTCAAGTGAGCACAGCTGGAGAGTTCTGAAGTTAACACATCCCAATACAATGTACCTTCCCACTGTCCTCTGCTGCATTAATCAACAGCACTGAAATCCTGGGGTGTCAACGGTGCAGGGGATGAAGAGATGCCAAGCTATCAAATCCCAGTGCACTGGGGCCCAGAAGGCATATTTCTCTTTTGGCCCGAAAGCTGCACGTCATGCAGGAGGCAGGCTGGCGTCTGACGCTGTCGGTTTGGGGCCATCCCATGCCATCTGATCTGCCTGTGGTGGCAGCAGCTTGGGCTGTCACTGCCATCCCTCCTCCTCCTCCTGCAGCTGCTGTCTGTCTGTCTCTATAGCAACCAAGGCAAAGGCCCCATCCACTGGGGCCTGGGCCTAGGTCTCAACTCCCCACCCCCATCTCAGGCAGGTGGACCAGGAGCCTTGGCTTTTCCCTGGCCAGATTTGTCCATCTCCAGGAGCAGATGGCCAGGAGCGGGTCGCGGGATGAGTGGCCGATCATGTTTCCATTGAAAAAAAAGAGATCTAATTAACTTTCCCTTCTCCTCAACCCGAGATTTGGCAGCTCAGCCACTTTCAGGAACCAACTTGCTGACCTGTACGAAGCTCCTTTACTCTCCGAATAAAGTGCTGGCTGGCAGTATTAGCCTCCTTGCCCCCACCTTGCTGCTTCCCGTCAGTAAGGACAGAGAGATGTGGAGGAGAGGAAAGGCAGAGTCACGAAGCAGCATCCACCCCTTTTTTAAGAAAATGGATGGCCGGACAAATTGGCCAGGTGGGGAAGACAGGGGTTTGAACCTTGTCCGTTTGCAGGCGTATGATCATGGTCACAAACGCTGTGTGCATAAGGCAGAGATGAAGCTAAGTTTCTCCAGAGCCATCCAAGATTTTAGGGAGGGTTGGGGGCCAGTAAATGGGCTTAGCATGTGCCTGCTAAAATGGGGGAAAGCTGGATATTTAACAAAATGTTATTTGAGGCAGCCTTCTTTAGTGGGTAGAGAGAGAGAGCTCGGTTCTATTCCCAGCTCTCCTTGCTCTGCTGTGTCACACAGGGCTAGTCGTTTAATCTCTCTGTGTCTGTTTCCCCTCCCAGCCTCCCTCTATCTTGTCTATTTCAGATTGCAAGCTCTCTGGGGAAGGGTCTGTCTTCTACTGTGTGCGCAAGTGCCTAGCACAGTGGAACGCCGATCTCAGCTGAGGCCTCTTGGCCCTACTGTAAAACTAATAAATAAATAATGCACTCATAATAATTGCTTTCAGATTATTTTAGACTCAGCTGATCCTCTGAAACATAAAGAGAACCTACCCACCCATAGGATTCTAAAGTAAGGGACTGGTGCCGAGTTGGCTACAGTGTGAAGGCCACCGGAGCCAGGCCCAAGAGGCCCTAAAAATGGAGTGAATTTCACAGTCTATCACTCAGAATGCTCTGCCACCCTTTCTTGGAATAGCAGCCCTGGGGACAGAGGGTAAGTGCATTGTGGCTGATTGTAGTCGCTATGACACAGTATTGCAAAAAACTGGTTAATATATGTGCGTCACTGGATGGGATCTATGCTGCCCACCTGTGTGTCATAGGCATTTTACGGCTTAGAACTAAGAGAGATTTTCCTTTAACTCACGTGGTAGAAACGTGTGTTTTTTGGCAAAGAAGGATCTGAGTTCTATCCCCTGGTGATTTGATAATCCAAGTGTGTAGCCTAGTGAGAACAGTGAAGCTCGTATGATAGATGACCATGGATCTGATAGAGATATCATAAACCAGATTCTCTCTTACCTTCGCCTCTGGGTGATTTTCCAAGGCTTTGACGCTGTGGTAAAAATCAATATAAAATCCAGTTTATAATCATTAGACAGAGAATAAGGAATTCTGCTCTGGGAAGTTCCTTAAGGGATTTTGCATTGTTTTTAATCAGGAGACAGAATGTTCCATGTTTGTCCAAACAGGCCCCATTCACGCAATCTGATCCATGCAAATACACTTGCCTGGAGCCTTGCATGGGTATCCGCTCACATCAGTTTGCAGTGTCAGGGCCGTCATGTTATACTGAATCCAGACTTCAGAGAAAGTCTTATCTTAAAAAACTCCCAAACAATCCTCCCCCACAAAAAAAAGACAATTAAAGGGATGTTCGGGCACATGTTTCAGTTCATTTTACTGAAATCAACAGAGACCCTTCAGCTGAGTAAATCTTCGCCTCGTTTCTCCTTTATAAAGAACTGAGCTTTCAAAGCAACAGAAGATTCTGTGGCGGGCACTGGCTGGTAGATATAATTCACTGGGTGTACGTGTAAATTCTTTATGCAGCGCTCTGACAGGGCTCAAAGGGTGGGGGGAGGAGTACAAGATACCAGAGGTTAGAATATTAAGACCTTCACTATCTAGTTGGCACTGACACTGTCAGATTTCCGCTGCAGCCCAAGTCACAGCAGCTGCTGTGAGAAGCCTTTGAAGTTAGCATAGGTTGGGGGCTGAAATTGTTCGGCAAAGATAAGCCCAGGCTTAAAAAAATGTATTCCATTCACAGCTGAGTGATGTCTTAAATGAGACTGTGAGGGGAATCTAAATGGGCCACTTTTTTTTTTTAAGCTGCTTGTGTGAATATTAAAACAGATCAGAAATCATTTTTAAATGATAGTTTAACAGGGAGCTAATTCCAAAGCTGCATCTATTACACAGGCGCACACACAAGCTCTTTGGGGTAAGGGCTAGCTTTGGCCCCACTCCTGCAAAGGGATCAGCTAGTGCTGACCCTATAAGGAGCCTCTCTGCATAGCAGGGATGTTATTTGTGCAGCCTGTACCACACTGAACATGTTGGAGTTTAAGTGCTGATCCAATGCCTATGGACGCCAATGGCAGTTTTGTAGGGCTTTGGTTCAGGTCTTAAATAAACAAATGCACCAAGGAATTTAAAAATCTCTGTGCTGGAGGGAGAATAAAACATGGCTTCAGGCCCACCCCAGCAATGACTAAGAGCTGACGACCCTGCAGTGACTGGCGTGAAAAGAGTTAATGGGTCACTGCCCATTTCTGAGGGGGTAGGTGAATGTAGCACAAACCCCATCACTTACACTGAGCATGAATTCTGGCTTTCTCAGCAGAGGAATTAAAGATGGGATGAGCTTTTACACTTCACTCGTCTTCCAATGGGACCATCTGAACGAAGCATTCCCTCCTCGAGGTGTTTTCTCTAAGGATGGGTTAAGGCACACTGGCAGGGCGGAGCGGAGTAAGACTGCATTGCTGCTACCTGCGTTGTACCTGGTTTGGGGACATACAGAGAGCTTCAGTCTTTGGAGCTGTCAGTCCAACACCTCACACTAGTATTACATTCATACTAAACATCAAATAATACTACTACTTTGATATTATACAGCATCTTCCAGCAGCCAGTCTCCAAACACCTTGCCCAGGTGGCAAAGTCATCTGTATTGTCCAGGTGGGAGAACTGAGGCACACAGCAGTTCAGTAGCTTGCCCAAGGCCACAGGGGAGCCGGCAGAACTCAAGAATAGACTCCAAATCTCCTTGACACACCATCTCCTAGCTCTAACCACTAGGCATCTCTCTAGAGGATACCTCCCTACACAAGTGTGGCTGGCATATACAGCACAGCAGCTGCGCACACAGTTCTGTTGTACTGTCTGCAATCATTTGATTTATTCGAGGCTGAAGTGTGAATGCAAGCATCTGTCTAAAAACTGACTGATGGTGGCAGAATTAAAATTCAGGGCAACCTTGGAGGATAAAAAAGGGTTGGGAATAAACCATTAATCAAAGCAAAATACTCTGCCCAAAAGGCTCTGGGCAGTTGGATCATTTCACCTTTTCTCCTGGTTCGATTTCATTGGCCTACAGGATTGTTGCCCTCAGAGACCTCACTTCTCCCTGCCACACGTCCAAGCACAATTCAAACATCATCTTCATCCACGAGTTCTCTTGTAA
The DNA here is from genome assembly GCA_007922305.1 of Dermatemys mawii. Taxonomy (NCBI): domain Eukaryota; kingdom Metazoa; phylum Chordata; order Testudines; family Dermatemydidae; genus Dermatemys; species Dermatemys mawii. Next base: position 7,789,792 of record ML677388.1, read on the forward strand.
AATGCATCTGCTAATGAACGTCTGTATTAGCAGGAGTACTTCAGGCCCATGGAGAGCTCTGAAAAATTAGATGCGCCTTCCCTAGCTTTTATTTCAGAAGGTAACCCTGCCCTATGAAACACCCACTACCTGAGAGCTATGGGACTAGGCTGAGCACTACAGGACTAGGCTTTCAAGTGTCAGGGTCTTAGATGCACTTAAATAACATTCAGGTCATTCCCTTGATCTTTCACTGTCCTGGTGAATTGTTTGAGCCATCTAGATAGATTTCTCAGGCCTGGTGATGGGCACGCTAGAAATGGCATGGTAGTTAGATTGGATAAAGTCCTTTCTACACTAGTTTCTACAGCACAGAGGTGTGCAGCCTAGGGGCCTGATCTAAAGCCTGTTGAAGTTAATGGGGGGGGGGGTCTTTCCGATAGGCTTTGGATCCGTTGGGGGCCTACTGTTAATTATAACCCTCAGCATCACTCTGGCCCTAGGTTTGGGGGACCCGTTTGTTAAGACAATAGGGAACGGATCACTGGATGATTCCCTGTTCTGTTCATTCCCTCTGGGGCACCTGGCATTGGCTGCTGTCAGAAGACAGGAGACTGGGCTAGATGGACCTTTGGTCTGACCCAGTCTGGCCATTCTTATGACTTGGGGTAGGTATTGGGTCTGACTTCCCTAACCTGGGTAGCTCATGTCAGGGGAGTTGGATAGACGAGCTGAGCAGGTCAGTGATGCTTATCATTAGGGGAACATAAGAGGGTTCTAGCAGCTGGTGAGGGTTGGGGGCTTGGGAAGTCCAGACAGCTGGGGATGGGGGAGTAGGGAGGCCCTGACTACTGGACTGCACAGTTCATCTTTCAGGTGGAAGCATGGAGGGAAGGGGACAGGGGGCTGGATGTGTGGGGAGGGTTTCCCTTCCCTGCACCCTCCAAAAAATGTATGGGAGGTTCAATGCATCTACTCAGCACAGATCCAGGCCAGCCTTGCCCCTCTTGGCCACCTAGCTGTGTGTATCCCCCAATACTCCCCTCTCCCCAGCCATTAACGGAGTCACGCTCTCTCTCTCTCTCGCACACAGAGCATTCATCCCAGGAGCACACTGCTGCACCTGCTCCTTATGGTACCTTATCGATTCTGCTGCATTTCACCACTGGCTTTACAGCGAGTTCCCCTGGAGTGTGGATGAACTGGCAAAGGGCCAAGGAGAGCGGCTCAAGGATGCAGAGATGGACAGAGCCCTCCCTGGCAAGCAAAGGGCTGAGCATTAACCAGGCGAGTGGGCTGGTTGGGTGGTTAGCCTGAGGAAGGGTGACAGGATGGGGCTGTAGGGACAAACTAGAGCGGGGTGTCAAACTTTTGGGCCCGAGGGCCACATCAGGGATGCAAAATTGTATGGCGGGCGAGGTAGGGAAGGCGGTGCCTCCCCAAACAGCCTGGCCCCACCCCCATCCATGACAGCATGAGGTGTAGGGCCAGGGCGAATCGGGCCCATGGAATCCGGTGCTGGCTTTCGTGGAGGGGGAAGGCAACAGCTAAGACAAGGGAACTGCAGGGAACGGAGCAATGATACCCACTGCACCCATTCACACAGCATCTATCCCACCCTTGATGCGGTCTCCATCATGACCCAAACAGCGCCTTGGGAACTGAAGGGTCAATGTGTTTCAAAATCACCTTCTGAGGGAAACTTGCTCATTCCCACTCCCAGCCCAAGACGCCGCCCCCAAAAGCTCTTACGTAAGAGTCTTGCACAATTAATAGCTCTTCCGGGTGGTGCATTGCTGGAGATGGATTGGATGTGAACTGTTCTCCGCACTCCATGTAACTGTCAGAACAAATCCCGGCCAATGTTAATTGAGAGAGGAACTGGAACTTCACTATGGCGTCAGTTATCGTCACTCTCTATTAAAAAACAGTGAAGAGGCTTTTCCTCATTACAGCCTCCTCACCAATTAGCTCCCCAAAGCAATTCATTTCAAACTGGAGAGAACTCCCCAATTAGCACTGGCGTTCCCACTCACCCACTGCATGGGCCCTGCGGTCCCTGCTCTCTGCGGAACAGCCCTGGGATTCTCTGGAACGATGCATCCTGCCCCAGTCCAAGGGTGTGACACGTCTCTGGCAGATTGTGGGAATGGGTCAAGAAGTAAATAGGGATGCTGGCTGTTTAAGATGATCTGTATCCGGCATCCAGCTGCAGAACTGACTATTTCAGGGCTAGATCCTCAGAGGTGCTGGGGGTTTTCAAGTCTCACTGAGGTCAGTGGGAGCAGAGGATCTTTAGCATGTCACAAAATAAGGCTCTTGGGGTTTGGTTGAAAGACCATTCAAGTTAATGGGAATCTTAAGCCCTTGGGTCTCCCTGTCACACAGAACCAAAAGAGGATCCCTTCCAGGGCAAATCTGGAGCAGTACTAAGCACCTTGGACTCTGGCTAAACTCTATGAGAGTTGGCAATGCTTCGTACTGCTGAAGGCTTTGGCTCCAACAACACATAACAGCTGCTCTCCACAGCTAAGCCGACTGCTGCTGGCAGGCTATAGCCTAGGTGTCCATTAACAGGCAGGGAAATGGCCAATACATGGTTACATAAACTCCTCGTTCATTCCAAGAGAGGGAGGAGGAGGAAAAATAAAATGGCATATTTTCATTGCACCTTTCATCCCAAAGGGTCCCAGAGCGCTCTGCTGGCTTTATATGCACTGGAATCATGCTGCCTATGTCAAGGAGCAGCCATCTCTGGGGGGAAAGTAACACGAACAGAATCTGTCCAGACAAACCACTTTTATCCCCAAAGGAAACTGGGCTTCCCAATTCAGTACCTTAAGCAGCTGCCTGCAGCAGGAAGGAAAAAAGAAGGACCAATAATGTCATATAATCCCCAGGCTATATCACCTCCGCTAAATCATGGAGTAGAGAAGCTAGGGGTGACCTTGTACACCACCCCATCCATCTTGAGGCAGAACTACATGTTGGCGTCAACGGGGAGCTGTCCTTAAAAACGGATGGCACTTTATGGCCCTAAATATTTAAAACCTTCACAAAAGCAGCATGCCTGGGGAGCGCACCAATGAACACCCAGAGCTAACCCCTGCCTGCTTGTCAGGGTGAAAATCTTGGGCAAGATCCTCAGCGGGTGTAAATCGAGCACAGCTCCATTGGCTTAATGCAGCTGTGCTGATTCGCATGCGATGAGGATCTGACCCATTGTATTTAAAAAAAATCCATTGCTCCTCTCTCCACACTAGCACTCTAGATTATATATTTTTTAAAACATTCGTTCCATTTCAGTCACTGGCATCTCACCCCCACCCCGCTGTTTGATTTTATATTTCCCTAAGCGTGGGCAACAAAGCTAGGTGGGTCAGTTTCTCTTTCTGTTTATAAGCAATTTCCCTTTTCATTCCCCCACACCTCCTGTCCCATCCCCCCAATCCCTTTGCTGTTGGATTTCTAAGGCAGAAGGAAAATATTTCAATAGTAACATAAACAAAAATGTTTGGAGTAAAATTAAAATAATGGACACTGATTGGTTCTTTTCCAATTAGGATTCTTTTACTCTCCCGCCCCCTCCAGCATCCCTCCTCTCATTTTTGCAAAACAAATCTTACATTTTGGGCTTACGGGAGGTGACTTTGACCCTCATTGCATCCTCCGGAATAGCAGAAGTTTTCTTTACCTTCACTTTTTGGGAAACCATACTAGCCCATAGTGCTCTGTCCTTTGTACTGGTCCCAGTGGCCTTCACTGAAGTAGGTCTGTATTCCAGCAAAAGAACTCTTCTTCCCCTCTCAAGAATCTCTAGATGTCAGGATGGCGGCCAGGCTTCCCCCTGCTCTTGCTTCTGAAAAATCAGTGTTGTTATTATTTGCACTCTGACAGCATCTCTAGGCCCTAATCAAAGAGCAGGGCCCCATTATGGTAGGCTTGATAAGTGCAGGTAAGATGTGGGTTCCATCATCAAATCCAGAACGATGGGTATCCATCCTTTCTCTCTTGTGAATTTTCCCCTAGAGATCCCCAGTCCCTGCCACGTGGCACAGTACCGGCACACCAGACTTTGGCTGACTGATATACCCCTTTCCTTGCCATTGTGAAGAGCTTCTCTGTCGGGCCTTGGAGCAACGTTTCTGCTTTCTATTTGTTGACATGCTCTCACTCACCTTGGAGTTTTGGCTCATTACCAGTCTAGTTTTTTGATGGCAACAGCAACCTACACTCCAGGGCAGCTTAGAAATCACCCCTCAATCAGAGAATGGGACCTTGGCTGATAGAACTGGAGAATGGTCTATTGATGGGGTACAACTGAGCTATAAGACTGGGAACCCCACCAAAGACAAGGCTATTCTCTGGGCTCTATGATCAGTTCTCCTTGCATGGAAGGTTATTGGAACCTGGCTCTTCTTTGGCGTGTTTCATCCAAAGATCTCAAAGCATTTTACAATCAATTCATATTATAGAAGGGGAAATTGAGGCCCAGAGAAGTGAAGTGACTTGCCCAAGGCCATTCAGCCAACTAGTAGCCGTGCTAGGAACAGAACCCAGGTCTCATTATCAGTCTAGTGCCCTATCCCCTGGACAATACTGCCTCTCTTATGATTAAAAAAAACAAAGGCGAAAGCTTAGATACGTGTTATGAACAATATTCTCCATCTTCATTTAATGCACATTTAAGAGAGAAGAAAATAATTTCTGATATATGCACCGTTTTACAGACAATATCATTTTCACTGACATAATTACTACAGCAGCATTAGTACCTCAGGTAATTCACAGGTGGGGCTTCTGAAAGTTTAACACAAGGAGAGAGATTTTCCCTCCATTGTCTGAAACTAGTGCAATGTAGTTCAGGTGTAGACAATAAAGTGCAGCCACACAAAGTGCTTGGGGTGTTGGTAAGGAGTCAGAGGGGACCAAGGCAGGTCTCACGTGTGAAAGACTTTAGGAAGAAATATATTTAGAGGATGGATTTGAAGGGGCAGAGAGAAAGTTTTGGGATCTGTCAAAAGGGGGGCCACTAAGCCACATCCCACATCTGCTTCTGTCCAATAAGACATCAGTTTTCTAGGTTCCAAAATCAGTTCTAGAGCAGCCAGGCACCCTAGTCTGTTCTCCACGGTGAGTTCTAGACCAGAGGAGGGCCCAGTCTCTGGGTTCCATGGCCAACCCTCAACCAGTCAGGGCCTCTAGTCTTCCGATTCCAGTATGAATTCTGGATCAGTGAGGGCTCCATGTCTCTGGATTCTATCAGCAGCTGCATGATTTACACGTGTCTTTTGCAGAGTTACTGGAGTTGCTGATTTAAGGTGAACTACATCCTCCTGGGACGTAGGATGCCTAACATCCATGGGAACAGACCAGCGGACAGTGTCTCTAAAGGCTGGAGATGCAGAGAGGCGCCTCTGGAATCACTGAGTCACCAATGCCTTCCAGGAGATTATTCCACTGATCAAAATCTTCCTCCAGCTCTAATTGGGGAAGAGAGATGACGAGAGGATTACTCCAGGATTACTACACTGCTGGCAAGGCTCAGCAACATGCATTACAGGAGAGAGCCCCCTGTCCCATTAGCTGTGCTAGACAGTGGCAGGAGCTGATGAGCATTAGTACGTGTGTGGCTCTTCCCATAGACCACGAGGCTAACCTAGCCAAATGCACTTGGCTTTGCCTTGTCAGAGGAAGCTGAGGGACCTGTGTAAAGCCCATTTTACAGGGCACTCTCCTAACACAGCGAATAGACTCCTCAACCCCCACACCCACTTCCCCACATCCGTCATCCTTGTGGCTTGCCTACACAGCAGGATTCTTCCAGAGGGGAGTCCCTCAGTTGGCTATATGTTTGATGTAGCGTAGGCAATGAGCTCTGCAGACACCCCTGTGAGGTAAGGCAGAATCATTGTTGCCATCTGTACATGGGGAAACTGAGGCACAAATGGAGGTGAATTGATTTGCCCCCATTCCCAAAGTGAGCAGCTGGCAGAGCCAGCAGTGCTTTGCTTCCAGCCCCATGCTAAGTCTGTTAGACCAGGCGGCGTTGCTAAGGTTTTCATGGCCCCTTCGCTAAACTCATGGTTTTGCCTTTAAATCTAGCATTAACCACTGAAGAAGGTCCCTGCCTAACACAGCACAAGACAGGTGACTCCACCCCCTCGACGCTCTTCAGAACCGTGGCCAGGTCTGTGTCTAGGGCATAGAACACCATGCCCACACATTGGCTAGCGTGGTCACCACCCAAACGGGACAGAAATCCTTCTGCAAGCATTGCCTCCCCCAAACTATCAGCCCTTCCTGGGCAAGGAGGCGAGAGCCTCAGCTCAGACGTCTGGGTGGACAGAGGGACCCGCTGCACCGAAACCATTTTTCTGCCTAGCGTCGTACCAAGATGTTTCTGCAGGAAAGCAAGCGCCGCCCTGTTGGTGATGTCCAAGCCTGCGTAGGGGTCCAGCATGCCTCTGGTCTGGAACACTCTGTTCAGGAGATTCCCAGCCAGAAAAGTGAAGTCGGTCTGACTCTGATGCACAGATCCTCTGGAGAAGGGAGAAGGAAATGAGTCCTTTGGAGACAGGGATGAAATGCTCTCATCTTTGACTGGGTCTTGCTAGCTTTACAGCCCTGGGTCAGGTCTACCCTGGGTTTGGGACGCCCCCACTGGTGGAGAGACAGATGGTGCATCAGGAACCATCTGACCCTGCTTGCAATACAGCTAGACAGCATGGTGGTAAAAACGCCAGTGACCACGTGAGCGCTGTCGTCACTAATCACCAGTGCAGTCACTGCTGGGAGATCTCTCAAAACCACCTAGGGTGAAATCCGGGTCCCATGGGTGCTTTGACATTGATTTGAATGGAAACAGGACTTCAGCCCCAGCGTAGACAAGGCTTAAGTGACGCAATCCACTGCCCTCCCCGACTCATACAGCACTCGGTGGTATTTTCCACGTTATTATAAAAGCACACAGCTCTTTGTAGGCACATAAGACAAGATCCATGTCCGAAGAGCTGCCCGTCTTACTGAGACAAACAACCTGCACATTAAAGGAATGCCAAAGGAGGAAGAGGTCCTGTCGGAGGGGAGATCAGTGTGGGAAAGTGCTAGTGTTGGAGGTTGAGGAGGAATTTGTAGGAAGGTTTCTTGGTGCAAGAGAAAAGGGAGAGAAAGGGAGTAGCAAAAGGCAGAGAGCTGAAGGTGGGAGAAGGGGGAGTCAGAGTAAGGACTGGGTATGGGGGACAGAGGCAAAGGAAACACAAGCTGAGCTGTCAGCAGGAGCATGGCTCTAAAAGGTGAGGACAAGGAGGTCAAAGTGGATGCAGACAAACGTTGCTGCACATTAGTGAGACAGTAAAACTTAGCACCGAGCACTCCTGGCTCCCAGGCCATTGCTCTACCGCTGCCCAAACACAGAGTGCAGACTTACAGGATGGTTATGATCTTGGTCAGCCTGTTTCTGGAGCTGAGTCTCTTCATTTTGGCAACACTTTCTGCAGTCTGAAATTTCTCCGTGTTGATAAAAAGCACCGGCTTGGTCACCTTGGAATAGAGAGCGTTCTCCAAAGGGAACATCCAGGCATCGAGAGCAACAGCACATCTGCAGCAGGACAGAAGACAACTGGGAACTCGGCTGGTATCTAAAGCCTTCTAGTCCCATCTGGCCTGTTTCTATAAATGCATCCCCAGCTCCCAAGCTTGTGGGGAGTCCTTGCTGCAGGTTTTACCAGCATTAGTTTCAAACCAGCATCTGTCTGATACTCACCTAAAATGGTCCTCTTTAGAAAGGGCTAGAATTGCTGTCGCTCCTCCGAAAGAGTGGCCCATTACAGCAACTTTAGTCAAATCCACACTCTCCTGCAATGAGGAGGAAAATGGTAAAGAAGCCAATCCCCGACGTAGCTACGCCAAAGTACGTTTTCAGCATAGACCAGCCTGCAGAATGAATGTGCTAGTACGCAGTTCTGCAACAAAGGGCACCATATTGCAAGTCCCCAAGCAGCAGATGCAATTAGTATTTATAAGAGGCTCTGTGCTATGCCCTGGAATGAAGGGAAGAGAAGTACTTAGTCACTAAAGAACATCTTCTCTTGCCAGTCCAGGAGTAGCACTACTGGGCCCTGGCGGGATCTGAATCTCCTAAAATATATACAGCTGGCTTCCCTAAAATATAAACAAAATATAAAGAGTGAGGAAAGAAAGAAGAGGACAGTGAGAAGAAAGGAAGGAGAAAAAAGCGGGAGGAGATGGAAGAGGTGCAGTTAAAGAGGAGAGAAAGAGAAAAGGGAGGAAGGGGGAGAAGAAAAAAAGAGAGCGGAGAAGGTGACAGAGGAGATAAAAAGGAAATGAGGGGTACAGTGGTGGGACAGGACAAAAGGGAAAATGAATCAGGGGCTTAAAGGGTTCTGGTTTTGCAAGTTCTGCTCCCACGCCTCCAATTCCAGGAGGGCAATCTGCAAATTTCACAGAACCAGGCCTGTTCCTGCCAGTAACCACACCTGCAGGGGCAATGAAAGGAAGGTGTTGGGTGGAGAAGAGGCTGCTGTATTGCTGGCAGGAGATCAGATTAAAATAACTGGCCAGCTCTGAAGACAACCCTGCACAAAATCTGCCCTGCACAAAAATGTCTCTCCGCTGCAACCGAAGAGCTGGCTGGAAATACCCTCAATGCAGACAGATCAAATCCGTTGTGCAAGACATTGGTGACAGCTTTGCCGCTGTTGATGTCCTGCACCAGCTTGAGCCCTCGCACACACTCGTTTGCTCTTTGATGAACCTGAAACAAAAGTGTCCCTGGTTAATTCAGCCTCTTCTTTCCTCCAGACTGATCAAGCATCAATACACGGATGATGATAATATAGCAGAATAACACCCTTTGTCTAAGCCCATGACAGTAATCTGCAGAGATGAATAAGACTCATTACACCAAGTGAAGTCAGTATGTATCATACCCCTTGCATGATGCATGCACACATGGAAAGATTAAGGGCAGGCTTCTCCTCTGACTTACACCACTTTTACCTCTGTGTAACTCCGCTGAGCTCAATAGGGTTACTCCTGATTTGTACTGCTTTAACTGAGCATAAAATCAGGCCTTCGGAGACTTGCCCAAGGCCACTTGGTGAGTTAGCGGCAGGCATAGAATCCAGGAGTCTGAACTCCAGTCTCTGGTTTTAAACTACACTGCTTTTCTTGGATCACAGCAAAAGCGGAGACAAAGAGGAACATACAGATACTGCAAGAGGTCCCAAAAGGAAATCGCTATAAATGTATTGGAAAAGCTTCTGAAAATCCAGTTAATTTAATACCACAAACTGCTGAAGATAAACAAAACATTTCCCCTGTACCAATAAGTAAGGAGGGTACTCAGAGGACAGATAATGTGTTTTGCTCACTGGATCCACCATCACCGAATCTACCAGCCAGAGGCCAATATGAAAGATGGAGAGAGACTTTGCCCAAAGAGGTCCAAACGCCTAATGAGAAACTCTGCTCCCCCATCCCAAGCCCCCCAGCTGCTGGGAAGATGATCATCACTGGGATTCCTACTGAAGTGCTGTCCCTGGACCCTGCTCAAGGACTCCATTTTTTGCAATAGCTGCAAAAGATAGTCTTAAATAATCTGATGAGGTTTTAACACACTGGGTCATAGTGAAGATCTAGTGGATCATATTGCCATAGATCCTAGTGTGCCACCAGAAATACATGCATTGTTCAGAGTCTCTTCCCAATTGGCCGGTATTACATCAACCTCTGCTAGTAGGTATTTTGACGTTCTCTTGATGCCCAGACTCCTTCAGATTGTTGGAAGAGAGAAGTAAGTTGGATCTGTTCTTCCTTCCCTTCCTCAGCATCCTGGCTACCTCAAACAGTGTGAGTGGGCGTATCTCCACAACACTACGCTACCCTCCATATCTGGGTCTTCCTCCAGAGTGAAGAAATTCAGTGCCTGTCTCTGTTGCTGCAGCCGAGTAAAACTGATCTGTTTTTTGAACCTTTCAGGGCTGCCCAAAGGGCTGTGACAGCAACAAAACTGACCAGAGTCTTTGTCAATTTCACTCTGCCCTTGTTTGAGCTCCAGCAGCACTGGAATGGTCTGTCTGCAGACTCAGGAAGAAAGCCCTGCATTGGGGTCACATGTGGAAGGTGTGCTCCACTTGCAGAAGGGCAAAGAATTTATTTCACATGCATGTTTAAAGGGCAACCATCAACTTTAAAACAAAATAAAACAAAAATCTGTCTAAGCTTAGTTAAAAACTTCTTGTCACAAGTAAAACCAAAGATTTCTATAACTGAGATTGGAGGAGATGGGGGGATGGGGAGAGATCGACTGCAAGTTGTTTTTCCCCCAGTTTGTTTATTTTGGACATTGGACACCACAGCTCAGAGTTTCTTATGTACAGTCAGCCTGTTTGTGGGGATTTTTCTACAGTGACAAAGGACAGAAAAACATGATTTTAAAACTACAAAAACTGGGAGGGGTCTCAGGAGCAGCACCGGAAACCACAATTAATACAGTTTTTTTAAAACAGGCTACATTGCAAGTTGCCATTGTCCTTTTAAACTCAGCAGAAACTGAGAATTTACCAAGGGGCTGGGTTGAGCAGGCAATTGGATTTGTTATGCCCTGTCCAAAACAGCCATGGGAGAAACCTCATAAAAAGTTAGAAATCAGAGTGCTGATAAGCACCTGGAAGTTTGGAGGCTCATCTGAAGCTTAGCTCGGCCTCTGTAGGCTGCAGAACTGAGCTGGAAACAAGAACTGGTGCTCAAGAGTATTCAGGCAATTTTCTGTTTCCAGTGAGGCAGGAAATACAGCAAAACCAGCCCTGCTGCTTTCTGCCTTGCCCTGACCTGACCTCGGACACAAAGAGGCCTGTAAAAGTGTGAAAGGCAAACTAGTTAACTGAACAGTTCAGCCGCTACAAGACAGGTTCAACTTTCGGTTCAGTTCAAGAGATGGAGAAAGGTATGGGCAAGCAAGAAGAGTAAAGTTATCCAGAACCCTGGGCAGACCCCCATATAGCCCTTCCCCCATACTGTCCTGTGCTATGGCAGGCTCCTCCCACCCTGGAGCAACGGTGTGGTTTGCTCTAGTGGTGGGTAAAAGGCCAGGCAACTTCCTCTCTAGTTCTCTTCCAAAGTGACATGAACCTAGAAAATGTTCATAAAACACAGTTGCTCCTCCCTCAGGTGGAGATTGTCTGCAGACGTCACTGCCTCCATTGCACTGACGTAGCATTTTCGAGCTTTTCTTTGAAACCGCGACTGCATTTCTTTTTTTAAATGAAGAGAGAGATTCTGGCATCATCATGTTACATTGGCAACGGAGGCCCTATGCTTATGCCCATTGTGCGTACACCTTAAACTGGCCCCGAATTCAGGTGTGATGAATTTTGCCCCTCCCCATATTGGTTCGGCCACCTCCATCCTAAAAACAGCCTTCCCTGCCTTTCAGTCATTACCTGTGGGTTTCGAAAATGAAATTCCTTCCGCCCTTCTTGGACTCTTCGAAATGGGATCCATTCCTCCTGCAGCGCAGCCTCCGGGGAATCGGACCTCCCAGCCTCTGCTTTGCAAAAGTAAGTTGCACAGGCAGAATGGTCTCTATGGGAATAACAGGACAGCCAAGTTAAATCACTGAGCAGTGGCCGCTCATCGGAAACACGAGGCATGAGGGAAAGGGGAATATTAAGCATTCGATTCAGCTTCTGAATGCTCCCATTTCAAAGAGAAGATCAGAGACTGCTCCTGAGTCCTAGGAGGATAATTCATATCACAAGTCTGCTGAATTAATGATCAACCAGCAAACAAAATCTACTAGGGGAGAGGTGGATGACCACCATGAAACAGACTGCAGCATGCTGTTCCAAAGGGGGTCTCCAATCACCTGTGCTCCAGCGCCATCACCAGAAAGCCGCGAGAGGCCATTTCCGCACAGACAGCCGAGTAGACGGTTCTGAAAATATGAGGATGCAAAGGGAAAGCAGAATGAGGGTCCGATCCTCTGGCTCCCGGACATGCTGAACACCCCCACCCCAACTAGAAATCCAAGGCACTCAGCACCTCCAGGACTTGCTCTGCTCCTACACAAGTTTTGTTGCAAGTCTCCCTGTTGAAGACAGAGTGAGTCATAATCTGAGCCCAGCCATGGGAGCGAGGGACTCCTAGGTGCTAATTCCAAGCTCTGATACTGACCATCTCTGGGACTTGGCAAAGCCACAATCGCCCCGTTTTCAAAAGGTGCTGAGCACACCTGGCTTCCACTGATCTCAGCGGGAGCTGCAGGTCCTCAGCACTTCTGATAATGGAGGCACAGAGAGGCTCGTGACTTGGTTGCCTCATCTGTAAAACGGGGAGAATATCACCCAGGGGCTTTGTGACGATAGGGTAATGTTTGTAAAGTGCTTTGAAAATAAAAAAGGCCAAGTGTTGTTATTACTAATAAAGCCAGATGCAGACACACGGTTTGTGCAGCGGCTGAATATTTGGAAACTCTGCTTAACCAGACCTATTAGACTGTGAAATAGTCTCTTAAGGGAAGTGGTGGACGCCCCATTGCTTGAATCGTTTAAAACTAGATTGGACAAAGCACTGGGGGAAATGCTCAATAGGGAACCAGTTTCCACTGCCCAGCAAGAGGTGTGAGATGATCTAATAGGATTTTGCTGCCCCTAGCATCTATGTTTATATATGCAGTAACTAGGGATGACTTTTTGCGTCAAGAGTAAGGTACTAAGGTATTGGCATGGTATTAAACATGGATTTACAGCAGACATCAGCGGCTCTGACAGCTGGGGATCACAGGGTCTCATTCTACAAGAGCAGAGTTTTTGCTGACAATATCCTGATCCTTGGGTTTTTTAAGGATTTGCTGTTGAGGAAGGAGGACGACCTCCACCTCTAGGTCATCAATTTAAATCCAGCGAAATGGGCCGAAGAGGACAATAGTCTGCTGGCCGTCTAGGGTGAAACAAATTGGTGTGGGCCTCCGGCTAGCTCCTCGTGGGAAGTGGGTCCACGTCACAAAAGCCATCATCACAACTGGCACTAACTGACTCCCACTGTTGGCTGTCCCAGGTCAGATGATGAAGATGGAATTCGCCCTAAAAACTAAGCTCTGCTCTTTGCCCTAGAAACGCTCCCTCTAAAATAGAGGTAAGATATTTCAGGCTAGATTCTCTGCTGATGTAAACGGACGGAGCTCCACTGCAAATGCTGATTTACACCAGTTGAGGATCTGGCCCATTGGCCGAGCAACATGGATGCATCTTGCTCTGCCCCTGCTCAGCGCAGAGAGCTCCAGTCTCCGGAGCTGCAAGTCTGGCATCTGTCGCCAGCATTCCAGTCACTTACTAAAACAATGACAAGAGACTTGCTGTGGGGCGGGATCTGGGCGAGTCTCAGCCTGGGAGCAGGATACTTTTTAGCCAATCCCTTGGCAGAAATGACTGTGAAGACCTAACCTTGGTCTGTTGGCTTGCGTGCATTTAAACTAGCCCCTTGCGGACAGTGCAGCATAGCTGAAAGTTCTATTAGCATTATAGGAGAGGCAGCCTCATACAGTGAATACGCTCGAGATCCCTCTCCTCTTTCACCCAGGACCAGGGGTGTGGGAAGAGAGGCCGAGACTCTTACCGAAAGCCTCCCAGGCCATGGGAGAATATGATCAGCGGGTACCTGCTGCCACACGACTTAAAAGGCCCGTTCCAGCTCACTGGAACTCTGTAGGACCCTGCAGGAAGAAGTGACAGATTGGAGTGGAGTGAGCCAAGTTGTCATAGGGTTACAGTTCTGACTCCTGCTGTTGTGGGGCAGCCCCCACACTCTCGTTTGTGCTTGGGTTCTTCAGGATCCTGACCCCCTTCCAGCCTCCTGTAACCTTCTGTACCCAGGGAACAACAGGAGATTGACTGGGAGTGGAGTGAACATCTTCCCAAACCCTCACAATTTTCTGTACCCAGAGAACATTTCTAAGGCACCCTCCATAACAAAGTGCTTTATCACCCTGCTGAAATGCAGCCACTTCTGAGGAACAGGACAGCAGCCAAGCAGTACATAGCCCTAAAGTGGCGGGGAAGGGCAATTATGGATGCCACAGCAAACTTCTACACTAATGGAAAGAGCCAGGGGCTCTCCTGTCCATGGGGATCTTGCCTTTGGACGTCTCGTTGGAAACTCCTGCATATGCAGCAAGCTATGGGCCAGTCTGCATTTTACCTGCGGCAGAAACCCCCGGATGGGATTTGATCCCGGGTGTTCCAGGGAGTCTAGTTAGTTCAAACCTGAGGCCGTGGTCTCTGAGCCATCCCCTAGTGTTATATTATCCAGTCCTCTCCCTTTCTTGGGGCTAACCTGTAATCAGCTTCCTCTGACTCTGGAGCTAAGGTGTCAGCATGGGGCCATTTTCCTGTGACCACACTAATAGCATGCTGTTAGAGCTGCCTCCATGCATGCTCCCAGAGAGAGTCTGGGGCAGATCCCAGGGGCCTGAGATCTATCTGAAGCCATCAGTCCTCTCACCGAAAGACACACTGAGCAGCGGGGTGCACCACTTCCTGTTCCAGTTGATGTAGTCAGCCAGCCCTTGGCAGTACTCACGGCGGGGGATCCAGAGAGGCTGCTCTGCCTCCTCCTGGGGAAGGCAGGGGTAAAACAACCGGAAAAAAAGCCCCTAAAGAAAAGAAGAGAAGCTTGCAGCACAAATACAACACGTGTGAAACACCCCATCCCACCTAGATCTGAACAGATAATGTCACAGACCATAAAACCAGAAGGGACCACTGTGATCATCAGCTCTGACCTCTGGCATCTACCCTTCACTCCTGCATGCAGCCCATCCACACCCTCAATACAGAGGTCAAACCAGGGGATCCTCATCTAGCATGTGCCTCTGTCTCAGCACCTGGCTCTTTGGCTATATCCTGGCAACGCTGTCAGTAAGTTAGGGGGTTTGATTCACACAGCTCCCAGAAGGCTGGATTCACTCCTCCTCACTCTGCCCATGCTACAGGCAGAGCTGGAGCTGAGGGCGCAGAGCCGCTATGGGGGAGAAGGCGCATGGGAGAAGGAACAGACAGAACAGAGAGGGGCCATAAAGGAGGAGTGTGGACAGAAAATGGGGAGAGAGGAATGGGTGGGAGGGAAGGAAAAGGAACAAATAATGGGAGGAAAAAGTGGGTATTCTTCCTCTCAGGAGTTAGTGCCCCATCCTATAGAACTGGGACCTAGAACACAGACCTGCCCTGGTTCTAGAACCCCATAGACCAGCCAATCCACCCCTCTCTGTGTGCCCTGATCATCATCTGCCTGCGCTACTGCAGCCAGTAGTTCATATCCTTCTCCGGGACTGTTTCCACATTACGCCTTATGCATGGAACAACCTCCCCTGTCAGATCATCCGGGCACCCCACATGATTCAAATCCATCCTGTTCCATGTTAGAGTGAAGCATTAGGACTGCTCTAGTCAAGGTTGAGAAGCTGACCTTAAGACAGCTGATTTCTCTAAGTGCTCACAAATCCACATGTATTCCATTGGGTTATATTGCCTGCCCTTCCCTCAGCTCCACTGGTCTTGTATTATCAGCAATGGCAGAGGAGTTCTGTTATACATAAAAATCCTTAACGTTCAGCTAAATCTGACTCAAGTTGTGCCCTCGCTGGACTGTGTAGCCAGGCAATCTTCTCAATATTATCTTTGTTCTTCCTCCCTCTGTTGGACAAACTAACTTGCAGATCTGACCTGAAGATTACACAACAAACTGTACGGGCAGAGACTATGTTATAATGTACCTGTACAGCAGTGAGTACAGGGGGGGTCCTGACCCTAGATTGGTGCCTTTGGGTGCTACTGTAATACAGGTAAACAATAATAATTCACTTCTGTGATGTCAACAAGAAAGACGCTCATTATGGCAATTTAAACACATCTCAAAGCAGCTCTGTTCCCAGGTTTCCCAGCATGCCCTGTCTAGTCTGCATCTCAGGCCTTGTTGCATTGGGAATGGGCCCTGATCCCAGCTGTGGTGCAAACCCCAACCAGACACTAGGAAAGCTCTGATTTGCAGCAGCTCAGCTTGCCGTCTGTTCACGTCGGGGTTAGCTGGTGCAAATCCTGTCTTTCCTTCTCTGTGCTTGGGGTTTGCTCAGACACTGCTACATCAATGGCTAGCCAGCAACAGCTGGAACTGGGGCAAATTCTGAATGCATACAAGAACTCAGCCTGAGAGCTCTGGGCAGCTCCTTACTGTCTCATCTTGTACAGCACCAAGCACAGAATCATGCTTACTAAATAATAACCGGAGACATGTGCAATGTCAACCTAATTAGTTTTAAGATGCAGCTTGGTTGGTTTACGGAGGGGGTGATGTGACGGGATTGGCTTCTATAGCAGGAGAGGAGACTCAATGACCCGAGAGGTCCCTTAAAGTCTGATAGTCCTTTGTTCAAGTGTCCAGCCACAGAATTCAGTTTAAGGAGAGGTCAAGAACGCAGTCGAGTCAGCAGGAAATGTGCAGCTGTAATCTTCTTGCTCACATGCCTCCCCCCAGCCAGTCTTCAGAGTGACCATGATTCACACAGCAGGCAATCTCAACTACCCCCCCGGCTGCATTTACAGAGCTTGCTGCAAGATCAGTTCCAGCAAAACAAATAATCAAATAGCTTGAAACACTATGTGACCCCTGTTTCACGCTGGCACAACTAATGAGAAGCAAAACCCCGAGCAGCTAGCGGTGCTCATTACTGTACCTTCCGGTTGTGGCCCACCATCACATCTGTGCAGCCCACTTGGTGAGGTCCTTTCCCATGGGGCAGCCTGAGGGACTGCGCTCCCCCCATGCCTTCCTGAGCTGGAGACAGCACCTAGAAAGGGAGAGGAGGTTGCAGTGCTAGAGCTGTTCCACTCAACGGCTGGTGAAACAGAGCCAGCTAATCACACTTCCTTCATCTGTTTCCTGTTAAGCAAAAGCTCTAACCAAAGCCTAACCACTGGACTGTGAGAGCTGCATGACATTGGCTGGTGATCTTGGCCGTCAGGCAGCAAGGGCAGAAGAGCGAACAAGATTTTATCAAGAAGGGCCTATGTCACAACCGAGCATGACCAGGGCAGTGCAAGGAAGCTGGCCTTTTGACTCCCAGAATTATTATGGGCAGCAGAGGCAAAATGAACTAATTGTTTCAGCAGGGCCCTGGGAGCCATGACTCTGGGTTTCAGTCACTGACTCACAGTGTGACGGCAGCTAAATCATTTTTCTCCACGCTTCACCTCTGAAAAGTGCTCTGAGCTCCTCCAATGAAAGGAAATTCAAGTGCAAAGTATTATTATTTAATCCTAGAGGCACAGAGATGGAAAAGACTCCTCTCCATCACTGTAGTATCTAAAGAGCCAGATGTTGGAAGGCTAAAGATGTACATAGACACAAAGCAGGATTCACAAAGATGGGTAGTGCTCAAGCCACCTCAAAGGGGTTTAGGAGCTTAACTCTTATTGATTTCCATGAGAGCTAGGCTCCTTTCAGGATCTGGGCCAGGGTGCCTAATTCCCATGGAACGATACAAAACTGTTCCTTACAGTGTATTTTCTAGCCCTTTATCCAGTCTCCAAGCAAAGGGGCTTTCACCACTTTCCTTAGGAGACTGCTACACTATCTTCAACACTGCTTGTAACAGTGGCTAACCTTACAGCAGGATTTGACCTGCATCCAGGGCCAGGCAAAGTCCCGCTCTGTGCTGGCCCCTCTTCACTCAGCCAAGCAGAGCTTGGGGCTCGGCAGGGCAGCAGCTCTTGTGAAAACAAGTTTTGTTGGAGTATTAGCTCAGTTGCCTCTTGAAACTGAGCTTACAGAACATTTTACACCAGCCAATGTCCTGCCCTGGCTGCTCTTTATGGTTGCAATTGCCTCTCGCATGCCTTTTAGCGATTAATCTCACTCCATCCGGAGATCTGGAACATGCTAGGGTCAGGGCAATGGGGTTCTGTGACTCAGCCTGCCAGAGCCGACCCAAGACTAGAATAGGAGGCAAAGGGTAACAAAGCGGGCTTGTCTTTCTCTTTTAAATTGAGTGAGATTTTCTGATTCTGAGAGCAATACCGGAGCGATAACACTTGGCTCTTATATCAGACTGTCTATGCTAGGATCTTAGGGTGCCAATACCAACCTACAAGGCAGGGAAATATGATCCCAATATGACAGGTGGGGAAACTGAGGCACTGAGCAGGACATTGACTTGCTCAAGACCACCCAGACAGCTGGAATCGGAACCCCGGCCCAGCCACGGGCAGCCCCCCAAGCCAGCCCCCGGCCCCACCTCCTCACTCTGTCCCACTCTCCCCCCAGTCTCGTGTGCCTTGCCCCATTGGCTCTCACTGGCTGCTCCTCACCTGCCCCCCCCCGTCACCCTCCAGCCAAACCCCTGACCCCAGCCCGGCTCCCCCGCCCACAACCGGCTCCACAGACTGGGGGGCGCTGAAGCCGCCCCCGGGAGCTCAGCGGAACCAGCAGCGGACGCGCCCGGCCTGAAGGGGTCGGTTCGGGGCGAGCCAGGACCACCCAGCCCGGAACTACAGCGCCAGCACCTACCCAGGCTCCCGCCACCCCACGGAACGACGCACCAGCGCCGCCCGCTGCATCCTGGGACATGTAGTGTCATTCCCGCGCCCAGTGTGAAGCGTCCCCAAGCTCAGCACTACAACTCCCAGAGTTCCCCGCGGCCTGGACGGTTTTCCCC
>ML677388.1:7808510-7931298 GCA_007922305.1 Dermatemys mawii
CGGTTTTCCCCTCCCCCAGCACTACAACTCCCAGAACTCCCTACTCCAGGAAGTCAGTCAGTCTGTCTGTCTCTCTCTCATATTATTCTGCCTGGAAGCTCTGCAGGGGGCAGGGACAGGGAGTTAATGGGTGAGAGCAGAAGGCTGGGAAATAGGACTCCTGGGTGTTGGGGGGTGGGGTATGGAACCCCAAAGCCCAGGAATCCAGTTCTTAGCTCCAGGGAACCCAAACCCACAGGACTACAAACCCCAGAGTGCTCTATGGCACAGAGCCTTCAGGACTGCGACTCCCAGAATTCATTGCTGCAGGCCATATTTTTCTGCAGTCCTAAAACTGTCAGAGTGAGATGCATGGAGAAGCCCCGCCCTCCACAGCTAGAATTGCCAGCTATTTATGTATTTTCCGCCTCTTCCTGTCCTCTTTTTACTACAACTCCCAGAGATCTTTGCATGCCAAAGTCTGGGCTAGTGAATAACAATGATATTAAGATGCCTATCTGCTTCTCACCGGAGGATCTCTGCTGCCAGGGTTTCTAGATGCCATTTAAGAGGGCACTAGCCTAGTGCAGGCACTAAGGGCCATGTTCTCAAAGCGCCTCCAAGCCGCACCTGTAATATGCACAAGGGCGGTTGAGACAGGCAAAGGGTGTGTGAATTGGTGGGCAGAGCTTGAGTCCCTGTTTGCATGTGCTCTTACCAAATGATCCTGTGCATTGAGATACTGGGGGTACAGGTATGCAGACATGTTTCCAAATATGGCCTGGTTAGGAGTGCCTTTAAAAAAGGTGCCCCTCAAAAGTACTGTGTACACTAGTAAAAACCTGTTGAGGAATGTCCCCCTAAGCTCTAGGGTACTTTGGGCCCTTCCCCCAGGCTTGGAACGTGCTTTTCATGAACCAACTGCTCTTCCTCTCCCATCCTCCTTGAAATCTCTTTTCAAGTCTCTTTCTATCACTTACCATTATGACTACCTGATCTCTCACTGTGTCTGTCTTAAGCAGACTGTACGTTTCTCAGTGCCTGGACTTTGCCTGTGTGTAAAGTTCACAGGACTTCTATAGTGCTATAGAAATTATCATAATCATAGTTCTAGCTGAGGGATCAAAGCCAAGGACAGAACTTTTAGCATCAGCGTTTTGCATGGTTCATTCTGGGGCACAATTGCAAGAACAGTTATATTCTTCTCTTCAACCTTCTCTTCCTACGTCATGAATCAGAGGGATACCTGTGTTAGTCTGGAATTGCAGAAGTGACAAAGAGTCCTGTGGCACCTTAAAGACTAACTAAAATTATTTTAGAGCATAAGCTTTCGTGGGCTAATACCCACTTCGTCGGATGCATTCCTACGTCATGTTCCTAAATACAAATTATCTCTGTGGTCCCAAAATTGGGAATCCGCTGCTCCCCCTTTCTGAGCGCCCCCTCAACTCTACCTGCTTCTTCCGCAACCTGGGGATTTTATCAAGTTACTATAGTCTTGGCCAAACTGAGCTTGATCCTGTTGTTCTACTTGGCAGGTGGGTGAATCACAAGTCAGGCTCCTTGTCTGGAAGGGCTCTCCTCATCACTACAGACAACATGTGGGATTGGAATGCCTGTATGCCCAGATGTATTGCATTGGTGTCACTGAGATTGAGTGTACAGCTGGAATTTCCTGCCCCCTTGGCTGGTTCCGGAGACCCAGTGACTGACAGGGAAGGTTTATATATGTTTACTTTGCTAGACATTGTTGTCTTTCCCAAGGAACTGTTCATTTGAGGGAACAGCAGAATGGGGCTCAAGCCACAGAATCCATCTTCGACTCCAGATTTTGACGACCTTGGGCGTTTTGGGGGATGATGACCTAATCCCTTCATTTCCAGCTCTGATTTTTATGATCTGAGATAATATTTTGAGCCCACATCCCTTTATTTTAACAGCCTGAATGTGGCCAAACCCAGAGGGAGTGGAAGATACAAATAAAGGAAAATGCTCTTTGAAAACCAGCGCAAGTTTCCAGCTTCTAGCGGTGAGGAGCTGTGCAAAACCCCAGCAAACTCATTCTGTGCATCTGGGATCCATTTTCTCATTTGGCAGCCTCTAATGGATTCATTTTTTTGTGTGTATGCAGAAAATTCTTAGCTCACTGTTAACCAGAGCACATAATAGAGTCATCATATGAAAGATGGCAAAAGTAGTCAAGATAATTACATTTTGGAGTTTATTAAAATTATGGACACTGGTGGCAGCTTAGCCTGAAGTGGAGAGCTGCTCTTTCCAGCTAATTAATACATTTCATTTTGCAGCTTGCATTGTGCCACAATAAACAGCATGAATACAGACCAAGGCAGAGTTGTATAGTGCAGAGCACAGGTTAGTTCTTGGTAACAACCTTCATTGATTATCATTATTCTGATTATTTAGTGTTTATCTTACTTATGGGCTCTGTCAGTGGTTGTGCCCGGTTATGTTAGATATCACCCCAAAGAGTTTAGTAGTCACTTTGAAGAGGACATTTCAAACTTGAAAAGTTTTAACCCTAAATATTTGTGAATCTGGCCTTTTAAAAAGAAAAAAGTACAGAAAACGCAACCGTTAATACAATAATAGCACAGCATTATTATTCATAGATTTCTAAGGCCAGAAAGGACCATTATGATCATCCCATCTGATCTCTTGCAGAACAGAGAGGGGCCATCAAACTTCACCCCATAAGTGCTGCACCAGGCACATATCTTGTAACTGAGTTGAATCATGTTTTTTAGAAAGACATCCAATCTTGATTTAAAGAATCATATACACATAAAGCTGCCACCTTATCCTCTCTTAAATCTCTTCTTAAAACCTACTTGTGCTGTGCTATCTACAAATCACTCCCGTCTGGACCGGTTAGGTAAGCAGTAAGCTGTCTCTTCTGCATTTCTGCAAAACTCTGTTTGTTTTCTTGTTATCTTGGCCTCCCATCTCTCCCACCCCCACTCTGTTTGTCTGGTTCATCCATCTGTTGCATTCTAACTGACATGTAGATTTGTGAGCTCTCTAGGGTTCCTGATCTTTGGCTGGGGTTCATAATGCAAATAAATTAACATAGTAACTGGTGCACAGAAATGCCCATCAGGGAGTGGGGGCATCTGAAAGAATGGGAAGGGTGTAGAAGACTCCAAGGTAGGAGGGGGATTGTTTGGGGTGATATATGAGGGTGTGTCTAAGAGTAAGGGGATGAAACTGAGCAACCAGAAACTGAAGGGGAAATGTCCTGCCAGGAGTAAGGGGTTGAAATTAAGAGGAGGAAATTTAGGCTGGTTACCAGGAAATACCTCCTGGCAATGAGAGGCCCTAGACTGCAGATTCATCTCCCATCTCATGGGTACATTTAAAACAGCTCTGGAGAGAACACATTTTGTGGGATCCCCTCTTGGGACCCCACACTCATCTACTGGGATCCTGCTGAAGCCACCTCCCCGTTAAGAAACATGGGAAAAGCAGGGAGCTGGTGATCCCCTGGTGTCTGTTCCTAGACCGGCCTGGGTGTCACATCCCCCCAATGAACCAATACCTTAGCACAATCCTGCTGAGGTATCGGGGGGGATGAACCTACTCGATCTTTTCCTTCTTTGTTTTTTATAGTATCATTTCTACTTTGCCATTTGTGTAAACTCTGCCAGAGACAGCGCAGTGAGGATCAGATCAGTGCACTAGGTATTTGCCATGTGACTCATGTATTGCGTAAGCAGGTAAGCCCTTCTGGTCCTGCCATGAATGGTGGTATAAGTGGGAGGTTTTATTGCAGGGGATGATTTGATGAGCCTGTGTGGGGTCTGGTAGCCAAAGCAAATGAAGAGAGAGAGACATGCTAGACTAGGGTGACCAGACAGCAAGCGTAAAAAATTGGGACAGGCAGTGGGGGGGGTAATAGGATCCTATATAAGAAAAAGCCCCAAAAATCAGGACTGTCCCTACAAAATCAGGACATCTGGTCACCCTATGCTAGACACAGAAAGAGGTGGAATTAGGACTATTATGGTAGTGGCTGATGAATGTAGCTACCATCTGAGGGCTATTCTGGAGGTTGGAATTAACTGATTGGTCTCAGTCTACTTCCTGGTGGACAGGTGCCTCCATAAAAACAAATCATTAATAACTCCCTGGTTAGGCAACCCAGCAAAGAAGCCAAAACTTGAGTGGGTCATGGAAACTGAACTGTGTCACCTGTGGTCCCTGCTGGCCAGGCTCACGATAGCAGGACAAGGTTTGAAAAGGGTTAGTGACACTAGGGTTGTCCTGATTTTATAGGGACAGTCCCAATATCTGGCACCTATTACTCCCCATCCCCGTCCCTGGCGCCTATTACTCCCCACCCCTGCCAGCTTTTCACACTTGCTGTCTGGTCACACCCTAAGTAACATGGATTCTAATAATAAAATCATAAAGAATATTTAACAATTCACTGTGCTCTACAGGGCATTTCATGCAAGGATCTCAAATCACTTTGTACATACTGAGCTGGATTCTTCTCCCTGCACCCCCACCCTCTGGGTACCAGGGTGCCCTCAGTCCCCACAACTAGTCTTTTAAACACACCCATCAGAAAGCAGCACCTGCCCCTGAGTTCAGGGTGTTCAGCACGTCGCAGTATCAGGGCCACAGAGATTAGAGATGGAGAAGGCCTGTTAGGTCCTTCTGTCCAGTTCAGGATTGTTTCCCACAGTCTGCTCTCCAGGGCTCTGTCCATTCTGGTTTTAAATGACTCAAGCGATGGGGCTCCTGACCTTTCCCTTGGGAGTTGGTCATACTGAACAGATTTTACTGTCAATATTTTCCTAATATTCATCTTAAATGTTCCTTTCTTCACTTGAATCACTTACCTCTTGTGCCATGCTCCGTAATTCCTCTCCCTCCCTAGCGATTAGTCCCTTCAAATGCATGCAGACGAGGGATGTCACATCCCTGGATTCAGCCTCCTTGCTGGATTTATTTGGCCCCCCGTAACATATTCAAATTCTGCACAAGATTATATTCCACTTGATTTATTTTATAACCATATGGTAAAAATGAGAACGTCAGCAATTGTTCAGTAGTAATGTGCCGGGACATGTATTTTTATGTCTGTTTTTGCGAGCAAGTAGTTTCTAAGTGAGGTGAAACTCAGGGGGTACAAAAGACAAATCAGACTCCTGCAAGAGGTGCAATAGCCTGGAAAGGTTGAGAGCCACTGACAACCTAACCAGGCGTATGTAGATTTAATCTTTCCTCGTTAATTCATGAAGCCTCTCCACCACTTCTGATGTAGACAAGTATTATAAACCTAGGGGGAATCAAGGTGCAGAAGTAGGTTGAGTCTAGGGTGTATAGCCAGTCAGTGGCAGGACTGGGCGTTCCTTCTCCAAGTCCTCCCTGCTCTAACTACTAGGTAACACTCCCTCCCAGAACAGAGTCTAGAACCTTGTATGAAACTCTGGACCCCTCTCTCCGGGGTGGGAAGAGAATGCAGGATTCTTGTCTCCCACCCAGCTTCCCTACTCTAGACCATACTCTAGACCTCCAGCTCACAGACTTGGCAAGTGTTACGTGGGGTTCTGGCTCCAGAGAGACGTGTCTGCTGTTTTTCTGGAGCGGACAGGGTTCCAGAATGAATCATTGTATGGGACCATGTTCATAAAGGGCAGACTGAAATGAATGTTTACTAATGAGAGCTGCTTGGCTCTCAGGAGACCAGTTTATGAAAAATAAATCACAGTGCCCTTGCTTTGGAAAACTGGCTGTTAATTACAGGCAGCCTCCCTTTGGGATGTTCACACTGGGAGGCTGAGAATAAATTGCCACAGTGGTGAAAACAGTTACAGCGCCCTCAGAGTGATTAACTCTTTAACCTCCACTTTGTCTAGGTTTTGTCTCTTTCTGGAAAAACCACGGGGGTCTTTGATCCCAGAGGTTGGCAACGGGGTCATGGGCATCAGCCTACAGCATCAATAGTAATGCCTTGTGCTTAGCTACAGTGTTGCCTTTCATCTGAGAATCTTCCTCAAAGCTCTTTAGGAGCAGAATTGGTCCTGTGTTACAGGCAGGGAAAATGAGGAAGATTTGGCGATGGTCATACCGCACATCAGTGGTGGGAATAGACCCCAACAGCCTGAGTCTCAGATACCCTGTTTCTGCACTTGGAACATGAGCAGTGAATTAAGTGGCTTTCAGCCCCCTTTGCACTCCCTGGCCCATTTCCTCAGTAGCTCCACTGATTTCACTAAACCAATGATGATTTCCATCATCGGAGGATCTGGCTCCCTGTGCTCCGGCTCTGCTGGGCCCCTGCTCTAAGTTAGAGGAGCTTGAAGGCTGCTCTAACTTACACTCTGCTTCACACGGCCCCTGGTTGTAGTGCAGTGTGCTCTGGACATGCCCCCAGTCTGCCCCCTCTGCCAGAAGGTGGAAGTGGGGCCAATGTTCTTGCAGTCCTACACCCTCTGTGTGGGGCTGGGAGGGTGCAGCATGACATAAAGGGGCCTTCGCGGAGAACCAGGCCCCCAGAATCAAGAGAGGGGGAACGGGGCTGTCATGGCCACATCAGACTGTGCTGATGTCAGAGCCTGAGGATGGTGATGCAGGGAGCATGGCGACGGGATGACTCTGGGTCTCCCAAGAGATGATTAGGTGTTTCTCTAGCTGTGTAAGGGCCAGTGTCACTGGTCTCTGGGGTAACCTATGAACACTGGACTTGGGCTGTGGAGCCGGGTAGCCGCTCAGTGCCTGCTAAGTTGTGTAGCAGCCTAGGGGAACTGACTGGATTTTTCAGTCCAGTCGGTCTCATTGTTTCCTCGTGCTCCCCCGTTTCTCTGTCTGTATCCACCTGTTGTCTCTCCTTTTGTCCTTAAATTGTTGGCGTTTGGGGCAGGGGCCATCGCTTCATTCTGCGCCTGTACAACACCCAGCACCACAGATTACTGGTCCAAGACGGGGGCTCCGAGGCGCTAACAGACTAAAAATAAGACTAAATAGTTTCTCGAGGTTTTATCCCCGTAGCGTCTGAACGCTCACCATGGTGTCTTCCCTGACAGTGCATCTCTGGGTAGCCGCTCTAGGAGTGGAAGGGGAGTGGAGGTATCAAGGTTTATTCAGCTTCTTTGCTGAGGCCACCAGTCAAGAGCGAGTAAGGACTAAGGGGATGCTGGGGTCACCTGTCCCTGGCACCAGGACTGAGATCCACCAGCTCATGTCACACAGGCCATCAGTCGTCGCCAGCCCAGGCTGGATTGAAACTGACTTACAGGTGACAGATCTCTGTAGCCCATTATTACCAGTGTCCTGAACCATCCAGTGGCAGCTCACAGGCCTGTGAGTACGAAGCAGGCTCAGTTCCTGCTGGCTTAGAGGGCTCCGGAGCCAGTGCCTGCCAGTCTAAGGAGCCAGACCCTAAGGGCCTTATTCTGACTGAACCTGCTCCCGCTCAGGTGGAGTTTCAGGCTAAGGCGTGTGCAGGGTGGAGGGTGACTCTCCCATCTGATTCCTGCACTGCTGGTACGCAGCCCGCTGAAAGGCTAGGGAGGCGCCAGGGCAGAACAAGAGAGTCACGAGGGGAGAAGCCAGCCCGGACCTGCAGAGCACATACAGTTCCTAGCATGATGTTTAGAGAAACCTGCCCAGAACACGTGACTGGCTTGTACGGGGCCAGCGGGTCCGGATCTCCCTGACCCTGGCAGCTCTAGATTGCCAGCTGCGTATACCTCCAGGCCTTTGGCTGGAGCCAAGCATGGGTGTCTTATGGGACGCCAGTGTCTGGCATTCCAACTTTTCCCGCTCGGTTTCCTTCCAATCTCACCCCTGCCCCCCAGCACAGCAACCTCCAAGCTGTGTTGTTCTGCCTCCCAAAAGCCATCTCTGTTTCTCCTCCACTTGCAGCAGGTGCCTAAAGTCTCCCAGAATTCTTTGCAGCTGCGAAGCGCAAAGGATTGTGGGGCTCAGCTGAGCCCCAAAAGGCAGAAATTGTGGGGGGGAGGGGAGGAGCCAGAAACATACAGCTAAAGAAGGGCAGGTTGGGAGTGGCCTGTGAGGGTCTGTCATCCCACCTTTGTCACTTACAGGGGACCCCGAGTCAATGGGCCCCTAAGGCTGCCCTTGTCCCTCTTTCTTCCTGCTTGGGATGGGAGAGGATGGGACACCCCCAAAGCCCCATTTCTCATGAGGTCCAAATGATTGCATCCCCGTGGTTCACGCTCAGCTCAGTGACCTGGGAAGCACTGGCCCAAATGCATTTGCTCTCTGTCCCCAGGACTTTCTTGGTGGACACCCCTCCGCTCTGCTGTTCTCTCCCTCTTTAGCTCAGGTGCAGGGGGAGGTGCAAGAGGCATTTGTGTGGGGGTTTGGGTTGGCATGATCGTGTGTGTGTTGTTCAGAGCAGGGTGGGGTGCCTGGAGGACCACACATATTGTGATCTTTACCAGCTGCGAGGAACAGGCCCCGAGCAGCACCATAACTTGTCAGTTTCTGCCTAGCTCTTCCTCTGGGGCTAGTAACATTGGGGAGCGGTCGGTGTTGTGGGGGCCAGTTGATGCAATAGCAATAGATAGGGCGTGACTCTGCCCCACCTCCTCTAGGTTTCTGCCTGTGTAATTGTACTGACTTCAGGGGGTTTGCAGGCAAGAGTAAGTGACAAGAGGCTCAGAGCCTTTGGTTTTTAATTTGGCAGGATGGTGCGTGAAGGTGTCTCTATGTGTGTGCATGCCGGGTGTGTGCGCGCGCACACTTGTGCATTGTGTGTATAGAACAATGTTTAAATGATCTAAATAAAACCAAACTTTCCAGCCATCCCAGAAGAACATGTCTGTGCTTAGGGGAAGCGTTAATTAGGACACCTGTCAGCACGCCCAGTTTCAAAGGGCTTCTCTCATCATTAATTCCTGAAGCTCATAACACCCCCCAAGGAAGGAGAGAGGTTTTTGTCTTCCCTGGTTTGGCGGGTGGAAAAACTGAGGCGTGGCGAAAGGAAGTGATTTCGGGGCTGGGATTAGAACACAGCTCTGGGCACCCCAGAACAGCCCCACTTCCTCGACCGGGATGGAAAAGCCCGTGTTTATGAATGCGAAAGCAGAGTCTTTCATACGACCTTCCTGCTCTGATAATGAGCCCAGAATGCAGACGCAAGCTCAGCGCTGTGCACACAGGCATGTGTGTTTGGGATTCACTTTGTAAACAGGCGCCTGCATTCATGCACTCAAAAATCCTCCCCCAAAAAATTCACCACTCCCCGGGGTGCCTCTCCAGCTCACACCTTTGTTTATACAGCTACCGCATGGGGCAAAGAACAGGGTTCTGTCTGCTGGGCTCTGCCGGGCTGGGTCAAATTATTTGGAAGACGACTGCTTCTTGCCACAGTCTCTGATAGTTTCTGAAACAGGCTAAGCCTTCCAACGGAGCATAAGGCGTTAGCTCTGTACTCTTGTCCCTGAGCAGGGTCTGGGTGGCCCCAGCTAGGGACAGGAGAGCGTTAAGAAGAGATCTGCCCCAAAGCAGCAAGTACATGAGCCAGTTATTAATGAAGACACACTTGTTCCCAGTGAGGCAGGGCAGTGCTATCATCCTTAGCCCACAGATGGGGAAACTGAGGCACAGAGCAGGGAAGCAACTTGCCGAAGTTCAACCAATGAATCAGAAGCAGAGCTGGGGTCTCGATTCCCAGTTGTGAGCTCTAAGCACTAGATGGCACTCCCTCTCCTCTGCACGGGTGTTGCAAGCCAGGGGTGAGTGGGCCTGGCAGGCCAAGGGTCCTCTGGCCGTAGGAACTAGGGAGGAGGTTGCAGTTGCAATGCGGGATAGAAGGAGGATAAGTGGAGGAGACAGGCAGAACCAGGGGTGGGTGTGGTAGAAGGGGATTGGAGAGCAGGGAGTGGGGGAATAGAGAGCATGTAAAAACTCTGGGGAGGGTCAGAGAGGAAGCTGCGGGAGAGAGCAGGGGATGGAAATTATAGGGCGTGGAGACGGAGAGTTGAAGGTTGGAAGCAAAGAACCAGTGCGCGGAGCAGAGTGCTGAGGGGCAGAGAGAGCTGGGGGTGCGTGGCAGAGCATTAGGGTTGGGGAAGGGACCAGCGCATTGGGGCAGGGGAGAGCAGGGCTCTGGGGCGCTGGCCTCTGCAGTTTTGTAACATTCCCTGCTTTCTTCTCTTTCCCCAGCTGCTGATTTCCCCACCCGCCCCTTCCCTTCGCAGCCAGTATTTATGTGGCTGGTACACACCAAAGTAATGTGGTGTCGCTATAGATCATTCTCAGCGCTATAAAGCTGGCAGGATGAAATGAGTTTAGTGCACAGGAGAGGAGGAATGATTGAAAATGTTGCAGATTTGTTCAAGGCCTCATCTCACTTTTGCCCAGAACGACTCCCCTCTCTAATCAGCCGGTCCCAGGGCGGCTTCTCTTCTCGTTGCTCTTGATTAAATCGGCCTCTGCAGTTTTTTACATATTTATTCCACGGCTGGGGAGGGGATTTTGTGTTGTCCCCGGTTGGTTTCTAAACACAAGGGCAATGGAACTGATCCTGTGCGTGGGTCCAGAGATAGAAGGGCTCTTGAAGGGGTTGTCTCTTCTGCACTTTGGCTGGGCAGCAGGTATTGAATATCTCAGAGTTCAATCTGCAGCAAAATCTCCCATGGAGGAATCAATTTCTCTATCTCCAAGTGTGCGTATAAAGATGTTATTGTTAATATTTGTATTACTGTAGTGACTGGGAGCCCCATTGTGTTGGGTGCTGTACAAACACAGAACACAATGATGCACTCCCCTTGTGTTTCCAGTCCTTCCTCTTGTGCTGGGATCGATCCCCCAGGCTTTACAAACACAACCCTAGAAATTAGTGGCTGGGAAATTATTATGTTTTTCCCCTGAAAAAAAAGCTATGAAAATCTCCCCATTTTTGTTGACTTTTCCCTCCCAGATTTTCTTAAAAACCAACAAGCCCCCAAACGGAACCATTTGGGGATTTCATTTTTTGGATGACCACTTCTATGAGGTCACTGTTTCGCGGAAATTCCATTTTTCACTGGAAAAAAAGGGTTGACCAAAATATGTCAAGCGGCCCTAATTAATCTTCTTGAGTCCTGCTCTGGGATGAGGGAGCTGCCAGGACTGGAGTTGAAGGGAATGGGGTTGGTGACCTAGTAGGTGGTTCTCTTCCCTCTAAGTCAATGCTGAACCAATGTTCCCTGCCCAGCTCCTGATCCCCCTGCCCGGCATGGAGTGCACTGGGGGAGGTGGGACTTTCCTTGTGCTTATGCCGCTGCTCACATTTCATCCACATAAGGGATCATTTGGCATTTACAAGAGCTTTCCTTAAAAGGATTAACCTCAACACATGCGTTCTGGTGCCCTTACCACACGTGATCTTCAGACGCAATAACAAGATGTAAGACCCAAGGCTCAATGCCAGTTTAGATTGAGCTACTAACTGGGATTCATTGATTACAGAAGCCAGGCCAGGCTCTGGCTTCTCATCTGATCTGCAGAGAGACACGAGGGATAATAAAATCTATGTGGATCTTTGACATCTATCCTCTTTCCCATGAGGCTTTTGGACATTATTTGAAGGCTGATTAGCACTTAGTGCTAATCGGGCTTCTGTCTGTGTCATGGAAACTCACCTTCCACTCAGCAGCTAGATAGCTGGCCGTGCTGAGTATGTAGCTGGATGACATTCTGCCTGGCAGCTCTGATGAGAAGACTCCTGGAAGCAGTGGGGCTGGAAACCTGCTAGCAAGGAGCTGAGGGGGCTAAAGAAAGAAGAAAACCGCAGGAGCTGAAAGGCTTCCTATTTGCAGGTCTCCAGCTATGAACAATAGGATGAAAGCAAGCAAAAGGGAAATTAAAGCTGATTGTCAGGAAACATTTCCTGAGAAGTAACGAGATCTGTTAGACCGTGGAATGGTCTCTGAAGTAGGGAACCTGCAGTTTCCACCATTAAAAACTAGACAGGAGAAAGCTGGTCCTTTTTAACTGGTTTCCAAAGTATCACATTGATCTTACTTCTACTATAGCTCAGCTGAGCTAACGGGGTGTAAAAGTGGGGAGAATCAGGCCTCAGATATTGGTTTGATTTCCTACACACATTGGGGTTTTGAAAACCAGTTTAGCCTTTTTGTTTTTAAGATGGCACTTAAAATATTGATAACGGTTTGATAACGGCATGGTGCCAACTGGCAAGGATGTCAATGTAACTTCCCTATAAATCAGGTCAATTGCGTTGCCATGGTGAAGGCTGTGATCTCATAGAGAATGAAATTATCTGATCATGAGCAGAACTAAGGGGGCAGAGATTCCAGTCAGAGCAAGAGAGAGGAAGGGAGGGAGACAGACCAGGTGATGGGCAGCGACATCTCAGATTCCCAATATCCCTGTCTGCTCATGTTCTACTGAAACCCACCAACACCCTCCCTCACCGGAAATCCTCCGTCACTTCAAAGTACTGTTAGCAAAGGGCACCAGGAGATGGATGTGACTCCTGTGCTACTTTATCTTCGTGTTCTGGAGCACTGATTATTGGTACTGGTACACACACGGCTTATTGTGACTTTTGTCTTCCGCTTGAAACCCCCTCTCTTTCCAGCATCTGCTAGAAATGAGTCTCCTTACAAATAAAACTGCCAGTGGGGATAGATGGATATTTGATCAGTATGGGTTTTGAAATCAACACATTAACACTAACCGCACGTCACTTAAGTTTGTTAGGGGTGAAACACTGCTGATGAGGACTCTTCCTTTGCTGGTTATCCAATATATATATATATATATATATATATATATATATTCCTTTCTGGAGCCCCTAGGCAAGGGGAAAAAGGGACACTAAAACGAGGTTAACCCCTGGTTCACCAGAGACCTGGTAATGCCCCCACATCTTGATACAATTAGCTATATCCATCTATAGGCTTGGGAGACAGAGGTGAGGGAATGCTTTTGGAAAAGCTGGACCCAGATTTGAGCGGAGCCCCCGCCAAGATCCTCAGCAGGTGTAAATCAGCACAACTCCATCGAAGTCAGTACATTGATTTACACCACCTGAGAATCTGGCCTTGTTTTTAATGACGCCTTGTCTGCAAATGCAGAATGATTTTATATTCTTGCTATAATTAAACATTTTTCCTGCAGGGAAAGACCATGCTGACTGACTCCATCTCCTTCTGAGGACATTTTCCCCCCACCGTCTTCTCTAATTAAATTTGTTACAGTAGTTAGTTGGGCTCCCTGTCTCCTTTTGCTTGAACAGGTTATACATGGTGCTTGCAGAGAGAAAGGAGAGTTTTGTGGCTACAGCGCTAAACTGGGACTCCAGAGAGCCAAGTTCAGTTCTTAATGCTACTTTGCCCGTGTGACCTTTGGCAAGTCACAAAACACTTTGTTCAGTGTTCAAGCCTAAAAAGAGGCACAACAGTGTGGCATGCAGGAACAGCCGTACTGGGTCATACCAAAGGTCCATCCAGCCCAGTATCCTGTCTATAGGCAGTGGCAAATGCCAAGTGCCCCGGAGTGAGTGAACCTAACAGGTAATGATCAAGAGATCTCTCTCCTGCCATCTATCACCCCCCTCTGACAAACAGAGACTAGGGACACTGTTCCTTACCCAGCCTGGCTAATAGCCATTAATAGATTTAACCTCCATGAATTTATCCAGTTCTCTTTTAAACCCTGTTATTTCTTCCTTTCTCCACAAATACAAGCTTCTCTTACCATCATTTCCCAAAACTAGAGGCCCCTAAGTTCCTAGACATTACCTTATACATGAGCACACTATGATACTAGAATAGCCTATACTGGGAAGCTATCTATTGCAACAATTTAGGCCTTCGGTGAGGCATGGCTAGAAAGGGTTAAACATCCTGCAGAATAAAGAACCCTCAAGAGACATGTAGGGAGATGATGTTTGTGTTTTTGTGTATATACATATGCATGAGTAGGGTCAACCATATAATCAACAGTTCCTGTCTATGCTGTATCCTGATAATTCAGAAGTCAAAAGAACAATCTTTAAATGAATTGTAAACATGGGATGTCTTGGTATTTCTCTCTCTTTGAAATGTACTTTGATGGTGGCATGGGTGCCGACTTTAGCCAGCACTAGTGGGTGGTTGTGTCCCCCCGGCCCCGCACCCTTTCCAACCAAATCCCACACTTAGAACTAAAATTACCTTCCCTGGCAATACTTCCCTGCTCGCAAGCACTGAGACCAGGGGGGTTCAAACAAAGAGAACTTGTGCGGGGGTGGGAAGGAGACACAGAGTAAACATGGGAAAGCCGGCAATTAACAAATCAACACTTGCTATTGGGCAGGATGGACTCCCCCCAGCACCCCCCACCCAGGTGCCTTCACAATAGTCTTAACCTCAGGCCTCCTTTCACAGTTGCAAGGGAGTAAAGAGGCAACATGTTCCTTCCAGCACTAGCCCCTTCCCTCATCTGGGCTTCTCCACTTACAGTTTGTCGTTCAGGCTTGGCACAGTCCAGCAGAGTCCAAAATCCAGGCAGGTCCATCTCCAGCCCTGAAGGGAAGTGTTGCTCGGGCTACACCAGGGGTTGCTATATCCTACCACCCACTGCAGGTGAAGTGATGACAGCTTTCATGCTGGGCATGGAGCCTGACACCAAAGTCCACAATTGGTATGTAGCTCTCTGAGGTTTCTACCCAAGCCACCTTGAACTCGTCCTCTACACAATTTATTACACACACTGAAATACAGCCTTTGCTATACGCTATGTATCTGGAGATAGAGAACTTACCACAAAGGATGCACTCCCCACAGAAAATGACAACCCTTTTCCTGCCATCTTTTGTTAGTTGTTGCCAGGCTCTGGTACCCAACTATGCCTGACTGTTGTAAGGTTAGGATGACCCCTTCCTCATGCACTATGGGTGCCATCCTCTTGCCCCTTTTCCTCCTTGACAGGGATAACAATATTTAATTGCCCCCTAAATTAAAACTTAATTGAAATTTGATCAAAACACCCCCGAACTATCATATACTAGAAATGCAAAAGAGACATGGCCCATTCACTTGCTTCCTTTTGCTCCTCAACAGGTGATGGCAGCTCCTTCCATGATGGAGCTTCTGTCCCTCTGGAGTTCTCAAGGAGCTGTGGTCTGCTCTTCCCCCTGTTCACTCACCAATGGGTGTCAAGAGCAACCTGCTGCTCCAAAGATGCAGGCTCCTGACATTTGTGCCAGAAAGGAATCCCTTTCATACGGAAAAGGGATATTATTACTTAAAAGACAGCTTTAGCTTTTATTTTGTTTTCCCCAATGCACTCGCAGGAGAATAAAATTACCCAAGTACAAACTTGACTTTGGATTCCTTTTAATATTTTATAGACATCAAACACAGCACTTCCAAAACACTTAATTAAAACCCTGATGGTATCATTTAGATCTCGTGCTTCAAAGGAAGCAATGATGTCAGTTTCCTTGTATCTTTAAAAGCGCTCAAATGGAGCAAGGGTGTTAGGAGCAGCCCTTGTCTCTGGAGAGCAGAGGGGCTCCAGGATGTGGCTGTGACTAGCCAGGAGCTCAAGGGATGCACTTAATTACTTAGGGATTAATTTTCCAGGGATTTAGGAGCACAAGTCCCCCTGACTATCAGTGGGATTTGACCTTCTAAACCACTTAAATGCTTCTGAAAATCCCACTCTTAATCTGCACAAAAGGCAGCAGATTGGACCTGCATTTTTTTTTAATCCAGATGTTGGGCTCCAAAGACTACTGATCCCAGCACGCAAAGCTTCAGTTTAATCCAAGCAGCTAAGCCAAGATGGAGCATTGCACAATGGGAGCTGTAGTCTCTGGGTCCTGCATCTCTGTATTAAAGAGACAGTCTCAGGCTGCGCGGTGAATTCTGTGGCCTGCATTGTGCTCCCCTAGAGGTGTAGATGTGAGCCAAACCCTATTCACTTTGAATGGCAAAGAATCCATTGACTTCAAGATCTAAGATTTGGCCCCTTGGGACACAGTTTCCAGATCTGGGCCGCTAAGGTGGGTTACCCGGTTCCATATGTAGTCAAACACATGGGGACAGAGCTTGCCAGAGGAACTGACCCTGAATGTGCCAAACACCCAGCATCTCTCATGATCCATTGGAAGGGACCTATTTGAGCACCCAAATATGAAATGGGCCCCTGACTTACAGTCCTAAGGATGGAAGCAGGACTCACTGTACCTTAATGCCAGCAGACAAATCACACCGGCTCTCATGTTCTGTATCATTCTGCCACTTGGACAATTGCCTTGCTTCCCAATCCAGTGTCTCCAGACAAGTCTTTCCTGTCCCATTTCTTTATTGTAGTAAACCCTGATGCCCATCAACCCAGCTGTGCCCAGATTTACTCCCAAGCAAGTTGGCGTGTGGTAAGTCTGTGTCTGGTACTGCATTGAAGGTGAGGTGGGATCAGAGATCTGTGAATTCATTGGGGCAGACAGGACTGACATGCTCTTCCTATGTGTTTGTACAGATCCTAGCACAACAGGCCCCGTTCTCAGCTGGTCTATTGTAATACAAACAACAATAATAAAAATAATGAAAGTATTGGGATAAACCAAGTGTTTGCTTCCTATTGTGTGGTTTCTCTCTTCTCTCAGACTTACCTAAAATGTGATCTTCTACGTGGTTGGACTAATGATAATCAGCATTCCTTTGTTACCGTCCCTTGGAGGATCTCAAAGCTCTTTGCAAACATTAATTAAGACTCACAACTCCACTGAGAGGGACATATTATTCCCATTTAATAGATGGGGAAACTGAGTCAAGGTGAGGCAAAGTAATTTGTTGAAGGTCACATGTATAGTCCATGGCAGATACAGGAAGGACTCCCAAGTACTTTCCAGACCCTGACTTAGACTGCTAAGCAACATGGAACATGCATTGCTAAACTGTTCGATTCTTTCCCTTTAGTGCTTTTGTTAGAAGCTGAGGAAATCAGTGGGTTACCAAAGCAGCCTCTTCTTCGCACCATTACAAATAAAAGCTGCTTCCCATGATCATCATTGCTTAGTGAATGCCAGGGTCTGACATGTGTCATAGGCTCATTTTTGCACACATTGAAATCAGCAGCAATTGTCCCACTGACTTCAGACGGAGCAGGAGCAGCCCTTATCTGTGCCACAGTCCTGCTCAATCTCTCTCTGACTCTGGAGAGCTGCAGCTTCCCATGTGCTGAGCTCAGATCCAGCAAAGATGCAGGGAGGGGTCGGTTTGATTTTTTTAAAGGTGAACTTCAAAGGAGCAGTAAAGGGCACAAAGAAAAAAAGAATCATTTGTGCTCTGTGGTTTCTCTTTCAAGAGAATTTCATGCTAGTGAAGGCTGCTGGCTTCGCCACCCTGGAAACCATAGCTCTAAGTTTATAACCCGAGTAGGTACCAAGTAGTAGCAGGGCAAGCTGCCCCCAAGCCATGCTGCCAAGGTGCCTTCACCTGCTCCTGGAGTGACCCCACTTCTTAGAGCA
The DNA here is from genome assembly GCA_007922305.1 of Dermatemys mawii. Taxonomy (NCBI): domain Eukaryota; kingdom Metazoa; phylum Chordata; order Testudines; family Dermatemydidae; genus Dermatemys; species Dermatemys mawii. Next base: position 7,825,954 of record ML677388.1, read on the forward strand.
AGAGGGGAGTTTGTTTTCTATGGCCCAGCCCATCCTTGGCTGCTGCTGACACTGGGAACCAGGGTGAGATGGGAAAGGGAGCGGTTAATGCCAGTTGCAAAGGGATACCTCTCTTTCAGGGACCGGACTGAGACCTTCCACTTCATCTCACTCATGGCATGGAACAGCCTCAGCTGGTGGACTGTGGTCCCTGCTGGCATAGACTGCAAAAGCGAAAGGTTCAGTAGCCCAGGACTAGGGCCCTGAGCCATCCAGCTCTCACAAACTAGTGGCTAGCCCTTGGGCCATCGAATCAATGACGAAAGACTGGCCCATCCCCGATTATAACACAAGGCTTTTAACCCAGCTAGGAGGAGGCAGAAGTTGCAGAGGGTGTGGCGGGATCCTTGAATCATCTTGGTGTCAGCCTAGGGTGACCAGATAGCAAGTATGAAAAATCAGGACAAGGGGTGGGGGAATTATAGGAGCCTATATTAAAAAAGGCCCCAAATATCGGGACTGTCCCTATAAAATCGGGACATCTGGTCATCCTATATCAGCCTGTCTCCCTTACAAGGGAAAATCCCCACTGTGACCAGTATGACCCCAGCAGCCATTCATAAGGGGACTTACAAGGCAGGGCGGCTTGAGAAGAAAATGAGAATAAGGAGGATTAAGAAGGCAAATAGGAACAAAGAGTGGGGATTAATGACACAGAAACAGACTGATGAGAGAAGCAGGAGGAGGGGATGGGAGCCGGGAGCCGACTCCGAGTGCTTGCAGCAAGAGGACTGGGGACAGTTAGGGAGGTGAAGGGCAAAGATTTGATTGAGTTAGCACCAGTCTTTCTGAAGCCCTGAGCTTTTGAAGCCTCACTGAAGCCAATGGGAGCTGCAGGTGCTCAGCACCTTTGAAAACCAGGCCACCATCATTCAGTAGATTGGTGTTTGGGATACGTGCACAGTCCCTGCCCTCACACTTCCCTATAGGCCAGGGGCCAAATCCCCCCCCTAACCCCTGCAGTGGTCCTGATGCTCTCTTGCTACTAGAGACTCTAACTACTAGAGTCCACTGCATCCCAGTTAGAGTCAGCAAGGAACACTGCACTCCCATATAGAAAGCAAGGTGCTGCTACCTTGACTCCACTGGGGATTTCTCATTAAATTCCTTTCCAGTCAGGAAGTTTGAGAGTTGATTCTCTCCCTCTCCTGCTGTGCCCAGAGCTTTGTAATCAGCCTCAGGCTCCCAAGAGGGAAACTGAATGGCTGGCACAGGGGCTGGCTGAGGGGAGCACAAAGAAATAGCTGATGAGGCTACAGGAGTGTGTGTGGTGGCGGTAAAGGGGGGAAGAGGGTTGGATTTCCTGGCACTCCCCCTCCCTGATAAAAGACCTCTCATGGGGGACTTCCTTGCTTCTCCTAAAACCATCTCTCTGCTCCGAACACTCGGAGGCCACGCCGGATATTTCCCCTTTTCCTGCCCACAAATGAACTGCTGAGAAGATGCAGCGGAGTGGGCCAATTTTTCCTGCTCATCCTATTCCAGGAATAAATCACTGCCAGGACTTTTCCGTGGCAGGGCGCGGGGAAAATCCCCCTGACAAGCAAATCACTATCAAGTCAGGTAGGAGGAGGTGATGGTGGGGGAGGGGGACTTAGCTTTCTCCATAAAGCTAAGTCTGATTTTTTTTTGGGGGGGGGGGGTGGGAAGAAAATCCCCCTGGCACCTCCCTACGCCGATCACATCACTGTACGGGGTGCAGGCGGGGAATGAATCCCGTGGATTTCCCCATCTATGATTCACTGTTACGACTATCCAGGGGGTGGGGGGCGATTTCTAGGCTCTCTCCCGAGCCCCTACCAATACATGTGTCAGGCTTAGGCTCCCCTCCCAGACTCCTGTTTGGGGAGGGGGCAGCTGCACCCCTCTGGGGCCGGCCCGAGACGGGAGCGGAGAAGACACGGCTGCCTCGGGGATTCGCGGCACACGAGGGCTCGGAGAGTCCAGCGGGCAGCCGCCTACCAGCCAATCGGAGCGCAATCCCAGGACCTGTCAATGCCCCTCCCCTCTTCTGAGGCTCGGTTAGGAAGGAGTTAAGGAGAAGCCCCGCCCTCTGAGGGGCCGGGAGACGAATGAGAGACGAGTGGGTGGGGCCGGGATGGAATGTTGTGAAAGTGGCCTTAGAACGCTGTGTAACAGCTGCTGCCTGGCAGCCAGAGGGTGAGAGACGGAGAGCACGAGTAGAGAAATAGATGAGTAGAGCCAGATAGGTGGCTAGAAATAATCCTAGAGGGATCAGAAAGAAAGGGAAAGGAAAATCAGTAGAGCAAGAGAGATAGCAAGATAGACCCACAGAGAGAAAGAGACCGAAATAGACAGAAGTACGGAGAGGCGAAAGGCGATCAAGCCAGATCCATACCCAAAAAGAGATCAGGATAAGTAGTCAGCTAGAGAAAATTGAGGGTTTGGGGAGGAAAAGATATAAATGTGGTTTAATAGAGAGTGATAGAAGAGGAAGCGAGTGGAGAGCAAGAAGAAATGAATCATGGATTAGGGAGGAGGACACAGAAACAGAGGGAAAATAGACAGGGAGAGAAAGGTGACTGTACAGTAACTAGGACATATTCTACATCAATATGTCCATGCCATACATGCACACAGAGGTAGAGGGGGCTAATTACATAAGGTAAGACAAGAGAACATAGTTCTTCAGACACCCAGAGAAGTGGGAGATTTTTTTTTTTTTTTTTTTTTTTTTTAAAAAAACCACCCCTACACATACAGGCTAACCAAAGGGGATAAAGAGAAAGCTTAATAACAGGCAGAAAGATCATAGAGCTTACTCCTAAAAGACCTCCAAAGACTCTCTAATGAGACTGAGGCTGTCACTATAACTCTGATCAATTAGTGACCCAGAGCTGGTTTCATCATCTGCGGAAAGGGCATGGGGACATGTTTTCAACACTGCCAGCTCTTTAACTGGAAATTCTCTTCAAACACAGCAAGAAGCTAAAATTCAAAGCTCCACAGACAGAACAATCGAAGGGATAGCAGATTGGAGTCCCGGCTGCTCTCTTAGCACTCTTCAATGGCAGAGGAAGCACTGATCTCCATCTATGGACCATTGAAGGTAAAGGGGAGACTGAGATTAAAAGCTGGCAGAAATGGAAAGGAAAAGATTTCTAAATGAGAGCCTTAGAGTGAGCCACGCAGAGAGACATTTATCTGGTGCATGCAGAAAAGTGTGAACTTTTGATACACAGAGAAGTCTGAAAGCGCGGGGGCAGAGGGGTGGAATCCTACATCTGAACCAAAAAAGCAAAGCATGGGGGAGCAGATTAAAATGACACAGAATATTAACCCCAGAGAAAGGAATGGTGTAACCTCTCTCTCCCGGGGTTTAAGAGCCAGGCTAAGCAGTGGTAGGAAAATGATTGTTGCTTAACACAATTTCATGCTGAAATAAATATTGCATTGTAGAAGACAGAATCGGACAGTTTGGAAATCTTGTGCGGCATCAAGAAATTGAAGGATACAGAACCAAATGGTGCTGGAGAAGCTTTGCTATCAAGTCTCCATGGGAGAACAGATTTTAAATAAGAAAAGCAAGACGTGTCCAATTTGACGTGTGCGGTGCTGGAAATGCTGGAAGAGCCTACAGGGTTAATACAGAGCTCCAAAGTCCTGAAACAGACAGGATACAAACCACATGCTCCTAATTGCTCCCACTCCAGTTTGGAAGCTGGCATTGGCTAGAGGACTTTGGATTGCGAACTGAGCCCACTGGAATGATCTTCCTTTCTGACCCTACCTGCTGACTGAGTTCACCTGGTTCAAATGAGGAGTCAGGGTTCCAGATGAACATATGCAGACCAGGAAGAAATACATTTTCATAACTTTCATTGCCTCTTGGCTTCTGCTTTTCTTTTTTGGAGGAGACCAAATAAGACGCCTGGCCTTCCTCTCCAGAAAGAAAACCGCCGTGCTGAAGAACTGGCCTCGCTGGACAGACAGGTCCCTCCTCAAGAGCTTTGCAGATCCCGAAGAACTTCAGAACGATGGAGGCCACCACAAACGATCCGCCAAAGCCCGAAGGGAGTCAAGAATGAACATCTATAAGCACAGTAGGTGCCGCATGGAAACTTGCTTTGATTTTTCCAAGTGTGAGAAACATGGTTTCAAGGTATTTGTCTACCCGGTCGAAAGAGAGGACCCAGTGTCAGAAAGTTACCTCAAGATAATCACATCCCTTGAGGAGTCCCGATACTACACCTCCAACCCAGAAGAAGCCTGCCTCTTTATCCTAAATATTGATACTTTGGATAGGGATCATCTCTCCATCCAGTATGTCCACGACATCAACGATAAAATCCAAGGTTTCCCTTTATGGAATGATGGTCGGAACCATCTGATATTTAATCTTTACTCAGGCACCTGGCCGAATTACATTGAGGATCTAGGCTTTGACATCGGACAGGCCATCCTGGCCAAGGCGAGCTTTTACGTTGAGAACTTCAGGCCTGGTTTTGATATCTCCATCCCTTTGTTTTCAAAGGAGCATCCTCAGAAGGGTGGGGAGAGAGGCTGGCTGTACCAGAACTCTGTGCCGCCGAAGAAAAAGTACCTGCTGGCTTTTAAAGGGAAAAGGTACCTGACTGGCATTGGCTCGGACACCAGGAATGCATTACACCACATCCATAACGGCAAGGATATCATCTCCCTGACCACCTGCAAACACGGCAAAGACTGGGAGAAACACAAGGACACGCGCTGCGACAAGGATAATTCGGACTATGAAAAGTAAGTAACATTATGGATATTGAGATTACTCCCATCCAGGGATTTGGGGGGAAATCCCTAGGGGATGGAGGAAGCACCACACGAGCAGAGGCTCTGGACCAAGGTAAATAGTGCATTGGAACATAGTCAGTCAATGAAAATGCAAAGACATGGGGGGCGGGGGGGAAGATGTCTCTCCTGGCTGAGAATCAGCCCCTCCGTTGATGTGAATGGCCATTGCTTCGTTGGCTGTGATGATTTACACCAGCTGAAGATCTGGCCCTGAGCATTTAGGGTCACATGACTAGAGAAATTACACCTGTCTGTTATTTTCCCTCTTCTCATCCTAGTATATAAATCGCTGCTTAATTTCCGTGATGGGAAGTGAAATACAGGGCTTGCCTGTTCTGTATTAAAGTTCAAATAATCTAGTAAGAGCTGCTCTTATCTGCGATCAGCCCAGCTGCCCCTCTAAGATGAGATTTTCTTTTTTCCAGAATTCCAGCAGAGAGGAACGATACTTTTTTCCTCCCACACCCCGCCCCGGCATAAATATTTTGATTGGAAGGAGCCCAAACTAAACCCCCAGAGCTGAACACCCACTAAGGTGGGGATGCTTGAAATCTAGATCCAGGTTTTCGGCCCTTGGTCCATAGCAGTGCCTTGGCTGGTGGGGAGGCGGTTTTCTCGGAATATTGATTCTAGGCAGAACTTCTTAGTTTGTCCCAACAGGGGTTACCGCTGAGTTGTTGCAATGCGGTGGTTGTTAAGAGTCTTTACTCACAGAGATCACATCTACATTCGAGCTGGAGATGTTATTCCAGTCCCAGCTCAGGTAGACATACGTGCATTCGCTTTAACTGACCGAGCAGCTAAATATAGAAGCATGGCCATACGGGAGGGAAGGCAGCAGGTTGACTAGCTGTCCCCAGTACAATCTTGCCTGGGGCACTAGGGACTTACTCGGCGGGCTGGTCTGTCCTGCTACCTAAACCGCAACTAAGCTGGATGTTCCACCTTCAGCTTGAGTGTAGCTGTACCTGTAGGTGCGTCTACATTGCCAAAAAACCCCACAACCCTCTAGCAGCAGTGAGTCTTGGAGCCCAGGACTACAGTTTTGGGCTCATGCAATGGCTCTAAAAATAGCAGCGGAGCTGTTCCCGCTTGGGCTGGAGCCCAGGCTCTGAAACCCAGCAAGGGAAGTGGGTCTCTGAGCCTGCTCCTAGCCCAAAGGGAAACATCTACACCATAGATGCCATAGCGCGAGCTCGAGGCTGTAGCCCTGGGCTCGGAGACTCCTGGCCATGTTTCTGGGTGGTTTTTTGCAGTGTAGACGTAGCGACAGAGTCTGATCCCAAGAGGCGCTGAACAGCTACGTGTCCCTGGCCTTTACTCTACGCTGAGAGTGCTCAGCATCTCTCTGGCTGTAGCTGAGGATGCACTAGTTCAAGTGGGATTTTCCAGCCGGGCTATGGGGCTGGGTTGTAGGGTCAGGCTCAGCTCAGGGCTAGCGGGCATTCTTGTGACCGCACATGATCACTGACCGAAGGATTCCAGCAGGAGGAACATTCAGGTGAGGCGAGATTGGCCCAAGCTGAAGAGTTCCCCAAAGCCCCATCTGTGGTAAGAATTGGACCCACGGCTGACGACAGTTCCACCAGGGCTCACTGGCGCTCTCTGTCATGGAACTGGGTTTGGCCCAGCCATTAAACATATTCATCACCCACTAGTTACATCGAAAAGGATGACAAATATTGTTTAGCAAGGATCTAACCCCTCAGGCTCCAGGGCATATGCCACCCACTAGCTGATAGTGGTTCGGGTTAGGCAGACTCCCCCCGCAAGCAGGTAATTCTAGAATTGTTCCCTTTGGAGGTGCTGGTCTCTGGTGGAGACAGGATTTTGAATTAGATGGACCGTCCAGTCTGGCAATTCCTGCATTTGCCACTGAGCTGTTACTGGTGATGGTTGTCAACAAGGAGTCACTTTCCTGACGGTCAGTGTCTTACAGGCCGGTGTGCACACTCCGATCCTGGGTTTCGGTTCAAGCCCGTTGCTATCAGTTAGCAAGATGAGACCCAGCAAAGGGAATCCTTAGACAGAGTGGAATATTGAGAGGAAGATAATGACTGTTTTGTCCTCTTTCTTTGATACCATGCAGTGCTGTGGGGGAGGGAAAATGCTGGTTAAAGACCCCCACCTGCTTCCATCCTCTCTCAGAAATAGCCTGAGGACCTTTGACTGCTAGCTGGGAGGAGCTCAGATCTCAAGGCTTGAGAATAAGGTGCATGGGACGCGGTTTCGTTACCTCCCAGTGCAGAAGGGCTGAGGCAGCCTTGCTAGGGTTTGAAGATGTGCATCCAGGCGTATTGCACGCCTAGCCTACTGAGCTCACCCCTCCAGCCGGCGTCGGGGTGTCATTATGGACCATAGCAGCATCACGAGATTGGTATTCGATTTGCACAGCCCTCGGATGGTTCCGCTGGTCAGCAGCGGTGATATCCTGTAGCGTAGAACTGGGAAGGGTCCCATTCATTCTCCTCGCTCTTCCTCAAGGGGAGGGGACAGCTGGTACTTGTCAGATGATAGGAGTCTTGGTAGTGGCAGCTCCCAGGGGCCACACTTTGCCTGCAAAGCCCTAGGGAAGCTATACATGGGGGGATTTTTTAAAAGACTCTTTGATATGGTTTCATTAAGCAAAGATCATTAGTGCCTCGCGTCAACCCTAGCTAAGGTTTAATAAGGTTACTGGCCCTTTCAACACTGAGGATCTCGCACTGAAGTAGTGATTGGGTTCAGAACAATGATTCTGGCACAGTATACAGCACCTTCCGTTGCCTCTAGATCACTGGCTGGTATTGACAAAGCCCATAACCATCCGACAGCTGGTGAGCTTCCTTGCTGTTGTAGTCACATGGCTCCCATCACTGCCATGTCCGAACAGCTCCTGATCTGTCATGTGTTGACCTTCATACGACCCTGTGAGGCAGGGCAGTACTGTTATCCCCATTGTACAGATGGGAAACTGAGGCATGGAGGGAGGAAGTGATTTGCTCAAGGTCAGCCAGGGAGTCTGTGGCAGAGCTGGGAATTACACCCAGGCCTTCTGCATCTCAGTCTGGCACCTTAGTCACTGCCAAGCTCTCCCTAGTGGCCAAGTCACCACATCAGAGCCCCCTTTTTTGGCAGTCTCCGAAGATGCCAAGGCTGGAACCGGTCTTGAGGCACTGAGCTACCTCCCAGACTGAAAGGTGAGTCTTGTCCAGATCAGGGTGAAGGCAGCTAGCCTGGAAAGCAGGCACCAGCTGGTGCTCCAGCTGTTTTGTGGATGGGTAGGCCGTGCTAACTGAGATCACAAGGCCTGGTACCAACACGGGCAGAGAGGATGGACTCCAGAACTCGCCAAGGCTTTCTGTCCTTGCCCATCTCTGCTCACAGGGACAGATGCCCTGCGGCAGCCCCATAATAGATTCGTAAGATCGCCGGGAGATCAGATCAACAGGAAAGGCCTCTCAGGACAGCAGCATTAGCGCCATCGTTGGCTGCTAGCATTAAGAGGTAGCGGGAGGTTAATATGTGGGCTGCATGTGTCATCAGGTGGGGAAGATTATCAGGGGCTGCAGGGAGTCTCTGAGGAGTCAGGGAAATGAGAAAAGATCATCAGAATTCCAGAGGCCCCTGGACACAGAGGCTGAAGCATTAAGTCAGTGAAAGCCCCTCCGGAGCCCTGCCCCGTGGTTTTGCTGCTGGGGATGTTGCCCTGTGAGGCTCGAAGGAGGAGCCCAGCCTCCCGGGTCTCGTGTGGACTGAGAACCCAGCGAGGCGAGATCGTGGATGGGTCAGAATGGCAGAGACGTGCGCCTGTCCGGGGCTGCATCAGATCCTGCCCGCTGCTAGGTCAGGGACCAGGAGCAGTGCACCCTAGTCCCGCAGCTTGGCGTGGCCCGATGGCAGAGGACAACCAGAAAGCAGCCCTCATTGAGAAACAGGATCCGGTGTCTGTGGAGCACAGAGCAGCCCTGATCAGGGCTCTTGAGAGGAAGAGACTAGAAGGGAAAGGGGCCCAGAAAAGGAGAACCCACTCCAATGGAGTAAAGCCTGACCAAGGCCCTGAGAGCTTGCAAGCAGATATGGAGTGTTGTCATGAAGGGGTGCGCCTGGGAAAGGGGGTGTCTCCCCGTTCCTGCCTCTGCCACAAGCTCACAGCGAGAGCTTGGGCAAGTCAGTTACCATCTCCCTGCCTCATTCTTCCCCTCTGTAAAATGGGAGCAATAGCACACCCTGAGGGCGTGCACTGGGGCCTCGCAGCAGTTCAGCCCAGGCCAGGATTCAGTCCAGGGTCCAGAAATGAGTGGCGAAGCCCCCCACTCCAAAGGGAATGGGAGCAGCCCAGACCCATTGCCAAGTCCTGTTGAGAATCGGGAGGAAGGAATGGTTCTTCCCCCTCTGAACACAGGCGGAGCTCACGAGAACCTCCTTGCAGTCCCTGGAATCTGCATCTGATGAAGTGGGTTTAGTCCACGAAAGCTTATGCCCAAATAAATTTGTTAGTCTCGAAGATGCCACAAGGATTCCTCGTTCTCTTTGTGGAATTGCACCAGTGCACGTGAGATCAGAATCAGGCCCCAGGTGTTTGTGTTGGGGAGGTTAGGGAGAATCAGGACAGGTCACCCCCTGAGGTGCATTTCCTAAGCTGTCTTCCAGGGCCTGGGGTCGGGATGCCTCGGAGGGTATGTGTGGTCTCGGACAGGCACCTCCCAGGGTGGCTAGTCCCTCCTGCTGCTTGGATAGGTTGCCTCGAGGTGGGAATCAGACCAAGTGTGGACGTTCCCTGAGATCCTGAGTCGCAGCAGGTTTGGGTACTCAGCCTCTCTGAGCGTGTGTCTGTGTACTCCACCTCTGGCGTCTTGTTCTGCAACTATTTCAGGCTCCCTCGTACTTCCAGGAACTCATTAAAGAGACAAAGGGAGGGTTTATTTCTTGTGCACGTGACAGAGGCATTGTCAGCCTGGAGAGCTCTGCCTCATGCATAATTAAAACACCCCTCACCCTGGAGCACTCAATGTGCCTCTCGCTCAGTAATTGCTATCCCGAGAATTAAAATAAATGCTGTATTAGTTTAACTACCCGGCCACCTGCTGGATTTCACCTCCTGTCAGATGCCAGGAGCTCTTCAGGTCTCATCCATCACAAAGGGACCCGTTCCCCGGGAATTAAAATGCCAGCCCATCAGGAAGCTTCCTCAGTACATCAAGGAGAGCAGACGTGTGGGTAGCCACTAACGTGTGTTGGTTTTGGGGGGATGCTTCGGAGAGCATGAGATCGAACATTTGTGCAGAGACCCCAGGAAGCCGGTTGCTGGGACGCAGGCCAAAAGAGTAATATGGCATTGACGTGGGTGTTCCAGGGAAGGAAGGGAGTTGTTCCTGGTTCCTTCCTGAGAAGGATAAGCTAGGACTCCTGGGTTCTATTCCTAACACACTGGGCAAGTCACGCAGGCCCCCATTTACAGATTCCCAAAGGTATTTAGCTGCCAACTGCCATGGGTTCCAGTGGGCTTTAGGCACCTAAATACCTGTAAGGATCTGAGCGCTAAGGTTAGTCCACATTTAGGCACCTGGAGGAGGCATCTGATTTCCCTGAGCCCCGAGCCCCGGCAGCCCGGCTGTTTTCAGGGGGAGCTGTTGGGGGATACAATACAGACTAGTGAGGGCAAGGGGAGATTCTGAAGCTGAGGCAATGCCCTTACTCTTATGAAAAGTGTCCTGAGATCTTTAAAGTCCATGTAGAGCAAATGGGAACTTGGGTTTTAAAGGTTTCATCTGAAAGATCTGCACCCAGTGAGCTACCAGATCTACCCTGGCAGAATAAAGGGCTTAGCTGAGGGCATGTGATTGTGAAGAATGTCTAAGAGTTACATTATTTAACAGGGTCATCCAACAGCCATCCTAGGACTGTGCTGAGCTCTGGGCTTGACCCTGTATGCCTTATGGGGCTGGACTTCTAGTCATTTCAACTGCCGCAGCAGGCCCTATGTGAATTGCAAGTGCCCGTGTGATCATGCACGGGCACTTGCAATTCACACTGATCCGGAAGGCACAAGGGGAACAGCTGGGAACGGTATCTGTGCCCATGCCAAACGAGGGATTGCCCATAGATTTCCCAGCCCACTGGGTGAGGGGCTCATTGTGGCAGCTCCGCTCTGGACCTTCGTGATGTGAACACTTAGGGCCCAATCCTGAGCATCCTCCACCAACATCCGTTAGGAGCTGCAGGGGGCGCAGCAGCTTTTAGGAGCGGCTCTGCGCTTTGCAGGACCAAGCCCATTTGAACCCAAAGCGGATCTTCTAAAAAACCTACCTGGAAAAACCACACACATAAAGCAAGACAAACATCTTGCAGCCTCCTGAACTAAACATGCAACATGGGAGAAGGTGCTGGGAGGGACGATTGATTGAGCTTTATTTCAATCACAGCCGTATCTAGGTAATCCTACTCTAGCCTTTATTATCCTCACTGAAAGCCAGTGACGACACAAATGTGTTCACAAGTTGCCGCTGTCTCAGCAGGACAATATTGGACCTGCAGGCTTAAGGATTTCTGTTAACACTAATAATTTGCATTTATGCAGCACTTTAATCCCAAAGGCTCTCATGGCACTTTGCCAACTTTCTGGGCAAAATCATTGTGGCAGCCAATTAGCCCAGGCAGAAGAGGGGGATGGAAACATTACTGATTTCTTTTACACCAAAGCCTCTTTACGCCACTCTGCCAGTGAAAAAGGGCCTTAAAGTGGACATCAGTCCTGCTGTTTTGCTTCTGAGCGACAGGAGCGGATGAACAGAGATCAGAGCGTTTACGTCCCTCGGGTTGTACGAAAGCAGAGAAGCATGGAGTATATTATTGCTCGGAAACCACAGAACGTCAACAGTAAAGTGTTTCCATAAGGAATCTTTGGCCTTCTCAGCCCTGCTGGCGGCAGCTACCACTTCCTCATTTCCCTGGCTGATAAGGCTGACCTCTGAGAGCCCTGGAAAATACCCCCTTTCCCCCGTGCTCTCTGGATAATACCCCTTTTTCTCTGGCCCCCTGGGAGCACGAGATCGCCCCTTCTCTCTTCTTTCCATAGTATAAATTCCCAGCAGGATGGGAATGAGGGTAACAGCCAACTCCTGAGTTGCCACTTTCCTACCTGGCGCTTCCAAGTGAAACTTAAACCCCCCGGCCCTGCCACTTTGCTGGAGCCGGGGCCTGACGTTGCATGTTTCTGAAAGGGGAAATGTTTTCACTTCTTAAGCTGACTCTGTAAACCCCCGGGCTGCAGTCTCCTGGGGTTCTGAGAGTGCAGAGAAAGAATCCGGGGTCTTTTCAGGCTGTCTCCGGTGAAAACTCACCAGCGGCCAGAGCTGGCTGCTGCTTCTCCGGAGACTCACAGAGCTCCCGGATGTTCAGTGACGCCACCAGTTGAAAGCATGGCAATGGCAGAACGTTGGGTTTGGACGCCAAGGCTTACAGAAATTGCTCTGGCTCGTGCGTGTTTATAGCAACAGCTGTTTCACGCCCAGCGCCCTTTCCTCAGCCAGCTGAAGTGTCACCTTCAGGGCGGGGTGGGGGGGTCATTTCTTTTCAGCTGAGAACCACCTTGCAATCGCTAGAAGTGCAAGCTGGAATTCTCCTCCTTTGAGGGTTTTAAATAAACATTAGGAAAGGGTCCGGCCAAATGCCGTGGTTTTCAACCTTTGGTCCGTAGACCCCCGGGGGTCCGCAGACTATGTCTAAGATTTCCAAAGGGGTCTGGCACCTCCATTCAAAATGTTTTAGGGGTCTGCAGGTGACAGAGGTTGAAAACCATTGGTCTGATGGCTAATACAGTGGCCTAGGGGATAAGACAGCTGTGTTCTAATCCTGGTTCTGCTACAAACTCGCTCTGTGTCCTTTGTGCGATTGTCTGGTGTATCCATTTAGACTGCACACTCCTCAGGGGAGGGACTGTCTCTTGCGGTGCGTTTGTCCAGTACCTAGAACAATGACGCTTTGATGGAGGCAACTACTGTCAGGCGAATAATAGGGCGGGAAGTATTTTCTATGGAAAACTTTGAACAAAAGGGAAAATGTTGTTCACTTCATTCAAAATTTTAACTCCACAGAGTTCTTCAGATTTTCAGGGACATGAACATTGCCAGTTTGTTTTAGGATCTGAAAGATGAACAGGGTCCAAGGTCAGCTCTTTGATTGGTTTTATTTACCAGCTAATTAGGATTTTCCCCCAGAGGCACCAGCCGCGGAGTTGGGAGACAGAGAAGCAGCCCTGCCTGAACAGACTGTAGCTGGCATTTAAGCTTCAGTCTTTTTTGGGGGAGGGGGAGGAGAGTGTTTTACTGTCGTAGCCTTGTAAACAAGTTCCATGATAGGCACCCCCGTCTGAAATGTAATAGCAGGACCGACACAGAACCTTCCACCTGAAGCAGCAGGTACTAGCCACTGCTACTGGCCTAGATGGATGACTGGGTCCAGGTGGGAGGGCAGCCTGTAGGGGCCGAGAAGGAATGACAGTCTACACCCAGGGGCTCCAGGACCACAGCATGTGGGAGCCTGACAAACGGGGGTGAGGGGGGGATTTATCATGGGGTTGTATTAGTCCAGCTTCACAGGTGGGGATCTGAGGCATGGAGAAATTATGGGGGAGTCTGGGACTGCACTAGGATTGGAACCCAGGCCTCAAACCTCACCTGAGAGTGTCTTAACCCCAAACTCGTCCTTCCATCTGCAGGGCCTTCACCCCCAGCTCGGGGGTTCAAATCCCGTCCCCCTCTGCAACCTAATCTCATTGTCCGCGGATAGCTGGTTAGTGGCCCTGGGGAAGGGAACCTGCAGGGTGAAAGCCAGTTCCACGTGAACAGAAGTCATCACCAAGCTGTTGCCAGCACTTGGGGCGCTAAGTGGCCGTGTTGTTGGCAGTCCAGGCATTGGGGTCAACGGGCAGAGAACGCCGTGGAAACTGAACTCCCCGCTCAGCCGCACAGGTGAGCTGAGGCCCGGCAGCGGGCCCCGGCGCGCCTGCTTCTGCTCTGAGGAGAAGCAGGAGATCACCAGGGCTGTTCGCCAGCATCTTTCCCCAGCTTGGCATTAGCATCTCCTTTGAAATAGCCAGTTCCTGGGCTCAGCTCCGCTTCAGTATGTGCCTGTAGTGGGGTCACTCTGGTTTACACAGGGGTCACGAGAGCAGCGGCCCGGTGTAGCATGGACACCGGGGGCAGGTGCCATGCTGAGCAGAGATGCAAGTGCCGCAGAATCGCTGGGCGGGGGCTGGAGAGAGACCATACGACTTCTGCTGTGTCTTGAAAGGGGCATCAAAGGGACGCTGAACCCTGTGTGAAGGGGTTACGGCTCCCTGTGTGCTCCCCTAGGATGTGTCTACACTGTGCTAAAACCCGACAGCACCGAGTCGTAGAGCCTGCAGCAGCTGACTCAGCCCTGCAGCTGAGCCCCATGAGCCTGAACACAGCAGTGAAGACATCTGGGCTTGTTCTAAGACTCTGCCCCACCTTGTGGGCTCCTGCCCGACCCCCAAATACCTATGCTGCAATATTCTAGTGTCACGAGCCAGCGTCCACTGACCCGGGCCTGCCGCAGCTCTCTGACCCTGCAGACATACCCCGAGATTCCTCTTCACTCAGTTGACTTCGGGCAGTGGAGCATTTGGCCCAAGTGGATTAAAATAGGGGCTCAGAAATCAGGCCTGGTGTTGTCAGGGAATTGGGAAGAAACAGCCCTGGACACACCAGTATTGATCCTGGAACTTGCCCGGAGCTCTCCTGCGAGCCCAGTAACGAGCGTGTCACCCGCGCCGGGGTAGAAGGGCAGCACGCTGGGTGAGTGGCTTCACCGGCATTTCTAACAGCAGAGATCAGAAGCGGGGAGCTGGATGGATTCTGCTCTTAGTGTCAATGGAGCAGCTCCAGAAGGACACTGGTGCGAGTGGCCCAAGAAGTAACAGCCCATCTAGATAAGTTCCAGTCTTCAAGGAGGGAAAATAAATGCAAAACAGCAGAGTTACATCCCTGGATTTTAGAGACAGTCTCACTCCCCAGGCTGTAGCATCCTTTGCCCTGGCTTGGGAACTGCAGCAGAAGAGGGCAGGGAAATCAGTGGAGAAAGCACCAACCGAGACCTTTGCTAATGAAATTTCATGGAAATGGGATTTTTGTTCAGAGCCTATTTTAAGTTACCCCCCTCTCTGCAGATAGCCCGAGGAAGAACAGGGATGTTAATGAGATGAAATGAACCAATGGGGGTTTCAGCATCTCTCCCGGGAGTCTGGCTGAATTCCCCGGAGGTGGTTTTTGTTCATAAACTTGATGCTGTCAATACATCAACTCCCAGCTGGGGCTAATTTACCAAATCCTGCCAGCTGCCTGCAGAACGTGCTCAGGACCCACAGACAGGAGTGAACTGGGTTGGGCTGGCAGAGGCAGAGGGAAGCGCCGCTCCGCTGCGACGGGGGCACATTCTGGATCTGTTAAAGCCTGCGTGACTCCAGGGTGTACAGAGAACAGCCACAGCCCTGTTGGATCCCCCAGGAAAAAGTGTACAACAGCCAGGCTTCCAAATTCCCACAGGGGCTTTGAACCCCAAGTTCTGGGGTAGGGTATCTGGAAGGGGCTCAGGCCTTTTATACTGGCAGGGATGGGCGGGTTCAGATGCACCAGTGGAGTTTTCAGGGGGACTTGTGCACTTAAATCACTTCTGTGACTTTGAAAATCTCACTGCCCTGTATCAGCCCTGCTGGGCAAGCACGGCCCTACCAACGCTCCCTGCCCCAATTGCCTCCCCCAAGGTGGGGTTTCATGGCTCTCGGAGCTGGAGCTGAGGCTTAGCCCTCCAGCCACGTCACAAGCACACCCAACATCCTCCAGGGGAGCAAAGAGCCAACTGAAAATCAGTCCCAACAAACAAGAAGGTTCTTCTGGGTCTTCAGACCAGCCCCTTTCAGGACCATCTTTGAGTCTTTCCCCTGCTCTGCTATAGAGCACTCTGCCCCCAAGCCTGGTTTCCCGGTGTTCTCAGACCATGGCCTGCTTACCTCCTGGGCTTCAGCTCTGCTCTGAGAGCAGCCAGCTTCCTACGGACCCCAGCTCAAGGCCTTCTGTGGTGCCAATTCCCAAACTTTGCTCTCTCAGTCCTTTTATAAGGCCCAGCTGCCCATTATTCCATGTGGCTGGCCCCAGCTCCCCTTAAAGGGGCCAGTCACCCTTGTGACATCACCCATAAGGGCTAGCAACAAAAGGTACATCGATACCAGGGGCCTTGGGGAGGAGGTGGAGCAGGGCCGGGAAGAGGTGGAGGGAGGGCAGGAGCGGAGCGGGGCTGAACACAGATAAAAGTCGGTGCCTCTGGCCTGTCGTGCAATCACGGGGTGTAGCGACAGCCTGAGTCGACATTCCGGAGCTAACTTGAATGGAGCCAGTCAGAGTCCCGGGGCGGTGAAGCCGTGGCCGAGTGCACTTCGGTGCCGGTGGGACAAACCCGCCCAGTGCCCCGGGGGATTGCTTGCGGGGTAGCCCAGGGTGAAGCAGGGGCTGCGGTGGCTTCATGTTCTGGTCCCCGGGCTGGCCCGATTGAGGCTAGTTCGGGTCCATCTACTCACGCTGAAGTTGCGGCCTGCGATCGCTGCCCAGACAGACCCAACGTGGGGAGGTGGCTCCCAACGCCTTCGGAGATCAGAGGGGTTGGATCCACCCAGGGCTCTGTGCGTCACCGAGACAGGAGCTTTGACGGGCCACGGTGACTTTCCCTGGGCTGCAGTGCGAAAGGCAGCCCAGGGCCATAGGGGTTTAAAGAAAGCAAACTGTTTACCAGGGCTGGAAAACCGCCGGGCACGAGGCTTCAGCCAAACCCGCAGGCCTGGCCAAGAGCAGCAGCCTGCTGGGGCCTGCCAGCGCTCGGACTGTCCAACGCGAGCGGCACGAGAACAGCGGGTGTGGGGCAAAGCACTGGCAGCCACAGTAGGAGCTGGAGGCTCTCCAGCCTGGAGCCCTTTCTCAGGCGTTCTGCTGGAGCAAAGGCAGCAAGGACCAGCCCCCGGGGCGTTCTCTGCTGCTGCACCAAGTCAGGGCATCGTCTTTGTGCCTGTCCAGCGCTCTCGGGCAGGGCATGGGGAGGGACGGGGAATTTCTCAGCCTTGCTTCTTATGAGTGTGGCAGAGATCATGCGGGTTGCTGGACAGTATGCTCGGACAGGGTGGTCCAGTTCGGTGAATGCAGACAGCAGTGCTGTTTGCTAGCTCAGTGAGCTAAAACCTCGGCTCGCCCGGCCGGGAGGGAGCCTCAATTCACCCTTTGTGGGTGCGTAGAGGGGTCCAAACAGCCCTGCCCACGCTCGAGCTCGGCCAGCAACGTGAGCATCTGGGGTCAGCAACAGAGTGGACAGGGCCTGAGTGGGAAGAATGGGTCCCTGGGCCGGGGATTTCCAGGGAGAGTGAAGGTGATGGGGGTCACCGGTGCACGTGTAACAGGAGCGGTGGAACAAGCCACCGTGGCGTGTGATTTGCTCAGATCCTGCAGTGAGACCGGGGATAACATAGAAAAAGGTCTGAGAGAGAGAGAGAGAGAGAGTGTGTGTATGTGTGTGTATGTGTGTGTGTGTGTGTTGATTTGTTTATTCTTGCTCGGGTGAGACAGGGATACACAATTCTGAGGCCAGCGTGTCATCACTACCGATTGCACAAGCCACTGTGACATCATCCCCTCATATTTGGGCAGGTGTCATATCACCATGAAATGCTTCAGTTAGTAGCACAACATCATCGTTATCCAATTCTCAGGGTGGCACATCGCATCAGCACACAACGCTTGAGTGGGTGTGACATCATTGCTGGGCAATGCTAGGGCAGGCAAGATGTCACAGTGGAATTCTTGATGGGCGTGACATCATTGTTATTCAGTGCTAGGGTGCGTGTGATGTCATCCCTTTGGCATGTTCAGATGGGTGACATCATTGCTATGTACAATGTCATCCCTGTGGCATGCTCAGACTGGTGTGATGTCATTCTATGCAGTGCTGGCGTGGGTGTGATGTCATTCTATGCAGTGCTGGCGTGGGTGTGATGTCATTCTATACAGTGCTGGCATGGGTGTGATGTCATTCTATGCAGTGTTGGCGTGGGTGTGATGTCATTCTATGCAGTGCTGGCATGGGTGTGATGTCATCCCTGTGGCATGATCAGACAGGTGCAATGTTTTTGCTGATCCCCTAAGCAGGAACCCAGCCCTTTTCTGGCTAGGCTAGAGCAGGTCCTTGAGTTGGTCCCATAGTACCCTATCAGCCCAACACACCCCTGGATGTTACATGAAGAGGCGTATTCCCTCCCCCCTTCCCAAGCTACCAGGAGCTGAATTCAGCACAGCCCAGGGAATAGTGGCTCCTTGTTCTTTCTGCCCCTTCCCTACTTGTTGGTGGAGCTTAGAGAAGAAACAGAAGGTGGGTCTGTCCAAAAGGAACATAAATATTGGATTTTCCTGTGTGGTTGCAGGGACGCCGCCATGAATGTGCCTCTCTTAGGCCAGCTGCACAGAAGCCTCTTTCATAGCATGGGGCCGAGCTTCGGAGAACGAAACGCCGAAGGGAAAACAGGCGCCCTCAAACTAGGGCACTTCAGGCACATTCAGGAAGGGGGAGTCACCTGGAGGAGGCACTGGCGTTTGGGGTCCAAGGAATTAGCCGGGGACTAGGGGGTGGGGACCATGGATCATGCAGGGGAAGTCAGCCAGGGCTCGCAGGGAGAGCGGACAAGAGGCTGGCATCAGTGCCTGGGACTCATACATGACGATAGATCCAAGAGAAACAGCGACCGGGGGGAAGGCTTGGGAGACGGAAGCAGCAGACTGGAAATACCTTGACACCTTGGAACACCCACCGTCAGCTCCCAGTGTGCTCGAGGGAGGCGGGGGGTCTTTTACATGAGACAGGAGCCAGGGAGGTCTGAGGAGGGGCCTGCTGCCTTCATTAAGAGCAAGGAGGGTTTTGCCTTTGGCTTGGTAGGAGCAGGAATCCCCCAATTCTGCCTCCACCCACGAGTGGGACAATATTTAAAGGGATTTTTTCCCCAGCATCCTCAGCCTGAATCTCTCCTCCCTGCTGCTCTGCCAGCTCTCACACGGGGCAGCTTCTGCCCCAGACACTCCGCTACCCCCTAGAACCAACTCATCTTCCACTCCGCCCCTTAGGCCTCCCTGCCCAATCAGGCAGCCCTGCCCACTCCAGCAGGCAGCTGGCAAGCCCCCACTTACTCCCCGCGCCACGCTGCCCCTCCCAGCAACCCGGGGACCCATGTCCTGGGTCCCACTCCTGGCTCCGAGTCTGAGTGTGTGGGGTGGAGAACAGCGTCAGGAACACGTGCCCAGCTTGCAGAAAACTCTGCTCCGATTTGTTCATTCGCGATCGAGGTGTCGCCATGTGGGGTGGGGCAGAGAAACCACCTGGCTTTCTGGAGCTGTCCTGTCAAACGCTCCCAGGGCCTAGCCAGCAGAAAGCTGCACTTTGCCCCCATGCCCGGGGCTCGGGGAGGGGACCGCGCAGCTCTATGAACAGGACTGTGCGGAGATCTCTGCCTGGTGGCATCTGCTTACCAGTGTGTCCTGCCTGGCTCTGTCTGCGAGGGTTAAGTACACCCAGCAGCTTGAGGCTGTGAAGTGTCTAACGGGCCTCGTTCTGATCTCGCCACTTTACACTGCTGTGATCCAGAGTCACTCCTCTGACGTTCGCCTTGGAGTGGAAGGGTCGTCCTGTCGACTGGCACTTGGGAGATCTGAAGTCGATTCCCTGGCTTTGCTACAGACTCCCAGTGTCACTTTGGTCTGGTTGTTGAGACTCCTTGTGCCTCAGTTTCCGGCCTGGAACATGGGCTGATAAGAAGGGCCGCTTGGAAATGAGATGTTCTGTTTTGCAACAAAATTTGAGGTTATGACCTTTGTTTTTGTTCCGCAGGAGAGGGAAAATGAGGCAGAGGTGCCCCTGAGGTGCCCCAGATGGTGCAAAATGGAGCAGCCCTCAGGCTGCTCTAACCTAGGGAGGCTCACAGGGCCCTATGGAGAATCAGGGAGTTGATTACAGTAATCAATTATACCACCCACTGCACTGAGTGGAAACTCAGTACAGCAGAAAATCTGGCCGAAGAGTAACTTAGAGGGGTTTAAGAAATACAAATTCAGTCACTTGTGCTCTCAATGACACCAGAAGTTATGGAAATTGAGAGAATTTGTACTAATTTATTTTTCCCAGTCGATTCCATTTCTTTACAGTTTGCATTTTACTGGGCTTGGACCCTGCAAATAGCCTGATCAATTTCACTCCTGTTTAAGTCAATTGCACTTTCAGTAGCACAAGGCTGCAGGGGACTGGGTCCCCAACACAGCAGAGGACTGTTCAGCTCAGATAAAATATTGTTTTCATTGGCATTTAAAATAATCAAACTCCATGAGGACGTTTGCATTAATATTAGGCTTTGCAAAGCTAAACGCTGGGCTTCAATAGGCCAAGCCATTGTTTGTATAACAGTGGCAACCGTACAACCAAGATTGGTTGGGTTTGAATCAGCAGCATCTAACTGATACACAAATGGGCAGATGCAGCCGGGCTGGCTCTGTGCATGCATTTGCTCATTGCTGGAGGCGATGTGATCCCAGCCAAACGCGCCAGTGTAAAAACTCGCCACAACCTCCACACCAGAGAAACCACCCGGGCATTTGGCACTAATCGCCCCCCTCTGGTTGACAGGCTCAGGGATGATGCGGAGGACTGATCTGCTCCCCAGAGCGTGGTCTGTTTCCAGCTCAGAGCTGAGGCATGCTGGTAGCGGGGGGAGGAAGGGGAGAAATGCAGCAATGAGGGGAAACTAGACCAACGCAGCTCATATTGCGCTTGCTCTGTGGAAACATGAATTAGCTGGTGATAACAGCTGATTTTCAGGGCTGACCTTCCACCAACACTCAGTTCCACCAAACAACTACAGACCGGTTCTTCCATCATGGCCCTAGTGACGCTGATGTCTGTCGAGACTTCTGGACGCTCTCTCCTGCTAGGGATTCTCCGGGCATGGAGGGGTGGCATTCCCTCCAGTGCATATAGCCAGCATGAGGGGCTGCAATGCCGTCCTTTTGGCCGCCCTTGCTGCAGGGGGCACGCCATTGGCAGGGGGTCCTGGGAGGGCTGGGTTCTCACAGCTTTCCAGACTGTGACCCCGTGTTACAGCAGAATGAAGTTTCAGGACCTTTCCCTTAAATCTAGCTAAGAAGAAGGGCGAGTGGACAGCCCCCAGGTGGAGAACCCTTGCCATAGGCTGCAGGGCTGGGGCAGGGGAGGGCACTTTTTGGCTAGGCCAAACCAGAGTGACCCTGTGCACCAGGTGGCAATGCCACTCATTCAAATGTAGAGGGGGTGGGTGCAGGGACTCATGGGCCTGTGGCAGGTCAGGCTGCAGGAGAAAAATCTGTGTTCTCTGCCACTTTAAACAGGGCTCCGCAGTCCCCGTCTAAAGCAACATACAGCAAAATTGCTGAGCTAGGCTCATTGGGTCATTTCTGTTCACTCAACCCCTGTCAAGGCTGACTCCCCACTCTGGCACTTCAAGTGCAGAAGGTGGGGGCCCGTAGTGATTCTAAAAATTAATACTGGCTTGTATTAAACTTCCAAGGTTACAGCTTTTCTCTGACCTTGGTTGGGTAGATGCTGCCACCACTCAAGTGCAAAAGACCCCTTTTAGGACCCAGGAAGGAGCACTTGGGAATTCCTTCCTGTAGGGTACCCTCACGTCCTTTTACACTCCCCCCCCATCACCCAAGAGCTGAGAAACGAAATAAAGAAAATCAGCTATTTCCACCTGCTAATTAAAAAACATGGGCACAAACCTCTTAAGACACAAAAATTTAAATCCTGTTCTTAAAAAAAGGTAAATGTTATTTGAAACAAAAAGAAAGAAATACATTTGAAAATTCAGGCTATTGCTAGTTTTAAAAGAGCAATTCCAAAAATTAAGCCCCCAAAATAGCTTTCATGGGGGTTCAGCTTGGAGGTTACAAGCACAAAAGCATCTGGGGTTAGCACAGAGGAGTCCACTAGCCATAAGAAATAAACAGAAATAAACCTAATTGTGTCTTTCTAAACATTTCCTGATTTACTTACATAGATGGGTTTTCATATAAGCCATTTCTAGTTATGATTCTGTTCATTTCATACCTGGCCCAAGCATCTCACAGTTCCCCTCTTCCCAGGAGAACAACAACAGACACAAAGGGGAAGTTTTTCCCCAATTTTAAAAAGTTCTAGCCTTCCCATTGGCTCTTTTGGTCAGGTGCCCACTCCCTTTCTTTTACCTATAGGCTCTTTTTTTAGCCCTTTGCAGGTAAAGCAAGTAGCGAACAGCTACTAACATAGATTTTATAGCTAACTGCCTGTTCATAAAAGGGAGCCCCCTTCATTTATCACAGCCCCCGACACCCTAGTGTCTGGCCAAGCAGGGATGCATTTAACCTCGCAACGCCCCTGGTCAGTAGGGAAGTTTCATTAGCCCCATTTCACAGATGGGAAATAGAGGCACAGACCTGCCTGCAACTCTCCACGAATCAGTGGTAGAGCAGCCACTAAATCAAGCCCCTCAGAATTTCACTCCAAGGCTTTTTCCACATGCCCATCTCCCCTCCAACATGCTGAGGTCATATGCCTGGATGATCACAGGCCACCTTGCTGGAGGATCTAAACACACTGAGAGCCTGAACACTTGGATTCTAATCCCAGCTTAGACACCGCCACCTCTCTTCGGCCTTGGACAAGTCACTTAGTTCTCCCTTTGTTGGCTGGGGATGATGATGGTGGCTTTGCCTGTGGGTGCCCGGAGAGGGGAAATGCTGAGGGTTAGCTCAGGCTTGACAAATGCAAAGGCCTGTTAAGCTTTCCAGGTAGCCCCCTCTGGGGATAAGGATGGAATTTAGGTTGTGAGCTTTGAGGCAGGGAGCGTCTGTGTGTTCAGTGCCTAGCGCACTAAGGTCCTGACTCATCTCTGGAGCTATGGCAATACAATCCAGGGCAGGCCCATCACATTTTGGCACCTGAGGCGGGGAGCTCAAAGGATGCCCCTATGCCCCCTCGCTGGGGCCAAAACTTTGAAAGGTCTCTCGCGCCCTCCTTCCTCCATCCCAGCACTCCCCCATCCCTGTGCATCTAGAGCAGAGAGAATCACACACCAGCAGTAGACACAATTGTCTACACTCTGGGTCCTAGTAGCGCCCGCCCTTCCCCACAGTCTGGCACCTGAAGTGGCCTCCTGGTAAGGCCAGCCCTGATACAGTCAGTCTAATGGAATGCTTAACCTTGCCCTCTTGGCTCTGGTTCCTTAGTATTTATATACAGCCTTTGTGCTATCACCACTCTGAGGTCATTGGCTCCGGCCAGTGAACCAGCAGCATGCAATGTTGCCTGGCACACGCACACCTCTAGGACAGATCTTTGTGGCCCCAAAGCTTCCCCGCAACATGACACCCGGTGGAGAGATGACACATCGTCAACAGCTCCCTGTTCAACAGTGTCCGAAAGACCAACATGGTGCCAAACATATTCATCCTAGTAAATGGGACCATCTCATTAATGCCCCTTCTTAGTGCTAGGGCAATGGTCAATTCACGGTGCTGTTACATGTAGTTTTGCAAGTTTTTTTTTTTTTTTTTGGCAGGTAAGCAAGTGTTTAGTCTTGGAAGAAACTGCTGTGTTGTGTTTTGTGATGATGTTCTTTCTGGGGGAGCTGTAGCAAGTGGCAGGGAGGGTGCTCCCTGCCTTGGTCTCTCCAACTGGAGTCAATTCTGGAGGCCAAGATGCTCCCTGGCAATAGAGCTTTGGTCTTTGGGCTCAGATTCTTGACAGAAAAGATGCCTGCATGCTATTTGTGACCACCTCTGCTCTAGGACTGATGTATGTGAATCCTCGAGGTCTTGCCACTGAAATACAACAGTGCTGAGGAGACTTAAGTCGCCAAGGACAGTGGGGGAGCTTTGTGCCACATGGAAGGAAAACAGAGCCCTAATCACAGGTTACTAACCAGAGCTGCATTTCGTTCCCAGGTTTGACTATCAGGAGTTGCTGCACAACTCCACCTTCTGCATCATCCCCCGCGGCAGGCGGCTGGGCTCCTTCCGCTTCCTGGAAGCGCTGCAGGTACCACTGCGGGAGGGACAGCGGGAAATGTCCATAGTCAGGCCGTGAATTTCCCTCCTCATCCTAGTCCCAGGGCACAGGAGCCTCTGAGAATGGAGAGGGAGAAACAGGGCAAGATCCCACTTATCTCAGCTTCTCTGATCCTGCTCCTCAGAGATCTGTCCCCCTTCCCCACCCTCTTCGCTCCTTCTCCCCATCTTCTCCCCTCCCACTTCCATCCACTTCCACCCTCCACCCCCCGCCCCCCAGATCTTATCCCCTCCCCTGGCCGCTAGCCCTTCCTGTCCTTTCCCTTGGTAGAGAGGCAGCGTCAGAGGGTCCCTAAGGAAATCCTGCCTGTGTCGGGCTGGCTGTGAAGGGTTAATGCTCCTGGGTCTTGGGTGAAAGGGGTCTTTGAAAGGGGGCTCTTTAGAAATTATTTTGCTTCCAATCCCACTAGCCAGCTGCTGTGCACTTCCTCGGCCTGCTGCCCCCTCATCCCCCGTCAGACGCAGTGGCCGGGCTGGCGGTCCCTGAGCTGGTGGCCACAAGGCTCCGTGGCCTGGGCCTCACTCTCTGCTGTTTCTCCCCGATCCAGGCCGCGTGCATCCCCGTACTGCTCAGCAACGGCTGGGAGCTGCCCTTCTCCGAAGTGATCGACTGGAGGAAATCGGTCATTGTCGGGGACGAGAGGCTCCTCCTGCAGGTAACGCGGCGCCATGCTGCCTACGCGAGCCAGCGCGGGATGGCCCAGCGCGGCACCGTGCAGCACCATGGTGGGACGTGCCTTTCACTCACAGCGCTGGAGAATCACTGCCCATCGGCTCCCCCTGTCCTGGTGACGGACGGGTGGGTCTTTCGTTAGCCGACGGCCGCGACGGAGCCGGACGGGGCAGCCAGGAATCAGAAACTTGTCCACCCGTCGTTCCCTCTCCCAATCCTTGTCCCCTATCTCCCGCGGCAGATGTGTCCTGCCTCCCCAGCCCCCAGCAAGCTTGGAGCCTGCGCGGCTCCCACTGAAGTCAGGGTGACTTGGAGGAGGGCAGGCGGGATCGGAAGGATCATTAACACCCCATAGGGCGGCTTAAGGGAGAGAGGCTTTAATAGAAGGCCTGAGGAGACACCACTCGCTCATTACTGCAAAATGCATCGACTGCAGGTACTTGAAAATGGTGCCTGGCCTGTGCCCTTGTCAGCTCAAAGCAGTGGATTTGTGTAGGCCCTATATAAACAAGCCTGCTGTGCATATCTGCAAGGAACATTGAAGGCTAGATTGTACCTTTAGGCTCAGCCCCAAGCAAGGGTCGTCATTTAAGCTGCCCCCCACCCCCCGGCTCCCCAGAGTAGCTCTGGGAGGAACAAACCCCTTCCCCCTTGCTCTGGGTGAGTCATAATTTGCTATTGGCCTATACTTGCAACAAGTTCCAGTGAGCCCCAGGACAGCTCAGCTGTTCTGGCTGGCACACTGAGGGGGAGAAGCCAAAGATCCACCCACTCATTCCCGCTCTTACTCCACCGGGGTGGGTGAGGTGAGCCAGTGCTGTGCACCCAGACCCAAGGGCGAAAGAGCCGTCACAAGGCTGGCAGAGGCAGGAGATCTGACTCCCTTCTAGTGCCCTGCAGGGGTGTCACGTTAACCGTGGAATATTGACTCCTTAAATGGGCACCGAAACTTCCCACTCCTCTGATTGTTCCGGGCCAGGCTGGACGTTTGAGAACCCACCTCTCTGGGGTGGGCATGAAGTCACCTTCCCAGCCGCTAATCAGGGCGGGTGGAGGCCGGTGTTATTACAGGCAGGCTCCAGGTTCCAATGCAGTGGACCAGGGCTGCCCGATACACAGAGAGATGCTGTTGCTGCCTTTGGACATCCCAGGCAGAGAGCCACACTGGGAAGACAGCGAGAGGCAGTCGGGGTTCCGGGCTAAAAGGTGCCTCAGCTCTTCCCTGGGCTGGCTTGCACCCCAAGATGTCACAACAGGCAGACAGTTCTAGTCACACTCTAACCCAGAATACCTCGGTCTCAATCTAGGAAGGATGACCCAGTGGTTAAGGCACCAGCCTGAATCCCTGCTCTGCCACAAACATCTTGGGTGGCCTTGGGAGAGTCACTTTGTCCCTCTACACTCGCACTGCCCTGCCTCACAGGGGAAGATAAATAAAGACTGTGAGGTACTCAGGTGCCTCAGGAATGGGGGCTCGATACATAACAGAGACAGGCCGACAACCCCCCTCCTAGGTACGGAAGGCTGCATCTCTTTTAGAGAGGGTGAAACCGAGGCATGGGGTAGTTATGTAACATCGCCCAGACCACAGAGAAAGTCAGTGGCAGAGCTGGAAATAGAACTGAAGACTCCCAAGGTCTAGCTGTTAAAAAACACCCACAAAAGAACCCTTGTAGGAGGTCTGTTTGATATTGGATGAGGGTCCCTTTAAGGATATGCACATCGTGCTAAGAAAAGTGGCTGGATCGAGGCGTTTTTCCTTAAATGTTTTTAACCCTACAATGCTCTGGCCAGGGTTAGTCCCAGCTCCCCAGTGCCACACTCAGAGGAGGAGACACTTTGCCTGGCTGCATCAACCATACTAACCCTGTCGCCTCTCTCTGTCTCCCCCTTTCCGTGGTTTTTGTCCTGCTCAGATTCCTTCCGCCATCCGCTGTCTCCACAGTGACAAGATCCTGGCATTCCAGCAGCAAACCCAGTTCCTGTGGGAAGCCTATTTCTCCTCTGTGGAGAAAATAGTGCAAACCACCCTTGAGGTGAGCCACAAGCATCTGGTATCTCTCCCACAGCAGCTCCCTCAGTGACCTTTCCGCATGGTTTGGCAACAACAGCTGGGACCAGCCACGCCCAGGTGGTGGAAAATCCCACCCTGTCTCCATCCCATAGAGGTGAAAGCAGATCAGTGCAGAAGTGAATAGACTGATGGGAAATTTATAGCTAGTACCGTGCCAGCCACTAGGGGGCACTGTAGGGAATGGGGCAGGAGTGCTGGTTGTGGGGGTCTGTCTAGCTGCTCCAGTCCCAGCCTCTCCCAGCAGGGTGCTGTGGGGTATGGTGCGGGGATGCTGGCTGATTGGCTTACCTAGCTATACAAGAGGAGCGTTTGCCAGGTGCTTGCGTCGGCCTCATTGGGCAATATTTTGGTGGACTTTCCTGCGTAAGGCTGGGAAAGGCTCCACACTCTGGTCCCTGTGTTAGCAGCTGGGATTGGAGAGGAAGATGAATTTGTTCAGCTGAGGGGAAGGGGACAGTAACAGATGTTGCCCATGGACCTGTTGCATTCTGGCTTCAGGGCCATTCAAATCCCCACCGTCTCCACTCTGGGGACTCGAACTCCCGTTTTCTCGAGTAGCTCAAGGGAAAGGAGAGCCTTTAACTGGAAGTGATAAGCAGGATGGCTTGACCACAGGAAGCCAGCTGCAGCACAGTATGTACCAGGGCTTCCCAGCTCTGCCCCACGTTTGGCTTCCAACCCAGTTTCTCCCTGGAGTGGAACAGGGGCTGTTAGCCCTTTGCCTGACGAGCATTTGTGCTGTATATGTCATGCTCTTCCTTTAAAGCATTGCTGGATGGCAGTGGAGAAGCCAGTAAAGAAACAGGTTCTCTAGCTCCTTATGTACCAAGCTACCTCTCTGCCTTTACCCTGTTCTCCTCCCCTGGAGACCACGGGTTCAAATTCCACCCAGCTCAGTTATGACCAGAATGTATCATCTGATGGCTCTTCAGTGGCACATGTGAAATGAGCAGGGGGGATCTCAGACCAGCTCCCAGTGGACAGGTTTCCATACCAGAGGAACCATCCCCAAAACAGATGACCTCAGCAAGGCCAGGAACGCAAGCAGACCCAGGGCCAAAGTCATCCTCAGTGTAACTCCGTTGCAAGCTGGGATGTTGTACCAGGGATGAATCTGGAAACCTGGTGCTCTCTGATCTATCACAACAAGCCCCCGACACTCGCATCTGCCGAGTGCGAAATTCACACCCAGCGAAGCTGTCGGGTGGAGAGTCTTTCCAACGGCCCTTCCCCTTTGGGAGCAGGATCCCGACTCATTGAGATCTTTCACACAAAGCCCCCTAGTCGAAAGGAGAGAGGTGTGATCCAGGGCCTAACCCCCGCAGATAGAGAGACAAGCGTTGGATAGCCATCTGTCAACGTCATTTCTGAACAGCGCGCCAGCGTGGGCCGCGGGGAGGCCGCTGCTCCCAGTTCTTCTGGCTGGGTCGGAAGAAGGACATGCCAGGGCGTCTGGTTTGCGGCGTTTCCAGCCCTGCTGTTGCTGATCAGCAAGGCTGAGGTAGTTCAAAACAGAACGTTTGGCCGCTCAGCCAAAGCGAATGCCTCGACCGCCTGAGGTTTGCTCAGTGTTATAAATAGGGAGCGAGCTCCAGGGCCAGAGTTTGTCCCCATGGGGAGGTGCCAGCTAGACCCACTGAAGTCAGGGTGCCAGCATGAGCAATGGGCTCGGCATCTGGATCCAAAGGGCCCTGAAATCCTGGGGGTCTGGTTCATCTCAGAACTAGCTGTTCAGTTCTCGAGCTGGGGGCTTGGTTTCAGCCCATCTCCTAGTGATGCATTTGGGCCTGAATTCTGCTTCCACTCACTGGTGTAAATCAGGAAGAAAATCTGGTGGGGCAAGAGAATCAGGGAGTTATGGCTTGACTGCCGTACTGTAGAAGCAGGAGTCCCCCTCTCCTCCGCAACTGTCAGGGCTGAGGGATGGTTTCACATAGAAGCCATGCAAAATTCAGTGACAAAGCGGGGCAAAACGTGGTGGATTTGAATCAGTTTCCTACTGATTTGAACCTCAGAGCAAAAACTCAGGGTATGATCCCTCCCTCCCCAAATCAGCCCCCCTCCCCAACTCCATTTGCACAACTCCCTGGCTAGCCAGGTTCTGCCGCGTTGTCTGGGGGCTCAGCAGAGCACAGCACATTCTTTGGGTGAGGTGTGGGGGGGGCCTGGGTTGCATTTTCCCAGCCCCGGGTTTGCAATCAAATGTCGTCTCCTCTGCTGAACACCGCTGGATTGATGAGCCCGCTGATGAAAGCAGACTCTGTCTCCCCGCAGATAATAAAGGATCGGATATTTCATCGAGAATCCCGCCCCAAGTTCTTGTGGAACACCCTGCCTGGGGGGCTGCTGGCTCTGCCGGAGTATTCCACCCACCTCGGCGACTTCCCATTCTACCACCTGCAACACGGTAGGAGCCACTGCCCCGCCCCCCCGGGCGTGCTCCGGCCCCTCCCCGGGAACCCCTGACTGATCCGCTCTCTCCCTTTGCAGGGTCCAGCCCCTCCGGCAAGTTCACGGCGTTCATCCGGGCCATCTCCCCCGTGGTCTCCCTCTCCCAGCCCATCCTCAAGCTCATCCAGGCCGTCTCCAGATCCCAGCACTGCGCCCAGGTCAGGGGCAAAGGTTAAACCCCACCCGCCTTCCTAGCCACAGGTCCTGGGTTTGAGCGCTGAGGAAGAGAAGGCGAGAGCCAAAGCTACTGTTGTGTTCTTCCTGTTAGCACTAGAGACAGCCCGAACCGGATACCCCAGGGCTTTGGGGACATTTGCACTGATCTCAACCCCTCTGCCATTGAAATGACTGGAAAGGGCCCCATTGACTCCAGCAGCTATTGGGTCTGGGGCCCTAGTGCCTTAGCTCCATCTCTGACAATGGCAGCTAGAGACCCAGAAAGACCCTGGTAGATCAGCAGAGGCGCTGAGCCCCCGAGCCTCCACCAGGTAGTCAGCCCACAGCTGCTCCATTCGCACCGACAGAGCAATGCTAATTTATACCCGCTAAGGATCTGGCCCCACTGAGTTCAATGGAGCGATGCTGAATCACCCTATGTGGGGATCTGACCCACGGATGCCTAGGGCGGGACACTGATTTATGCCAGTTGGGGGATTTGGGCCCATTGACTCCAATGGAGCAACACCAGTTGACACCAGCTCTAGAGCTGGCCCCGGGGGATTTGCAGATGCTCCGCAAAGGGATGGGAGAGGGGGGAAGTTTACGTACCTTAATTAAACATCCTCTTTAACTAGACCCCGGCCCACGCCCGGCGCCTGGGCAGGTGCTTCCAGCCTTGGCACTAGGATTTTTAATTTCGAGCTTGGAGGGCGCATCCAGGCCCCAGCGATTTCCCCAGCAAGTAGAAGTGAAAAGCAGCGGTTGGGCCCCTAGGAATGCCCAGGGTTGTTGGATTAACATGAAAGTTGAGGCTCCGTGCCAGGCGGGAACTTTCCAGCTGGGTGGGCGGACTGGAAGGCTGTGGGTTTGGGGCACACCCTCCCTCCCGGGCACACACAGAGCCACCCACCTGTGCTGATCGCGGGGCCCTCGGGTTTGGTTTTAGATCCTGGTCCTGTGGAGCTGTGAGAAGCCGCCCCCACCACGGGGGAAATGGCCCCCGACAGCAGTGCCTTTGACGGTCATTCACGGCGGGCGGAAAGTAAGCGGTGGCTGGGCGGGTTGGGTTGTGGGCCCCCGTAGGCGGGATGTCTCGGGTGGAACAGGGAGGGCTGAGAATGGGCTGGGCAGCTCCAGTGCGTGGTGGGGCTGCCCCTGTCCGCTCTGGGGCAGCACGGCCCTCCCCAGGGCCAGGGGAAACCAGGGAGCGGCTCAGCGGTTCCCCAGTTGGGACTCAGCGGCAGGTGCCCACTGCTTTGCGCTCTCCATGGGAGGGGGAGGGGGCAGGAGGGGCTCTGTCCTCCCCCCTTCCCCGACTCTGCTCTTCCCTCTTGCTCAAGGTGAGCGACCGTTTCTTCCCGTACTCGGCCATCGGGACAGATGCGGTGCTGAGCCTGGATGAACATACCAGCCTGTCGACCAGCGAGGTGAGACGGGAGGGGGGGGGGCTGGTGGGACGCGGCGACCTAGATAAGGACACCCCACGGGAGAGCAGGGTCTCCAGGGGTTTCACAAGCTGTCCACAGATTGGCCATGGGGCGGATCCATAGGGGATCCAGCCAATTGAGGGGGCCTGGAAAAATGGGCATTCCTGTGCCCCGACCCACACTGCCTGCCTGGTGTTTCCTGGCCTGCCCCACTCCGCCAGTCTACCCGGTGCTCCGACCCAGCTCCCCGGCAGGAGCACAGGACAAGGGTGGGGGTCTGCAGGTGGGATGGGTGGAGAGGGCCCCCCCCCCACTTGCCCTGGCCCATAATCTGCCCCTGCCCACAAAGCACCATGGAATGTGCAGCCACCTCTTGGGTGGAACGTGGCAGCTGTTTAACAGAGCGCAGCAACTCTCCAGATCATGTGATGTGCTGAGTGCCTGCAACTCCCAGGGCCCGCTAAAGAATCTCGCCATCGCAGGATCAGGCCCGAGTGGAGGGCAGGTGGGGAAGTAACCTATAGTGGGAATTTAGATAGACCCTATAATAATCAAGCTTGAATTTGGCCCGGATGTTGGGGTTAATGCTCCCCTCTTCCCCTGAGCAGCTGGAAGCTCTGCTTTGCATGGTATCGAGAAGAGAGCATCTCCCCAACACAGCACCCCACGCTGGGTCCTGGGCATTTACCACACGAGGGCCCCAGATCTCCCAGGCTAACCCGGGCTGGGCTGGCTGAGCACTTGAATATGAGACCTCCAGGAAAAACCCAGCTGGCAGCCCGCCACCCACTGAATCACCCACGTCTCTCGCAGAGACGCCGGGCTGTGCCCGGCAGGCCCTGCATCCAAGTACGCGCCCGGCCCAAGGGCGCTTACCGCGTGCGATCTGGCAGGATCACATGTGGTAGCAGCGGCTTGGCCTTTGGCCCGAGGATCGAGACATTACGTTTCTGCTCTTAGCGGGTTGGGGTGCGGCTTGGGGAAAGGAGCCATGTTCTGAAAGGGAGGGGGGCGGTGCAGGTTGCTTGGCGCCAGGCGTCGAGGCTCGGAGGGGTACAGGCGGCATTTTGAAGATGTGCCCGTTCTTCGCAGAGGGTAGCAATGACGGTAAAGACCTAGCGGGTCAAATCCAGAGGGGCTCTGTCCCAGCCAGGGTAGCTCTGCTCTCTGCAACGTTCTCCGCACGATGGAGGCGTTTGACTCTGGATCTGCTGCTTATGGGCCCTGCCCTGGTGGTGACCTCTCTCCCCCCCATGCTCCATCTGACCCCCCAGGTTGACTTTGCCTTCGTGGTGTGGAGGAGTTTCCCTGACCGCATTGTTGGGTTCCCCATGCGGAGTCACTTCTGGGATTCCAGCCAGCGCCAGTGGGGCTACACCTCCAAGTGGACCAACGAGTTCTCCATGGTTCTCACGGCAGCCGCGTTCTATCACAGGTAAAGCACCTGCTCCAGGACAACCGGCCTGAGGGTCCCAGGTGGGGTGAACACTGGAGGGCTCTGCTCTTCCACCCAACAGCTCCCCTGGCCGATGGACTAGCTTGAAACCCCCGCAGTGGTAGGAACAGTCGATAGCCCAGACATGGACCAGGCCTGGGGTTAAATGGCACCTTCCAGCTGAGGATCTCAAAGCTCTTCCCCTGGACTGGCACGGTGACTGCCATTTGCTATGTGTCTGCGCAGCATCCACAACAGGGCCCAGCCCGCCGTGTGCAGGAAGTGGTCCTGCAGTGTAATAGCGAAGGAGGAATCCAGCCCCATGCCCCGGGAAGGAGCTCAGTAGGGCTAACCTGCTTTGGTCCTGCTTTGAGCAGGGGACTGGACTAGGTGACCTCTTGAGGTCTCTTCTCTGATTCTATGAACCTCCATTTGGAGACCAGGAGAGTAAAGCACAGGGAGACCCAGGCCATGAGGCTAAAGGCAGCTCCCCAAATCCAAAGGCAGGGACCTGACTAAGTGGCTGGAGTGCAGGGGTTGCCAAGCAGCCAGCGCTGCACATCCGGGAGCTACGGCTGTTGCCTGTTTTAGGAAGTCGTGCCCCGCGTGCCGCGGGCGGGAGGAGAACGCGGGTCTCCTGCCTTCGGCTCACAGAGCAGCCTTCAGCCTTGCCACGGAGCTGGGGGACTAGTGCATTAGCCTGAGCATCCGTGGCTGGGGAAAGTCCTGGCCGTGGCAGGACTCTGGAATAGACACAGAGCAAGGACCAGGCCTGTCTCGTCCCCCGCCTATGCCGCGAGTGACATTGTGGCTGTCGGAGGCCTTTGGCCATGGGACATGCTCTGGGCACCCCCAGCCCTGGGGAAAGGGGATGGTCCCTCAGTGGCAAAGCCAAGCACGGCTGAAATGTACCAGCATGTCCAGCGGGCTCATGCTCTTTGAGACACCCCTCCCGTCTCCCTTCCCCCCAGTTACTATCACAGTCTCTGCCTTGCTCCCCCCCGCAGGTATTATCACAGTCTCTTCACCAATTACCTGCCTGCCAGCCTGAGGAGCCTGATCGATAAGCTCTCCAACTGTGAAGACATCCTGATGAACTTCCTGGTGTCTGCCGTCACCAAGCTACCTCCCATCAAAGTGACCCAGAAGAAGCAGCACCAGGAGGCTGCCCCCCAGCAGGTAGGAAGCCGAGAGTGGCGCTTTGGGACGCCACTGAGACAGGAGCGTAACAGGCACGGGGCGTGGGGGGAGAGCATGGACAGTGCAGATGGGTCCCGCAGCCTGGGCCCTGGTGCCCTGCCCTGTTCAGTCCTTAATGACTTAAGCACAGAGCTGCCCTGTCCCCGAGGGAAGCTGTCCCGCACCCTGGTTGATCTCACCACTAGGCGGTGCTTCCCAGTAGCCTAAAACATCCAGGCCTTACATATTAAGGCTCAGAACTATGTGCCCAGGGGTCACCCTAAGTATTCCACATCCTCAGGGCTTACCCCCTCCCAGCAGCGCAAGGAGCTCGGTCTGCTTCCCACCCTGCCTCCCAGCCACTGCCCTTCAGAGCCCTCCTCCTGGAGCAGCTCAGCTAGCCGCGGGCGGAGCACAGGGCTGACGGCAGGCAGGTTGTGTGTATCCTGGAGGAACCAGTCCCAGCCGGGTAGGGCAGAGGAAGGGGAAGGAACGAGATGGGCAGTCCCCCAGGACAAGACAGCAAAGTGAAGGCTGCTACTTACCCCCTGGGCAGGAGGCGCAGATTGTAACTCTTAGGTGGCAAGTGTTCCCCCTAGAGCTGCAGCAGCTTGTCTCTCCCAGATTTAAAGGGCCAGCCCCAGAAACGGCATTCTGGGAGAGGCTCCTCTCAGAAGGCGACCCCACAGGCTACGGCTTCTGCTTTCCTCCGGGGCCTGGTCTTATGCCACATCCCCTACAAATAACAACAGTAGCTGTTGCAACACGGCTCCCACGGGGGGCTCATTGCCTGGGGTGGGATCTCTCAGAGAGCTGGAGAGTGCCTGGTTCTCCTGCTTGTTCAGGGCCAGCCTATGATGTAGGGGGAGAAGGGAAAGCTGTGGAAACCCCCCACCTCCCAGCTCTCCCTCTGAGCCATCAGCCCCTTAACCCCCGCACCCCACTCTCCTCTCTTGTTGCCTGTGGTTCACTCTCCCATGTGTTCCAGATCACAGTGGTTTTGATGGTTCCCCTCTCCCTCCTTGGGGGCTTATAAATGAGCTATTGGGTCAAATGCCTCTAATTTAGGGTCTGCGCCTGATCCTGCTGAAATCAATGGCAAAACCACCATTGGCTTCTTGGGAGCAGGACAAGGCCCTAAGGCAGCGCACTAGCCCTGAGTGCTCTCTTCTCCTTGCGCTCCGTAGATGTCCAAGAGCGCGGCCGTCTCCACCGGGAACCTGCACTTCTCCCAGCGCCAGGACTGCCTCAACCGCTTCGCAGCCTGGTTTGGATCCATGCCGCTGGTGCATTCGCAGCTCCGCCTGGACCCCGTGCTGTTCAAGGACCAGGTGTCCGTGCTGCGCAAGAAGTACCGGCACTTGGAGAAACCCTAGCGGGGGAGAGAGCACAGCGGAGCCCTTGAGACGCAGAGCTGGAGAGGAACTGATCCAGCCTCTGTTCCAGCCACGCAAACTGGAATTCCAGTGGGGCCTGGGGCCACGTTCCGTGCTTAGACCTCCCTAATGCTGGGTTCTGAGCGGGAGACACTCACCTTAACGGTAGCGGGCGAGATACTGGAAGGAATTTGGGTCTTTATTGGGTTTTACCAGTACAAATAAAGGTTTGCAGGAATGAGGGGCTCTTCCATTTCTTGACCTGCCTTTGGAGGCTCAGCCTGTCAGCCTTAAGAAATAGAGCCTGGCTCTGAATGTCTATTCACAGCCCCAGTCCCTACTTAAACCCACCAGAAATGCAGGAGCAGAAACAGGTTTGTGTGGAAGTGTGGATCGTCCCTCCCTCTGCTGCCACTAGGGGTCAGCACCTGTCTGTGATACTCACACTGGGCAGATATTGTAATGTTTGAGCCCCTGGTAGGAGTTTGATCTTCCATGAATTCAGACTCATGTAATCTGGAAAAGGCATCCGGGGTCTGGTTTATACCCAGCATGAACCGCTCAGGCTGACAACGAAACCTAGTCACCCTCCCGTCAGCAGACAAAATTCTATTGTCCTCTGATAAAAATAACTGCAGGTCCCGTCCGATGTACCTCAGAACAACCGTTGTGCCAAGTTCTGGATGTGCCACCAAAAGGCCCAGGGAGATGGCTAGAAAACTCCTGTGTCTGTGACTAGCTTTGTCTACCTGTTCTTGCCAGGCCCACCAAAATTACGAGATAGGCTTAAAGATCGTGAGATGTAAAAAGTAGTAAATGGTGCATTTTTTTCCTTCGTCTTGGAATGATAGAACATTTAGGGGTCACTTTTTTCCAGCTTTTCTCTGCACCCAGGAGAGCTAAAATCTTACTTTTTTATTCCCAGTGAAAGACAAGAGTCTCACATAATCACCTGACTCCAGGAGCTGGGGCTTTAAGACAAACATCAAGGATCATGTGATTTCTGATTAAAATCGCCAGGGTTGGTGACAATGACTACCAGGCATGTTCTACTCAACACAGCGTCACTAGTGTAAGGCTCGTGGGGTTAACTCGCCCTGCACAGCAAGCGTGTGCACTCAAGAGGGACTTTATTGTTCTTTCTCATGGAAACCTAGCTCTGGCTCTTGGCGGGTCAAAGCAGTTACCTCCAAGCCTGTATCAATTCTTTGTGTTCCCCGAAAACTTCTTATAACATCGTTCTATATTAAGCAAAGGATGGAAGTACAGGGAACCAGGACACCTGCGTTCTACTTCCAGATCTAACAGGGAAAGCTGCTGAGTAGCCAGAGCAGGGACCAGTGAGGCAGGACGCCTGGGTTCTCATCTTCGCTTAGATTCACTTTGGCTCAGCTCCTCAAGGTATTCAGAGCCTCATGTACCTTTGAGGATTTGGCCTTTGTGATTAAAAGGGCTCACTAATTATGGGGTGCCCAGCTTGAGACACCTCGGGCCTGATTCTCACCTAGGGTGGAGCCCCCCAAATCCTGTTAAATTTAAGGGGAGCAGCAGGTGCTGCAGCTCAGGCCCCAGTGTTACAAGTTGTGTGCTTGGCAAATGGACATGAAGTTAGCAGCCACTTTTGAGAACATAGGCCTTGGCCATGCCGTGCCTCAGTTTCCCCTTGGTAAAACAGCTACTCTTCCCTATCTATACTTCCTTACCTCGAGGGGTATTGTGGGGCCTAATGTTTGTAAAGCACTTTGAAATCCTTGGATCAAAGGAGCAAGTGGAACCCACCCACCTTCTGGGTGTGGTGGTCTATCCCAGCTAGTGGTACGAGTGAGTGTGTGTGTGTGTGTTTTTATTCGCCAGCCTTAGCTAACAGCCCACTGACTTTTAGCTCATGAGGAAGAGGCTCACGCATTAAGCTCCTGAGGTTCCCCAGTTCGATCCTGCCCACCGACAACCGGGGGTCTGTCAGTATTGCACAAGCACAAAGCATTAGTTCTGTTTGCTTTGGCGTACAAAGAACCCATGCAGGACCGTGGACTCAGCAAGCCAGGGCACTGCTGTGCAGGAATTCATACTGGGAAATCACTGCAGCAGCTGGTGCCAGAATTCTTGTGGCACTGCTGTGGGGAAGCTCACAGCAGGGTCATATTAATCCCTTTCTGAGCTGAACAAAGGCAGCGTTATTAGCGATGACACTGACAACCTGAGCGTTTGCTGAGCAGAACCTTCCAATGGCAGAGAAAGAAAGAAGGCCAAACGGAAGTCATTAGCTCCTAATTAAACCGCCGTAAACATGGATTTGGATCAGCCTCAAACAAGAAGATAAATGAGATGCAGCAGCTGCTTTTGAAGCAATGTGCCGAGAAGGCAGTCAGGCTGCTGCCGGGGTCTCCAGAAGTGATTTGGTTTAAGGTTCTCATGTTTATGGGCTCAGAAAATGATGCTTATAAATAAAGCTGGAGCAAGGCTGGAAGGAGACAATGAAGTCATAAATAAATCCCGACGGTGGATTTCCCACTGGAATTTCAGCTGGGGTGATGTGAAGGAAATAGCTGAACGTGCTGAGAAAGCTACAGGCCTCCCACAGTTTATTTTTGATCATTCAGCCTTTAATTGCTTCTCCGTGATACAAAGATCTCGCCTTATCCCTCTCCTCTGCCAGGTTCCCCCCACCCCTCACTGAAATGCAGCCTCCTCTGGGGTGGAAAGCAGCAGTAATTGAGCAACACACACACACATGAATGGCACACAAGATTTTGCAGAAGGAAGTGAAGAATGCCACTTCCAGCTGAAATTGTTGGCAAGTGCCCAGACTGGAATTTAGCCGGGGCACAGGCGTTAACATCCGGTAATTCTTGTAGAAGGGGTCTGGGACTGTGTAAATAGCT
Organism: Dermatemys mawii; assembly: GCA_007922305.1. Taxonomy (NCBI): domain Eukaryota; kingdom Metazoa; phylum Chordata; order Testudines; family Dermatemydidae; genus Dermatemys; species Dermatemys mawii. Next base: position 7,863,597 of record ML677388.1, read on the forward strand.
ATGAATGGTCAGGGTGGATGGCTGCCTAGAAAGACAGTGTTGCCTAGTGGAGCGCAGGATTAGGAGTAATGATACCTAGAGTCTAGTCTCAGGACAGCTGCTGGGTGATCTTCAGAAGTCATATTACCTTGCTGAGCCTCAGTTTCTCCATCTGTAAAATGGGGATAGTAATAGTTCACTCATAAGGGGTGTGTGATGATCAATTAGTTAATATCTAGTAATTTGCTGTATAAGTGCACGTGTTTTTAAGTCTCCCAGCCAAGTCCTAACCAAGCCCAATCTTCTTCGCCTGGGAAGGCTGCTCAAAATCCGCATCTGACACTGACCCGTTTGATTCACACACAGATTAAAGCCCTCTGGGGAGGACAACCTGACTAAGAAATGGATGGAGATTCCTACAGACAGAGGACCAGATCCTCAGCAGGTGTAAATGGATGGAGCTGCCATGCTGCTAAGCTGATTTTCAGCAGCGAGGTCCTTGCGGAGTGAGGTTGATTTACCCCAGCAGCTGATCTGGCCCTCCAAGCTGAAAGCGGTTTCTCTAGCGGAGGCATTAAGGCCAGGGCTCTCCTTGCCTTCGCTGCTTTGAGAAATGGCAGCCCGGCCCTCCGCCCGAGAGAGCCGTAAAAACGCTCGGCGGAGTCTATAAACCAGGGGAAGCCAGGCCCGTCAGGAGTGATTATTTCATAAACCGAACGGTGTGCAGCCTCTAGCTCGTAAATATCGCTCCCTCGCGGCTGCAGAAATAACCCTGGGTTTATTTCCGAGCCGCACTGCAAACGGCACAGTAAATAATCTTGGGACCATCCTTCATGCAAGGGAGCCGGCCTCGTTGCCCATAAATCACGTCTATGGGCACAGGCTCCCTCTCCCGGTGGGGGCTTAGCTCCCTCCTGGAGGTGCTGAGCACCCATAACTCCAAAGACGTGAATGACCTGCTCGTACTAAATCGATTGGTCGTTTGGGCATGAAGGACCTGACCTGACGGATTTTACTGCAAGGGCCTGCCCCTAGGGACTGCCCAGAGGCATCCAACCCACTGCGCCGTTCGTGTCCTTCCTGACGCTACCTCACTGGCTATTGCTGGCCGTCATGCGGCACTGCTGAGAGGAAGCTCACAGCGGAGTCACGGTCAGTTTCTTTGAGCCTAGCAAAAGCAGCGCCGTAGAGAGGAGCTGCTGAAAGTGTGCAGAATCAGAGCGGTAGCCATGTTAGTCTGGAATTGCAGAAGTGACAAAGAGTCCTGTGGCACCTTAAAGACCAACTAAAAGTATTAAAGCATAAGCTTTCGTGGGCTAATACCAACTTCATCGGATGCAAGTGTGCAGCATCCCAAAGTCAGGCCTGCTGCTCCTCCTTCCTGCTCTGCAGGGTCCCGGGCAGTGGGAAGGGAGGGGTGGGAGAGGGCATTGTCATAAGCACCAGTGAGGACAGTAGTGGGCCTGATGCGTGAGGGTTGCACTGCTGGGGCTGGCAGCACTGAAACTGCCCCTGCGTGGAGACCCAGACACATCAGCCTGGCCGCAGCTGGGCACCTGAGTTACTGGGCTCAGTTGTGGGTAACTGGGGGGAATTCTGGCCGGAGCTATACAGAAGGCAGCTGAGATGACTTAATGCTCCCCCATGACATGGTGCTATTCTATACATATGAAATCCAATCCCAAAGCAGACCAGTACCCCCAGGATCCTGACCCCGGCAGTCTGCATAAGAGATTGATGGAGCTGCTCCATGGAGGAGCCCTTGGTGTCTAGCGCCCACAGGGGTAAAGCAGCAATAAAAAGCCCACAGCATGGAGTTCTGGAGCCCAGGGCAACTGACTTGGACTGTGGGACTAGAAATTGCAGCGTTGGGGCTGGAATGATGCACATGGGGTTTTGGAGCCGGGGGTTCCAGCCCAAGCCCAGATGTGATTGTTTTTCCTCGGTCTGTTATTAAGAACGGGGGATTTATTTTTCTGTCAACGTCCAGCACTTGAATCATAGTCACTTCCCAGCCGTCCCTCAGCTTTCACTGCCTTAGCATTCGGATGTTGATGCCATTGGTTATCCAGGCAGAGAATCTTGCAGGAAACACGCCAGACTGTGTCAATTCTGTCAGGTCCCCAGTGCCTCTCCAGTAGTGTGTGCAAATGGCTGATGGGTGCAAAAGACGGGGAAGGGAGCAGAAGCTGGTGAATCAAGGGCTCTTCCTCATGCCAGGGGAACGGGGCTGCTCGAAATCCTAGCAAGGTCAAAGAGCCAACAGCTGCCTGAAGCAGCGTCACACGAGCCGGGCTCATGTGGAGCAGAGGGACGTGTGCACATCTGTCAGCTGGGGTAGAGCAGCAGTGCTGGGGCTGGAAGGCTTTTGCTCTCAGCGCCGGATTGCAAACATCTGCCCCTGTTTGCGGTGCTTTTTAGGAGGGCTTTTTATTGCTGTTGGTTTTGAAGCAGAAGTTTGCAGGGGAAAGAAAATGGAGAGGGAAGACTGGCTTTGGGGGCAACAATGCAATTGGGGGCTGGGTTTATTCTGGTGGAGCTTATCAGCTATGCCTTAAGGTATGTCTACACAGCAATTAATGACCTGCAGGAGGGTTGCTGGCTGGCCCTTGGCAGCTGACTTGGGCTTGGGCTGCAGCGCTAAAAAGGGAAGTTAAAATGAAGTAAAATGTGTTTTGAGTGGAATGAAAAAAATCCACTAAAATAAAGCAGGTCATGGCAAGACCAGTGTCTGTTACCGAAAGGGAGCAGATTTGATGTGTCTCTACTACCAAGTATACACGTGTGTTTCTGAGAGCTGCGTTAAGGCTCCAAAACTGATACCTGAAGGTGTGGGATTGGGAATAGCTTGCTGTATAATCTCCTGATTGTTCTAAATATACATATACACTTAAAATGGACTTGAAGAGGTGTGTGTGTGTGTGTACATATAGATAGATAGATAGATAGATAGATATTCTCTCTTTATATAGGAATTAGATACAGTGCTCCTGTCAGCTAATTTCTAAGTTGTTAGCTGCAAAAACCCTTGAGTTCCTAGGTGCCTAAGTAGCCTCTGGAATCAAAGTTAAAGTTGCACTGCCCCCAAAATGTGAAATGGCGCCCCTGGATCAGACTAGGCCTATGGCAAACCAAGCAGACGAGAGCGTCCTGAAGAGCGGCTGTGCCTCTCCCACGGAGCATGAAGCCAGAGGGACAAAGTCGTTTGATCTGCTTTATTTTCAGAATATTAAAAGTGATGCTCCCTGTTCGGGGTGGGATGAAAGTGAAATTAAAAAAAACAAAAACAAGAAAAGAAAATGTTACTGTCTCTCTAACACAGTGCAGGAGAAAACAAGGTCATATCACCTCATCCCAGTGTCCCAGGGACGGGCGCCCTGCTGCCACTGAACGGGCACTTGACCACGGCGTGTCCTTGTTCTGGGTGGCAGCAAAGGAGCTCTGAGGTAGCAGCGTTCCCAGGACTGTTGGTCCGGAGCTGGTTGTCAATTCCCCCTTCCCCCGTGCGGCGAGGCAGTCAGTCGGAGGGGCTCTGGCACTCCCGGCAGTCTCTCATGTCCTCCGAGTAGTTCTCGATCTGGATGGTGATGGTGTGGAAGTGGAACGCCCCTTGCAGTTGGGAACTAGCCTCCTTCAAGATTGTCTGGGCGTCGGCGTTTTCATCTGGAACGAACACAAGCATGGAGGCGGGAAAGGTCACGTAATGGGGTAAAGACTCGGCCTTCCAGCCTGCCAGGAGCACTGCATCCATAGACCCGGAGAGATCTACTGTCTAGTGCTCTGACTCCGTCCCAAGTGACAGGGCTCTGTGCAGGAATCGCCGGGTGAAAGTCTAGGTGCTGCAGCATGCAGGGGGTCAAAGGATTGGGCCACCATGGTCCCATCTGGCTTTAAATAAATCTAAAAATGATTTTTTTTTCAGGACACAGTTACTATCTCGAGGCCAACTGGGTGTGCCTAGACCAGTTTGCAGGATCAGGGCCTTCAACTGTATAATTTGGAGGTCAGGTAAACACATTCTCTTATCTAAGAGAGACCTCTGCAAAACCCAGCCAAACCACAAAGGTTTCTTGGGATGGAAACTTGTGCAAAGCCACCAAAAAAAGACCCAGTTTTGTACTAAAGGATCAGGAGCTTCTGGGTGAACCTAAGCAGAGCTCTGAGCTGGATGCAAAACCAGGTGAAGTCGGTGTAGCATCGAGGAATCTCCCATGATGCTCCACTTCCAACAGCTTTTCTGCTGAGAGCGTTGACGCCTCCAAACCCATCTGTTTGGAGCATTCTGTTCTACACCAAGAGTAGGATCCAATGTCACTGAAGCACCGGGAGCACCTTGACCAGGTCCTAAATGTGTGCGGTGGTGTTGTAGCTGTGTTGGTTCCAAGACATTAGACAGACAAATGGGTGAAGTAACATCTTTTATAGGATCAGCGCCTGTTGGTGAAAGGGACAAGCCTCCGAGCTGACACAGACTTGATGAAGAGCTTGAAGGCTTGTCGCTTTCACCAACAGGAGCTTGTCCAATAAAAGACATTCCCTCCCCCACCTTGTCACTCCAAGGGGCAGGCAAGGCAGATACTCACTGATCGCTATATGGACGGACAGCACCGGATGCGACACAGTCAGGGCCCAGATGTGGAGGCTGTGAAGGGCTTTCACACCATTGATGGACAGCAAGATCTCCTTCACGTTGTTGAAGTCCACCCCTTTTGGGGTACCTTCAAGACAGCAAGAGGCACATAGGGTTAAAGCCCCGCATCAGCAGGAAAGGGGGGCACCCTGTAACCCATTGGAGAATATACCACAGGGACAGGACCGGGTTAACCAATGGTTAACGTAACTACCCCACCCTATAGAGCTCCTTACCTTCCATCAGCACAAGGACGACGTCCCGGAGGATGGTCAGCGTGGTTCCAAGGACCAGGACTGAGAACAGGAAGGTACAGATGGGGTCTACGTATTTGTACTCTGGCTGGTGGGAGGAGGAAAGCCGTTAGTATAGTTAATGTAAAGCTCACAAATGCCTCATACTCAAACAAGTGTGCTCAGACGCCGTGTAAGCTCGTTACATAATGCTCAGTGGTTCGTGCCTGAGCTACTGAGCTGCGTTCCAAATGAAAATCCCATTTTCTTCTTGCAATTGCACCGTGGGTGGCGAGAGCTGTGCAGATCACCAGCTAAGCAGAGGTGCAGCCCCGTCACTGCTTGGAGGGGAGGCCTCCGGGGAACATCCAGGTGCCAATGATTCAAAATGTTGCACTCTTTCCTCTGAGTAAGGGGTTGCCGGGGTAGCTCTACTGGCAAACCATCCTAGTGTAGAAGCGGTTTATAGTGTCAAAAAAGTGCTTGTGTCAGGATCGCTTAAGCACTTTTTCACCATACAACGTACATGTGAAACACTGAGCGGTGTAGTAATATTGCAAATAAAATCACATTCCTAAGCGACTTTACTATGCATAGACCCGGCCTGAGTGTTGACCCAATGCCCCAGCATAGCATCACTGGACCTTGTGCCCCCTCTGTGATGAGAAGGGAAGCAGAGTTCCTGACCACGTGTGGACAAGAAGGATCAGAGAGCGCAGAGCTGGGGCATCAGCATTAGCGCCTCAGCTACGTTCCAGCTTGAATAGCTGCATCTCTGAAATCCCCTGAAGTTTCAAGTTCACACAGAATTCCTCACTTCGTATCCTGCATGGCTGTGCTATGCTGCGAGGCAGCTGCTGCATGCTTTCCAGAGGTGGCTGCATTTCTGTGGTGGGTCAAGTAAGTGAAATGCAATTAAAAAAAAAAAATCCATATATAATCTGTGTTCTGCCACTAATTTCTTCTGGGTCCTTGGGCAAGGCCTTCAGGGAAACTAAGGCAGAGAGGTTAAGTGACTTTCTCAAGGACAGAGAAGGAATTACCAGCAGAGCAAAGATAAGAACTTGAGAGTTCCTGGCTCCCGGTCCTGTGCTCAGACTACACCTCTTCTTTCCTCCACCTGGGACAGCACACTTCATGCTCCAACTCCCATGCCACAACAGATGAAAGACCCCCACACACACATCGCACCGGGGGGAAGTTTCCAGCCTTCTGTGCCCAAGAGACTCTTCGCAACAGAGCCCGTACCTTGAAATAGATGATGTAAGCAGCTACCAGGATGCCAACGCTCTGCAGCAGGTCCCCGACCACGTGGATAAAGGCGGCCTGGACGCTGGTATTCTGCTGCTTGCTGTGTCCGTGGTGGCTGTGCCCGTGACCTGACTGGTGAAGAGTGACTCCCATCCTGTGGGGAAAGATGGGACGGCAAGGTCATGGAGCGCGGCACCTCAACCCACAGCCTCCTCCCACGCCTCCTGCACCCACCGAGACAAGTCCTGCCAGCAGAGGGACAAAGCCACCCCCACGCAGGGTTCCCCGCTGTTCTCACCCCCAGCTTCGGACCCAGACTGCACCACGTGGCGCTAACCACTGACACTCTGGCTCAGTAACAGGGCCTGGACCCTGACACAGAGGGAGGCTCTGATCCTCAATCCTATGCCCCACCGCTGGGTCTGGTAGCTCCCAGGAGAGGCAGAGGAGACAGCTGAGAACCCCGCAGCCCCCTTGATGGCCCGGTCCATGTGCAGCAGGAAGCGGCGGGTGGGAGATGAACAGAGCCCTGCCCAGCCACTTCCAAACTCACTTGCAAAATCCCTTCTGGCATTCTACCAACCAAGGGCCTGCCCTTCCTCCCAGTGGAAATCAACAGCCAGACTCCCAGGGGCTTCCATCGGGAGCAGGATCGGGCCTTGGGAGACTGCTAATCCCGGGATTAATGGCCTGTTTGGACTGGCAGGGGCCTTTCCGATTGGCCAGCAGAAACATTCCAGTGCGAGGGATTAACCTTTGCAATTTGACCAGCACTGAATGAGCCTTCCTGCCCCCCGCAACCCCCCGCCCCGGAGTGTTCTCAGAGGAGCTGAGCGCCCGTGACCCGGCTGGACGTACAGGACGTTCACCGCCACGGCGCAGGCGGAGGTGATGAGCATGGCGTCCCCTTCGATCTCATAGTCGTTCGAGAGCAGACGTTCCACCGCCAGGTAAACCAGGACTCCGGTCACCACCCAGATCGACAGGACCGAGAGCAGTGCCCCCAGGATCTCTGCAAAGACAGCACAGCCCCGCAAGGTTAGAGAGCAAGGAACACCCAGCAAATCCCGCTCCGGACACCCGGCGTTCACCACACTGGGGGACAGCGGCCACGGAGCCTCCTGCACGAACTTCTTGGCTTCACAGCCGCCTCCCCAGGGCTGCACAGAATCCCAGATCCCCCCAGCGCCAGGGACAGAGAGCAGGGTCTGTGGCCAGCCACTTCCATTGGCCTTATGCAGCTTCCTGCACCAAGGGAAACTGCAACTTCTTTGTGGTCCATATATGCCACTGGAGCAGCCTATCGGGTGAGAGATGTGTGCAGAATTGACCCCTAAGGGCTAGTCTACATGGAAAAATAGACTGGCAGAGCTCTAGCTCAGGGGTGGACAAACTACGGCCCAGCCACCGCATTTGGCCCTTCAGACGTTTTAGTTCAGCCCTTGAGCTCCCGCCAGGAAGCCGGGTGGGGGCTTGCCCCGCTCAGTGCATGCCTTGGCTCTGTGCTGCTCCCGGAAGCAGCAGCAAATCCCTGCTCCAACTCCTACACAAAGGGGCAGCCAGGGGGCTCCACACACTGCCTCCACCCCAAGTGCTGCCCCCGCAGCTCCCATTGGCTGGGAACCACGGCCAATGGGAACTGCAGGGGTGGCACCTGTGGATGGGGCAGCGTGCAAACCCACCTGGCCACACCTCTGCGTAGGAGCCGGAGGGGGAACATGCCACTGCTTCCAGGAGCTGCTTGAGGTAAGCGCCGCCTAGGGCCTGTACCAATGATCACCTCCCACAATCCCATCCCCTGCCCCAGCCCTGATTCCCCTTCTGCCCTCTGAACCCCACATCCACAGTCCCACCCCAGAGCCCGCACCCCCAGCCAGAGCCCTCACACCCTCCCAGCCCTGGCACTCCAACCCCCAATTTCACAAGTATACATGGCCCACCATACAATTTCCATACCCAGAAGTTTGCCCACCCCTGCTCTAGCAGAATAATGATTCTTCCACTCTAGCTATGTTGGTTAATTTCCCCTGGTGAACTAGTCCTCAAGCGGGTTCAACAATTCGAAGTCACACCGTCATTGTTAGTTGCTTCTGATCCACACCTCTCTTCCAGCCCCTCGACCCATCAATCACACCACCTTACCCTTCCCTTCTGCCCACTACCGAAATATAGTGGACATGTCCTCTCCGAGTTCAGCTTTCTGGGCAGTATATTCTCCCAGTGTAGTTAAAGCTACATAACCTGGTCTAGTGAGGATGCAGTTACCAGCATAAAGGTGTGTAACCCTGTATCATTTATACCTGTAAGGGAAGGGCTATAAGCTATAGCCGAACATGGTGTGCGCTACACAGATTTTGTACTGGTTTACTTTTAACCTAGTCATGCTGGTACAGCTGCTGGTGTGGATGCATTTATATCCTCCCATATGGAAATGAGCTCTTTATTAGAGAAGCACCTTTCTACTGGTGAAACTGCGTCTATGCTGAGCGGGTACCACTAACTATCCTGGGATGGCTAAAGCAATACAAATTTTGAGTTTAGACACGGCCTAACGGACCTTTACCCAACAGAGCTACGTACGAGCGAGCGGCGGTACAGATTTAACTATGTCAATTAAACGTCGCCTCCCCTGCACTGAAATAGTTATAGCAGCACGACATCTATTCCTAGATCAGGCCTCTGTCTGCAAGGCTTGTGGTCCAGTGCCTTCCACAGCACCAGCTCAATGTTGGGAAATAAATTAATGACCGAGAAACACCATGGAGCTGGCAGGGACTGGAGAGGAGAAGAGACAAAGGGGTTGGGAACAGACCTTTCACAACTGCAGCACTCAAGGGAGTCTATAGAATGTAGAGGACAAAGGCAGTCGGAGGTTTCCCCGCCCTTGGGCAGATAGTGGGGCTGAAATAAATCGACCCAGCCCATGGGCTTCCGGCTGCTGCACTTAGCAGGAGGCTCTCCTTGGTTTCAGCAAAGCCCTTCCCCAGGGTTAGAACTGCAGCTAAGCGAGGAGTTAACTCTACCTGGGGCGGGTCGTCCTCAGATGGAAGTTAATAGGGGTGGCCCTTAGAGGAGAAGGGAGTTCCTGTATCCAAGTACCAGGTCATAACAAGGGAAGGGGAACATCCCCTTCCAGCAGGAGTGCCCCGGGACTGGTTACAACTGGACCCAACGTGATGAGACGTCCTTGCTGCCAGCAGAGCCCAGCGTGGGTGTTTGCTGCGGTGGGGTCCCACAGGGTCAGTAATGATCTTAGAGCCAGAGGTGCCAGTGATCCTGGAATAGTGGCAGCCAAAAGGGAGAGTCACAAGGCTCACCGGCTCGGGGGAGTCGGAAGTTAGCAAACAGCTTGCACCTCGAGCTACTGCAATAGCACTGCCGCCAATTTCTGTGCATTCAGGGGCGCGCTCCACAGGGCCGGGGTTGTCGGATCCCAGTTCTTAGCCTGCATTGGTTGGATGGGACTTGTGTGGGATCCCAACATCTTCCCCATCCCCCACCGCTCTGCAAACGTCCCTCCCGCCCAGTTTCATTCAAGAGCCTTTGCAAACCCCACACCAAAGCAGCTCCCTTCCTTTCAGATGAGTGCGCAGCAGAAAGGAGCGTTGTTAGAGCTCACCACACCCAGTGTTGTTCTTCCATGGAGCACGTGGGTTTCAGACCCTGCCCTGCAGAGGAATCCACTCAGCAAGTTACCTGCTCGGTGCCAGCCAAAGTTCATGGTTTTGGTAGCCGGACGTGAGGCCATCCACAGGGAAAACAGACTGATCATCATGCTGGCAAAGTCCGTCAGCAGGTGGGCTGCATCTGTCATGATGGCCAGGCTGTGGGACAGGTACCCCCCTGAAGACGTGGAGGAGAAAGAATGAGTCAGTGAAAGGATGGAAGCCCCCAACAGCACCGACGCTGCCCCCATGCCCTTCACAGATGGGGCACGCGACCGGCCTGAGAAAACCCTGGAAAAAGATCCGAGTCCATGACATGGAGGACGCCTGAGACTAGAGGGACTCCTGGTTATAACCAGAGCCTGCTGCAAAATACGTATCTGGATTTTCACTGTGTCTGCCACTTTAACCCAGGGCCCAATTCTGCCCCATGGTAGTTTTCGTCGCTGATGGGCTTAAGATCAGGGCCCTAAAGTTTGATTCTACCAAGTGGCTGCCTTGCAGGACCAAGTTCTTACCCAGATACACAATTATATTTTGGGGATTAGGTCTTTGAACAACGAAATGCAACCACTTCTAGGGAAGACCACGACGGTTGTTTAACAGCCACACATAACAGTTTAGGGAGGAGGTGGAGAAGAATCTCTTATCCAATCTAGCTGTTCCAGCATCTTGGCTCTTACCAGACAGGGAACCCATACGTCAAAGGCTACTTTGGTGTCTTACCTACAACTTCTCCGGTCATGAAGACCAGGCAGATCACGGATGCGACATAGAGTTTCCTTCGAGCCCGCTGCTTTTCGGAATCGGGGTGGCTGCCAGCAGTCCGGTTGGAATGACAATGCCGGTTCCCAGAGAGGCCCAACTCGATGGAGGACGTGTCTGGAATGTACTTGAGCATGGAAACGTGGCAGTTCTTCTCAGAGACGCTGAGATAGGACCTGAACGACAGAGAGTCGCCATTACTGACCACTCTTGGGAGCTGCTGGCCAAGACGCTCGGGGAGAGGGTCCGAAAGGGGGAAGGAGATTCCCAATTGAAATTAAAACGATGCCCCTTTGTGCCCAAGGCCCTTCCCTGCCAACCCGCCAAAGGAAACCTGCCTTTTCAAGAGAAGCCATCTTGAGATGCCCAATTCTCAGACCGTGCTGGAGCGCTTACCCTCTGAAAGCCAGACCCCTTGGCGGCATCTCCAACCCCATTGGTTGGATGGGACTTGTGTGGGATCCCAACATCTTCCCCATCCCCCACAGCTCTGCAAACGTCCCTCCCGCCCAGTTTCATTCAAGAGCCTTTGCAAACCCCACACCAAAGCAGCTCTCTTCCTTTCAGATGAGCGCGCAGCAGAAAGGAGCGTTGTTAGAGCTCACCACACCTTTGGGGTGTTTTGGGCGACACCCCAAAATCACCAGTCACTCTTGAAAACCCTGGCCAGAATCTAGGTGGTCTCCCCTGCTTGAAAACACCCCTCTAGCCGAATGGAAGCTCTAAAGCCGGGGTGGCCAACCTGCAGCTCTTCAGAAGTTAATATGCGGCTCCAACTCCGGGACTGGAGCTACAGGCGCCAACTTTCCAATGTGGGGGGTGGGGGTGGGATTGCTCATTGCTCAACCCCTGGCTCTGTGACAGGCCCCGCCCCCCCCCCGAGCCTCCTGCACCCCATGAAACAGCTGATCGGGTGATGGGGGAGGGAGGCGCTGATCGGCAGGGCTGCATTGGGCTGGAGGCACGGGGGGCTGCTGGGGTATTACCGAGGCACTGTGGTGATGTACATTCAAATTCTGGCTTCTTCTCAGGCTGGGGTTGGCCACCCCTGCTCCAAAGCACGAGATCCCCACCCCTTCCCCCCTGTCACTCTTTCCCTGCCCTGCCAGCCCTCCCCTTCCCCCCTTAACACAGTCTAAAGGAGCCACATTATCTCAGTCGTGTTCCCCATCTCCAAGTTTCACCCAATAAGGGGCAGCATGTGGAGTCAGTGGATTGGTTTGGCCCCTCAGACACAATTATTGAGGGAGGGCCCTTCTGCACCCTAGACACCCTCTTCCCCCAGAAGGCCAGAGAGACTCCAGAGCCAGGGAAGCTGTTGAGCCAGAAGCAGGGTGCCCTGGAACCCAGATCCTCAAAGCTATACAGGGGCCTAATGCCCCTTGGCATCAATGGGAACTGGGCACTTAAATCCCTTTGGGGAACGGGACCTGGCGGCCTGGAATGGGGGAGGAGGCTGCAGCCAGGCTGGGGTCTCTCCCTGGGGTCCCGCTGAGCAAGGGGTGGGGACAGGCCAGCCCTGGGGCTGCAGAGCTGGGGTGGAAGAGCTGGGGGTGGGATGGGGAGGGACAGGGGAGGTGGGGTGCTCTGGGGGAAGGATGGGGGGTTGCGCTTTGTTACTGGGAGACTCAGGAGCGGGGGGGAGAGACGACAATTGCCCCATGGGGGGGTAAGTGAAGGGGGAGAAATCGCCGCTCACCTGTCTCCGGGCTCCTCCAGCAGGTGCCGCTTCTCCTTCTCCTCCTCCCCGGCCCTTTGCGCCATCCTCACCCGCCGGGGCGCGCTCGGCTCCCCCAGCTCCGGCCACCCCCGTGCCGGGCTCGCGGCCGCCTCTTTATGTGGCCCCGGCCGCGGCCCGTGCGAAGCGCCGGGGGCTCGTGTGCAAAAGGCCCGGTGTCGTGCATTACCCCGCTCCCCGCAGGAATGTGCTACCGTAGCGGCTCCTCACGGGCGCAGAGTCAGAACATGGCACCGTGGAAACGGCTCCCAAACGCAGCACGCGTCCACAGGGAGCAGTTTCCTGCACGCCGCAGCGGATCGGAGATCGCAGCAGCGGGGGGCGGCCGGTCGCTGCCCCTGCAGCCCGCGGGGAGCCGGAGCCCCGGGCCCGGCCGCTCACCCCGGTGCCGCCGTCGCCGACCCAGCGCATCCACACTCCGCTCCGCTTGCGTCCCCTGCCGCCGCCTCCAATCAGCGGCCGGCTCGGCCCAGCCGCCGGCAATTTCCGATACGGTCCGAACCCTGGCGGCGCCTCGTCCTTTGTCTCCTGGCCTAGGCGGTTGTCATGGCGGCTCCTCCTGCAGCAATACCAGAGAGCGGGACCCCCAGCGCCACCCCCCCTGGCCTGGCATCTGGGCAGCAAGACTCCCATGAGGAGGGGACTTAAAACCTCCTGCCCTATAGAACTCAGGGAGCTTAGCAAAATCCGAGCCCCCTGTGAAACATCCGAGATCCCCCTTCGCCCCCAGTGCCAGGAATGGGAAGCCTTCATTGAGTTAGAGCAGTTTTCATGCATATCTGTTTTTAAATCGATTTAGCTGAACCAGTGCAAATCCCCCCTGTGAATCTTCTTAAACTAGTTTTGAACCTGGTTCCTTTAACTGAAGTGATTTAAACCAAGGTGGTTTGAATGTAATTTAAAGATTGTTTAAATGAAGGTACTTAGAGTTTAAATCTGGCTTGAATTTAAACTGGTTTAAATCCATTCAATAGCGTCCACATGGGTTTCACTAAACCAGTTTAAAAGCATATCTTTAGTTAAACGGATGATATTTTAAATAGAGACAATCCTAACAGAAACAGTGGTAGGGCTTTGGGGATTTCTCTTTACAAAAAACACGTTGACTCTTCCCCCAACAAATTAAATTTGTTTCCTTATTTTCGTGTAGTCCCCCTTTCTGACATTAAATGCTAGTGTTGGGCCTCTGTGGTGTTTCCCCTGCCATAGGGATGTTACATTTAATTATATTATGGCCACTATTATCAGGCGGTCCAGCTATATTCACCTCTTGGGTCTGATCCTGTGCTCTATTTAGAACTAAATCGAGAATTGCTCCTCCTTTTGTGGGTTCCAGGACTAGTTGCTCCAAGACACAGAGATTTCAGGTGTCAAGAAACTTTATCTCTGCATCCTGTCCTGAGGTGACTGGCCAGCTCAGTGCTTTGGCATCATTATCAGCTCTGGCTGGCAGTGTCTTGGGCTGTCATTCTCAGAGCCTGGCATAATGTGCCATCGCTGGGCCTGCTCTGTGATTGGCATGAATGGTGGTAGCATAAGCTCCTCGTCCAGGAGAAGGACGGGGAGCACAGTGAAAATATTTTCTGGGTCTTTGCCAGAAGTCATTCTGGGATTTCTGAAAAACGTGCTGTATATTTTCAGGGCTGCGTCACATGACCAGCCAGGATTATAACTAGTCCACTTTCCTTCGGCCAGTGGTGGCCGATTGACTCAGCTTGTGTGAACGACCATGCTAAGAACTTTCCACTAGTACAAACCACAGATAAGACCGGATCTACTTTATTGTGACAAAGTGCAACATCAACTCAACAAAGCTCTTGTGAGTTAGGACTGCGCAGCGCAGAACTTTCTCTTCAGCTGCCTCTTTCTAGTCCCCCCAAACCCTTTTTTGTTGCTAAAGTTGCTTCTGTCTGCCAAGGTCTGGCACTACCTTCAGTGTATCCCCTACAGGTTGCAAAGAAACTCTTGAATTCCCAGAGTCAACATCTGTAGCACACGACAAACTGGTAAGCAAAAGAGTTTTCTTTTCAAAATACACAAAATTCAAAGTCCTGTTACAATTATATACAAAATAATAGAACAATATAAAATGTACGAAATATTCTAGTTTGCACCCCTGTATAAAAGTGAGCTTCTATGTGCGTCGGTCAAGTTTTCATCCTGAGTTAGCAATACTGTCGTATGGCCAGGGGGTGCCCGACTTTTTCTTCCTTTAGCTGAAACACCGGCCCACTCCTCCTGTAGCTCCCACGAAGTCAGAGCATTTACCCCCCCATCCCATTGCCCCCAATCACTCATCCCTTCGGCACTTGGGGAGTTTCTTCTGCCTTGGGAATTGCTTCTGCTCTGTTATTGAGGTGCTGAAAGAGAGGTGGGAGGAGAATGTCAGTGACACTGATGGGAAAAGGCATTTGGGGGATGTGGACTGAGGGGAAATGCCTCCCTGTGCTTTGAGGCAGCATGACACCCAGGCCCCACTTAAGCCTTTGGAAGCTTCCACCACTTCCCGGGGGGAGAGACTTCCACTGTGAAATAGACCTCACTGTCAGGAAATGCCCTCAGTTGCACCCCTTTGCTCCTAGTGAGAGCCCCTAAACATAGTTCTCCTTTTGCTCCTGGAGACCTGTGCAGTATTTGTGAGCAACACCACGTGCATCTTGAGCCATGGTAAGGAGGAAAGCCAGGTATTCGGGCCCCAAAATACCATGCCAGTCCTGAGCACCAGAGAGAACATGCACTCATGTGCTTTAGAGTCATGTTGTTTGCTCTTCATCTTAATGTCCTGTTTACCTTGGGCCCTTGTAGCTTCTTAGTGGGAGGGGAAGTGGGGCCTACGTTAATTACACAGGGAAAGCAGGAGGGGGCCATCCGGCTGAGTGGGGGTGGAAGAGCTTTCTTTCCATATTTGAAAACTGTTATCTTGAAGCAAATTCTATGTTTCTTCCTGGCAAATAGATTTCTAGGGATCCCTGTGCATCACAAACCAGCTGCATTTTCCCCTTACCGTCCATTTTCCTTTCTTGAGACTCCTCCTCTTCTGTTTCTTCTTCCTCGTTTAGCTCTTCCTCTTCCTCATCTGCAAGCAAAAGTAACGTGATTTAGAAAGCTGAAGCCCCACCTCCGGAACTGTATTTTCCACACAGGGGGCCACTGATAAAAGGCAACATTCAATCACAGCAAAATATTATCTGTGCCCTTAGGAACTAGGAGAGAAAGGTGTAAGTCTTGGCTTGAGTATGCATGCCAGGGAGTCAGCAACACTACAGGGTACTATTCCCAGCTTTACCAGTAACTTATTGTCTAGTCTCTGCTGCTCTGTGTCTCAGTTTCCCTATCTGGTAAATGGGTATGGTGCCAAGATCGAGCACTCCCAGTTGCTATAAACCATGGGTCCAGCACAGTGTCCATTGACTCTGGTAATATACTGACTTCAATTGGTGTTGCTGAATCAAGTCCCAAATGAATAACAGACCTCGAATCTCACTAGCTAACTAACCGGAATGAGTTGAAAATGTTCGTGCTGTAACTGAGAGCAGTCTCCTCTATCGACAAGTGGAAGTGATCTCTAGTGGGTAAAGCACAGCACTGGGAGACAAGAAATCTAGTTTCTTATCCCTGACCCTGACTTGCTGTGTGGCCTGGGGCAAGCCACGTCCCCTCTCCGTGCCTCAGTTTCCCTGTGGGTTGTGAGGCTTAACTCGCTAGTGCTTGTAACGTGTTTTCAGATGCTTGAATGGAAGGGGCCAAAGAAGGGCCCAATATTATTATACCTGTTCCAAAGTCGATGGCTCTCAAGACTTCTGCTACGTGTGCCAGGTCCAGGGTGAAATAATCCATATTTTCAAAGCCTTGCTCGATCTTCCCCAGACGGCTGCCCTTTGAGGCTTCCACAATTCTGGGGGCGACAGACATAGGGTCTGTTTCCTTACCCGCTGTTCCTCCAGAGGAGAGAATTACCGGCTGGAATGACTGAAAGTTCTAGCTGGAAAAGATTATTATCCAGGGAGCAAGACCCAGGGAAAGCCCTGTCTGAAATCCTCCGTCACTCGCAAGGTGCTCCAGAGATGTTCCCACCCTCTCTTTCCCCTCCACCACAGGCACTGTATCAACCCCTTCCAACCCCCAGCTGACTGCTCTAGACACCCTCTTTCAGATGAAACTTTACAGCAGCTTGGAATTTGCTTTCTTCTGGAGTCTTTTCAAAGGCCCCGGGTATTTAAGCATGAAACTGGCACTGGGCTGCTCTTGGGACTGGGTATGGGTGCTAACCCCCATTATTTTCTGGGAACAATCCTCTGGTGGATTTTGACAGGGCCGTAGAATCTCAGACCATGGCGCTGAAGGAGCAATTTAAAAATGCAACTTCGGGGACTTACGTTTTAATGAGCTGCTTGGCGTTCTGTGAAGAGAGCAGAGGAGAGGGAGAGAACAAGGTGAGGAGCAAGTTACCAAGAAGGTGATAAAAGAAGCTAGTATGAAGCTGGCACCAGATGCAGGGTCGCCAGCTTTAAGCAGGGTTTGTCCTACCAAGTGGGAGCCAGGCTGCGATCTGGGGGCTTTGACTGCAAACCACTGCCCCCTCTGCCAGAGTTGGATCACCCTTTCCAGCCGTTCTAGGTTATTCCCTCTCACTGAGTTGAAAGCCCACTGTTCTCCCTAGAAACCCAGTCCACCCAGGGATATGCAGAGGCCGGATCCTTGGGGAGAATAAAGGGATGAAGCAGAGGGTCAAGGTTGGTGTGGGGGCAGAGCTGATTTGGGCTGAGATGGGAGGAGACCAGTAGGCTGAATCTTGTGGGGTTCAGGAGGGTGGACCCAACTATCTGTATAAGGAGCAAACCCCACTGCTAGATCCAGGCTCCATCCCTCTCTTAGCTGGAGAGGAGCCACTCACTGTGAGAAAAGTGGCCCCTCCGGTCTCCTCCAGGGACTGAAACGCTGTCTCCATCAGCTTGGTGGACTCCTCCAGCTGCTCTTTGTACTGCTGGATCAGAGCCTGCACCAAGTTGGTCTTTTCCTCCTGCTCCTTAGTGACCTTCTGCAGCAGCTCGCTCTTCTTCTCCTCCAGGATCGCAATGAGGGTATTGATCTTCTCGCACAGCTCCCGCTTCACCAGCCGGCCGTTGTCCTGCCAACGGACCACGGGCATGAGCATCTCGAAGCAAAGGGGACAGGCACGTCCCAGATCTCCCCCAGAGAGCCGCACTGACCGATCCCAGCCGCAGGAACCAGTGATTACAAAGGCACAGAGCTGAGATCTTGGGGAACCCCCGGCGGAACTCAAACCCAGCCCTTCTCCCTGGGCATAGCAGTTTCCAGAGCTCCCTGCCACGTGGCAATCCAGAGTCTCTTGCCGAGGGTACGAATATACTGGCACCAGCAACAGGGGAAGTGGGAACCGGTTTGCCTGTTACTAGTGGAGGCCATGTTCCTGGTGGTAGGAGCAGGGCCCTGGAAGCCAAGACTCAGGGGGTTCTACTCTCAGCTCCGGCACTGACCCAAGACTGTCAGTTCTTCGGGGGAGAGATCATCTGTTTGTTCTGCAGTTGGACCACACCTAGCGCAGTGTGGTCCTGGCACTCCTTGGCACTACCATAACGCAAGAAATAACAACTGGCTAATCCTGGGCAAGTCACTTGAACTGGGTTGTGACTCAGTTTCCCTGTCTGAAAAATGAGGCTAATCCCCTTTCACAGGGAGATGGAAGGTTTGTAAATGGCTTTACGAACATCACATGGAAGACAGAATGCAAAATATTCCCGTTAATGTCAGCAGATACCCTCCCCCTGGGGCCCAGTAGGATTACTTTAACCAGTTCCAAATATCAGATGATGACCACAGTGGGACCGTCCCCTATTTTACCAACTGGACCTTCAGAATAATGCTTTTCACATCCACCGTGCTGAGGATCTGAGAGAACTGTTACATTAAACTGCAGTTTTGTTAACTCAAAAGACTGTACGACCTAAGGGCCAGTGCCAGGGATAGGCGGTGCCGCAGCGAGCAATGATGTGGATGACCGGATGGGATGGCATGTGTCTCATGGCTGCCTCTGACCTCCCCATCCTAAGAGCAAGGTGCTGGCCGTTCTCCTTGTCTTACTACAATTTGGGGAGTCCAATGAAACGTGGGTAAGAATTGAATCCTGCTGCATTCTTATTTTAATGGGGAAACAGACACAAGTGGGTTAAGTGACTTGCCCCGTGTCACCCAGTGAGTTTGTGGCAAGGCTGAGAATGAAGCCCAGGATATCAACGCTTAGAACTTTGCTCTAATCATTAGTCCCTGCACCCCTCCCAGAGCTGGAAAGAGAACCCGGGAGTCCTGCCTCCTAGTTGCTGGCTCTAACCACTAGCTCCCACAGTCCCCTCCTCTTTTGTGTAAAAGCCCTCCCATTGAATTAAACAGGATTCTCAGTCCTGTGGACTAAGAGGAAAGCTGTTCCCGACACCTGCATTAGCTGTTCAAGGTCATTGCTAGGGGTTGGATTTCGTCTCTGCCACTCAGATTTCGAAGGGCTCGGTCATTTTTCCCATTCCTCACCTCGGTGGCTTTGCATGAGTCCTCCAGCTGGCTGATGATCGTCTGGACTCTGTCGTTCCCAGCCACCAGCATGGAGATGCAGTTGCTCAGCTCCATCTGTGAGAGGGGCACAGAAATAGATTTAACTCTTGCACTTCCAGGCCCAGGGGAAGGCCTGTCGTGCTGTCTGGAGAGGGAGGGGGGCACTGGTGGGCCCCTCCACTGAAGGCTAAACCCTTTTCAGGAAGAGGTAGGAGAAGAGGGAAGGGCCTTGGTGCTGTCTGCAGGATGGGGTTAGAGAGGAGGAACAGTCTCAGCACTGGGGATATGTGCACAGCAAGGGGAGACTTGAAAGCGTCACCGTGTGGTGAGGGTAGAGACAAAGAGGCAGCTGGACCATGTGGGCACCTCTGGTCCTGTTGGGTGGAGGGGTGGGTGTAATGGCACCAGATGCTCAAGGATGAAGGAATTTCAAGGGAGGAGCTGGGAGAGAAAGGATGGTCCATGGAAGTGCATGTGGGGAGGAGGAAGAGGAAGGTTTAGCGCTGGGGGTTTGTGACATAACGGCCCATCCTAACCCACCCAACTGGTCTGGATGCCTGTGAAAAACAGACATCTGCCTACGTAGGGCTCCCCCATTCAACAGGGAGGAGAGCACCCCGGTGCATGCTGGGGGAGATCTTGCCATCCAGTGATCCCACCCAAGATACCCAGGGAAAGACCTCAGCTCCCATGGGTCTGCTCCCAGCCGTAGACGCGGCTCCCTGGGGACTGGTGCTGGCCCTTGCTCCCCAGTGACTCTAAATATAGACAGGTGACTGCTTCCCCATGACAGCCCCTATTAATACCCCCATGCGCCGCCTCAGAAGCTATTCCTGAAAGGCCCAGCTCAGCACATCCCAGATGCCAAGTGGGAGGAGCCCATCCCCTCGGAGACCTCATCCACATTCCCAGGGATCAGATGTGAACCCCGGCTAAGGTCAGGGAGCCACAGCCTCCAGCCCCGCTGTGGAGCGTCCGATGAGGTCAGGCCGGGGTTTAGTACTGGCCAGTGAGCTCCTGTCCCCGGGGAGGGGGAAGCAGTGACCCAGCAGGTACCTTTTGCCCCTGGAAGACGTTCTGAAGAGGTGCAACTTCGCAGTCTTTGTGAGCGCCGAAGACTTTGCACATGGAGCAAGTGGGCACCTCACAGGTCATGCAGTAGATGTTGATCTTCTCGTCTTCATGCTCCTTGCACATGGGGTGGTTTCCTTTCTTCAGGGGCCTGCTGAAGATGTCAAGAAACCGGACAGGGGTTACATAGCCTTGAGTGGCGTTTAATCACATTTGAGCTGGGGCAGATTCAAATTGAAACACCCGCCGGACGGTGATGGGAAGCAGAGACCGGCCTGTGTTCTATACAGCGGAAGAACCCACCAGCACCACCCTTCTGAGTTATGGGGTCAGCTCCTGATTTAAGTTATACCAGTGCAAACCCAGACTAGCTCCAGGGCAGTCACTGGGTTCAGTGGAGTTAATCTGGATTTACAGTCATGTCATGGAGACCAGAACCTGGACTTTGCTTCGTACAGTGGAGTTTGGATCAACTCCAGACCCCTCTCTAATTTTACCCTGGTCAGTGATGTAATGTTTAGAGACAGCGCCTGTAAGTGTCAGGCAGGCAGAGCTCTATATTTAATCACAGCAAACAAACCCTCTAGGGCCTTCACTCCACAGCACAGAGCATTTCTGGTCCAGGCGTCCCGGGAGAGATTTTACTGCATGGGATCAATCCCCAGCTCCTTTGCTTTTCTGTGGGGATGGGTATAAACCGCTGACTCTCTGGCTGCTGCTTTCCAGCAAGCCTCACACTATGACCCCACCACACACCAGTGTGGCAACCGGGACCACAGACAGACCCGTCGAGGGAAATTTGGGGACCCAGCGCACCTCATCCCTTCCATGTTACATTCTTTACACAGACATCAGACAGCTTTGGGGGCCCTCTAAGCTTGGGGACCTAATTCAATTGTCCCCCCTTCTCCCTCCCATCAGCCGTGTGACCCCTGAAACTACCGGTCCATCAGGGTTACTGGGCCATTCCTGGCTAGATGTGGAATACCCTAATTATAGCCACATGAGGCACCGGCTCACTCTGTCCTCTTTAAGACAAAACTTCTGGTGCTGCTGGCTCCTTATGTCCTTCTGCAGAAACCTACCATAGATTTAAACACAGGCGGTTGGCCAGGGACTTTGACCTACTTTCCCCCCTTCCTAGGCAGGGTGACTGCAGCAGAGAAATCTTTACAAGAGAAGTTAAATAAAGTCGCCCGGACTAACTTCAATGTGGAGGAGCCCAAGCAGTCAAAAAATCACACGTCAGGTCGGCTGCCAAAAGTCAGGGGATTGGCTTAAAATCATGAGACTCGAACAGGGGTTCTCAAACTTCATTGCACCGTGACCCTCTTCTGACAGCAAAAATTACCGCCCGATCCCAGGAGCAGGGGGACTGAAGTCTGAGTCCGCCAGAGCCCTGCTACCTCGCGCTGGGGGGCCAAAGCCAGAATCCTACCATCCTGGGTGGGGGGCCTGTAACCTGAGCCCCACCACCCAGGGCTGACGTCCTCGAGCTTTGACCCCGGGGGGTGGAGCTCAGGCTTCAGCTTCAGTCCCGGGTTCCAGCAAGTCTAAGCCAGCCCTGGCGCCCCCATGACAATGGGGTCCAACCCACAGTTTAAGAACTGCTGGGCTAGACCATGGGGTTCTTTGGTTGGCTGTCTGGGTTTGGAGCATTTGGGGGTCGCATTTTCAAACTGTTCTCTGCAAGCAGGAAGGCTAGAAACTTGCTTTTTAAAAAGTCTCCTCTAATCTCCCGGCTCCAGGAGCTGGGTCTTGGAGAAAAAGACCAGAGAATGCGAAACTTGAGAGACAATCCCGAGATGTAGCAACCCTGCAACGTGGACAAGTCACTTTCCAGCTCCGGTGCCTAGTTTCCCCTGCCTCCATTTCTAGCTCCCGGACGGCCCAATGGGAGCTCAGTCTTGGCTGAGGCCTCTAAGTGCTGCAATGGGAGGCATGGATCAGCATTCACCCCCCGATCGGTACCCAGCCCAGGGCAGGGGAAGCGAATAATCCACCCAGCAGACCAAATTCAGTGATGAATCCTGGTGACGTGCCACCTAAGGGATGTGGTGCATATGCTAAGAAGTGCTATAATAATAATAAGCATTAAGGGGGGTTTGGTAAAGGTCTATAAACTCATGACTGTGGTGGAAAAACTGAATAGAGAAGTGCCGTTTACCCTTTTCCGCAATGCAAAAATCAGGGGTCACCTGATGAAATCAATAGGCAGCAGGTTTCATACAAACAAGAGGAAGTATTTTTTCTATTGCATACACAGTTAACATCCCCTGGCAATGAGTTCCACAGGTTATGATGGCCAAGAGTATAGCTGGGTAAAAAAAAAAAAGAAGGACTGGATAAGTTCATGGAGGATAGCGCCATCAGTGGCTGTTAGTCAAGATGATCAGGGATGCGACTCCCTACTTGAGTGACCCTAAGCCTCTGACTACCAGAAGCCAGGGGTGGAAGATGGGTGGATCACTCCAAAATTGCCCTGTTCTCCCTGAAGCTGTGGTACTGGCCACTTTCAGAGACAGGGCACTGGGCTAGATGGTCTGACCCAGTATAGCAGTTCTTGCGTTCTTAAGTGACCACAACAAATAATACAGCCTATCACTGTGGCGTTGTACCTGACGCTGCTCCACCTCATCACCTAGCCTATTACCATGGCCCTACATTTATGCTCATTTGGCCAATTATTCCCTGTGTCACAGGGCTCAAATCCAAACCAATCTCAAGTCTTTTCTCAAGTAGGCGCTTGAGGCAAGGGGCCAGATAGATCCTCAGCTGGTGTAGATCGGCCCTGCTCCATTGACCGCAATGAAATGATGCCAATTGGCAGTAGCGGAAGATCTGGCCCAGGATCTCACACACTTCCCTAACTCTGACTGTGTTAGAGCCATTGCGGTGCTCCCTCCTCTCTGCAACACGATTTTAAAAGGCGTGGTCAGGCTGATCTGGGCATGATCTGTTCTTTATCCATAGCGTTAGTGCCATTACTTCACGACTGGAACTAGATTTAGCAGATGGTGTTTGCTAGTATTGCAGATGCCCCTAACTCCTTTTTAAAAACACTGGTACCATATTTGCTCCCCCATATAGCTCCTGTTTCTGTCTCCATGACTTCCAAATATTATTGCCAGTGATTCAGTAAATTCATCCGTTAATTCCTTTAAGGCCTTGGAATCCATAGCTGCACCTGCTGACTTATAAATACTCTTTTTCCTATTCCCCTGCCTGCATGTGTTATCAGCACCTACATACTGAGTCATCACTTCCTGGTCATTCATGCTTTCTCTCCATAGATTTCTAGTTTAGATCAAGTTTTAAAAATGAAGAGCAGGTCCCGGGAATCATTGCTGATTTCACACCCTTCCTCATTTATGAACAGGTCTATTTTCTCTCTCCTGTAAATCCTGATCGTATTCTCTTTAACCAGCTATAAACCTGCTGTCCTTATTTTTCCCTCCTACAAACTGCCAGTGATGTTACATTCCTGGTTGGTCACCTCCCCTTCTCTCCAACAGCACAGAACCTTTCCTCCCTTCAGCCCCCTGAGCAGTCCTTGTTGAAGCCCCGGTGGCAATTTCTGATTCTTTGTATTATTCCTTTTCAACGGAAAGCTGCATGTGGTCACGGGTAACGCTTATATTTACTACTTCACGTCTGCACAGTGCCCAGCACAATGGAACCTTGTCTCTGACTGGTACCTCTAGGTGCTAAAGTAACACAAATAATAAGGAACGGGATTATAGAAGAAAACTAGTTTTCTTCTACAATCCCAGGGCTGATTGTCTTCTGCTGCAGCGTGGCTGGTGAGATTCTGATGTAGCTAAAATTCAGTGTTTTTCTTTAAAGCTTCGGCTGCTGGAATCAAGAGAGAGCCTGAGAATCTTGGCTTTTATTAACACCTCCTGCCTGCCTAGGGTGACCAGACAGCAAGTGCGAAAAATCGGGACAGGGGATGGGGGGGCGATAATAGGAGCCGATATAAGAGAAAGACCCCAAAATAAGGACTGTCCCTATAAAATAGGGCCATCTAGTCATTCTACATCTGCCCCGCCACTAGGTTTCTAGGGCATGTGATTGTGGAGAAGAGCTGAATGCATTCCAACAACTCTGAACACAGCTGGCAAATAACAAAGACCAACCATCTATTTCCTCCCTCCCTCTCCCACCCCTCCAATCATGAATGTTTCAAGGCTTGACACAGGATTTTTGACTGGTGTTGGCAGTACTGAGTTACTCCTGATTACACTGGGGTGGAAGCAGAATTAGGCCCAGGAATCGTCATGCTTCTTCCAAATCCACCCTGCTCATGGGTTTTCTGAAATCCCCAGAATTTGCTCTCTTGAAATCCAACCGAGTTGCGCTGCCATTCTCTCTGACTCCACTCCTTTGCGGGGGAAGATCCTAGGAACTCAATAGGACCAAGCTTGGTTATTGCCCCAAGTTCTCACGCAGCTGGTTCATTTGCTTAAGCAAATTGACTGGCTGCTGAGTTTCTTGCACAGGATTGGGTCAATAGGGAAGCTTGGAATCCAGGAATTAAATATTGGCAGTGTCAAACGACTGTCCGGTTAACCTGGGACATTAGATTTGCTGCGCTTTGGATGAACATGGACTGGGGGAAATGATCTGGATTAGGGCTGGCTGGATGTGTGAGATCTGTTTCAATGTGGCCAGGAGGGCGCTCTGCCCGGGAGAGCTAGGTGAGTGCCAGGGAGACCAGGAATTGAAAGTCCTTCATCCCTGGGAAGTCTTCCCCATTCGCTCTTCCCAGAGAGAACATGTGAAAGATCACTCCACCCCAGCTACTGAGAACCACTGGGGCTGGACAACACAGAAAGACGCGGCTCACCTGGAGTATTCCTGCTTGTAGACGTCAATGATGTTCTCCACCAGGAGATTCCGTTGCAGCCCGTAGACTCCGTGCCGGTCCAGGATCACTTCGTGACGGCAGGAGGGGCAGCGAAAGCGTCCCCCGGAGAGGGTGGTTCCCCGACTCTGCCAATATGGGTTAGCGGCCTGTGAGGATCACCAGCTCAAGGTCAAAGGTCAGTGTCTCCCCAGACACTCCCAACATCCTGAAAACCCACTATTGCGTAGTCGGAGACAGTGATATGGACTCATTTAAACACCACCCTGTCCCCTCGGCATCCCCCCACCCTTGGACAGAACATACATCCCGGAAGTGTTCATCACCAGAGGGTCTCCGATCCCATAATGCTTTGCATTCGTATAAGCACCTTCCATCAGAGTATCACTAAACACTTCATGATCAATGAATTAAGGCTCACAAAAGCCCAGTGAAGGAGGCAAATACTATCTCCATTATACAGCTGGGGCAAAGCCAGATTAATGAGATTTGTCCAAGGTCGCCCAGTAAGTGCCCTGGCAGATCTGGGACTAGAACCCAGGAGTCCTGATTCCTAGACCTCTGCTTTAGACACACCGCTCCCCCTGCCTTCTAGAAAACACTCTTAAGAGCAACATTAGTATGTAAATGATATTTCCTTCCTGCGGAGGGGAATGTTGGGAGGTTTAATTCATTCCCATTTTTAAAATGCTTTGAGATCCTCAGATCAAAATTTGCTGCGTGGGGTGTAAAAAGGTTTATTAATGGACCAGATCTCAAGGTCCTGACCCACAGGGACTTCTCCATGGCTCTGCACCTTCTGGGGTCACTTATGCCTGCGGGCAAAATCCAATCAGCCTTTCCCTCTTGCACTAGCGGGAGCAGGCTCCATTGACCACGCACAGGTGTGAACAGGCACATTTGGTGCCTGGCAGCAGAGAACAGGGTGACCAGATGTCCCGATTTTATAGGGCCAGTCCCGATTTTTGGCTCTTTTTCTTTTATAGGTCCCTGTTACCCCCCACTCCCTGTCCCGGTTTTTCACATTTGCTGTCACCCTAGCAGAGAAGTCGACCTTTTTTTGCAGAGGCAAAATTCCCAAGGAAGGGTTTGAACTGAATGAGACCCCAACATTCTGCCCATTCTGCCCAACATTCTGCCCACTGTCCTGATGAATAAACATGGGAGAAGTGCCCTTTCTGTCCATTTCAAGAACCAACCATTCATCAGAAACCAGCTGGGACAGCCCCAGCTCCCTGCACAGCTGCCCCTGGCCCTGGAGTGGTACAGGGTTTTGGGAAGCCTGCACCCCTCAATTTCACCCTTCCGGACTGGTTTTCTCCAGCTTTCTCTTTATTGCAGGAAACGTTTGACACTCACACCATAGCTCAGCAAGTGAGGGAGCAGGATGGGGCCCAAGCAGACAGTTTTACGATCAGCTGGCTCCTCCCCTGTCTAAGCAGAGAGAGCAGACTCTTGTAGCAGGGGCGAAGGGTCCTTTCTGGAACCGTTTGCCAAGCCAGGCGCAGATGCCATGGCCCCGATCCAACTCCTGTTGAAGGCAAGGGGATTCTTTCCAAGGGGAGGTGGCACCAACATACACAGTAAGAAGCCTTACCCGCTTCTTATGGACAAGCACAGCCTAGAAGAGCATAAGCTATTGCACTTAGAGCCAGGATTTCTGGTCTACCGAGAATCAGGTCTATCCTCACCCAGCGTCGGTACCGACAGGTCTCGGAACATCCCCACCAGGGACCACCCATGGAAGACTGGCCATTTCAGCCCCCTCCTTTGCTCAGTTCTTCTGCAAACAGACTGGCTTTAGAGGTTTGATCCCTGTGAACGTGCTGTAGGTTTAACACACAGCTGGCCACGAATTCCCATCCGTGGCCAGGCTGCGGCCCGGCCCAGCGCCACAGGTTCCGCTGGCAAGGCACTGACCTGGAAGATGTCGCTGGCGCATTTCCGACAGAGGTTGTGCTGACAGGGCAGGATCACCACGGGCTTGGTGAACATTTCCAGGCAGATGGGGCAGATCAGCTGCTTCTCCAGGTTCTCCATGGGGTTTGAGTCTCGGATAATGCTGGGCTGGTAATCCATTGTGTCGTCCGACCTCTCCAAGTTAGATCCCGCTGCCAGCACAATCCCACTGGCAGCTCCTCAGTGAACTGTCCTGGCTTCTTCAACTGGACCCCGTTCTGAGCTCAGCTTCTTGCTCTTTTCCTTTGTCTTCTATCACTTGTCTATTTATAGTTTATCTCAGGGTCACATGTGCTTGAGAAGGGGTTGAGTTTCCAGCTGAAATGCCTATCACGTGTGAGAGTGAGCAATCGCCCCTCCAGAGACCGAGAGGGCTGTAAACAGGACTGAGGACAACCTGTTCGGGGCTGGCCGCAGCTACATTTCCAGGGATTTTGCGGTGTCTTTTGGAGCAAAGAAACTGGAGACGTCGCTGTAAACAGAGTCATCGTCTTCCTGGGCCCCAGCCTGTCCTCAGCCTTCTGTAAGACGCCTTGATCCCTGCTCAGCTTCACAGATTTCCACACAGCCCCCTTCCACCTCCCCCAGGCTCTATTGCTGGTCCTCCGAGCTTCACAGCTACCTAGCCCTGATCAGCTGCAGTGAGCCTCTCATCTTCTCTGCCCCTGGGGCATCTTCATGCACTGCAGGAGTGCCGGGGACTGGACTCGGGGACTGGACTCGATGACCTCGCGAGGTCCCTCCCAACCCTATGATTCTAAGTTCTGTCAAGCCTCTTAATGCTAATTAAGCATGTCATGGCATTGTAGATCCTCTGCAATCTTGCTATCCTTAATACAACAGGACCCCACAAATGAGCGCTATCCAGGGTGTATTTCAACTGTTCAGCCCAGCAGGAACCCTTGTTAATATCAGTTTTACAGCTCCTCCAAGCTGCTTCTCTCCCCGGGTTTTGTCAGAACGTTGATCGTCTCTCACCCCGAATATCGTGCTCACATTGTCATTAGTCATGTTCTCTCTATATATACACATAACAGTCTGTAAGCTCTTTAGACCTAGGGTCTTGGTCTTAGCCACACGTGTGTGTTTTTAGTGTGCCAATCACTCTATTGTCCTGGCATCAGCAAAGTGCCTGGGTAGCATAACATAGTCCACTTCCTCTGTGGACATAGCAGCATGTCTGCATATACTTATCTATGACTCCCAGGAAACGCTCACAAGGACAGCGGGGCTGCTGTGAGTATCCCCATCTCTTTAGCAGAAGGGCTTGTGCCTGGCAAGTGGTTCACTGGAAAGATGAGAAGGAGAACCCAGAGACGTGCCGTGGGCTTCCACCCAGCTCTGGAGTGAAAAACATCCTGTTTACCTGTCAGTGCAAACATGGCAGGCCAGCTGACTGGTGCAAGCCAAACATCCCTGGGGCAGAGTGATGGGTAGGAGAACCAGGGGAAAAACAAACTATATTTAAATGGGACCAGAGGCACGTGGGCCAGGAATAGTCATCTGCAGGTTGAAAATCTCCACTCCCACTTTAGATCGATTCCATGATGTACCTTTAACCCCAGCTGCCTACTTCCCTGATAACCCCAACACTCGATGTGACTAGATACCGTTGGCCTGCAGTCTGCTCACAGTGCACCCCCAACTCTCTTCCCCCCTTACCCCTGTGTGATGAAGTGGGAATGTTCTCTCTGAAGACTATGTGAGTGCCTCAGTTTCCCCTATGCATTTCTTAAGTGTCTGTATGGTGGGATAAGGGTGTGTGATTGTTGTAGAGCAGAGGGTCAGTGTGAGAGAATGGCTGACACCCTGTCTCCTGATGTCCTGGCCGCCTTCTCCCCTGGAAAGGTGCCAACTGAAGGTCTTTCTCCTGGTCCAGGAAAGAGACAAAAGCCAGATGAAGGGCTGGAGAGTTTTCAGTTTGGAGCTGGCTGGGGAAATGGGGTGAGGCGCAGACGTGGTCTGGCCTCCCTGCCCCCCAAGATGGACCTGACTGAGGGGTCCTGTTCTCTGTACCTCCAAGCTCTGTTTTAGACTGTGTTCCTGTTGACTAATAAACCTGTTTTACTAGCTGCCTGAGAGTCATGTCTGACTGTGAAGTTGGGGTGCAGGGGCCTCTGGCTTCCCCAGGAGCCCTGCCGGCGTGGGCTCGCGGTGGGAAGCACACAGCGAGGAAGGGGATGCTGAATGCTCCGGGGTCAGCCTCAGGAAGTTGGAAGCTGTGAGGCTTCTTGCCCTGAAGACAGCAGTCTCAGGGAGAGGAGGTTTCACCAGAATCCTGACTGGCTTTGTAGGAAGCAGTTCCAGAGCATCGCCCGGTGACTCCGTGACACCCTACTTGCCCCTCGCCCCTCCTTGCACCCCTTTGCCCTTGCTTGCCCCGAGTCTATCAAAAAAAGAGAGAAAAAAAAGCAACAAGCCAAAAACTAGCCAACAAGCAACTCACAAGCCAATTAAGCCAAAACCAAACCCAATGTCTGTGGTTTTCTCGCGGGTTTGGCATGTCTGCTGACAGGCCCTTGAAAGAGAAGCAAAGATAAATTCTTTCCTGCCTCGGGTGTGTGTGGGGGGAGGGCCTGGGGGGAGGGGGGAGACATGACAAACCAATCTAGCTGTTACCCTTGATAAAAGGAAGGGCCAACACATGGACACAAATGGGACACAACTTTGGGGAAGTAAGAGGCCACACGTAGGGAAGACAAGCGTAGAGGAACTAAGGGCGTTACTAGGAGGTGCTCTGATACCACAATGATGGGCATGGAAAAAGAACCATACAGAATCACTACAAGCAAGAAGGTTCCACTATATTCTCAGCTTCTCTTCTGGCTAGCTTCCCTGCCCAGCCCTGCAGAAATAGAAGGTGAGTTGCACATTTCTTCTCTCCACTGTGAAAGGCAGAGCGGTAGCCAGCGATCACACTCCTCAGCTGACTAATCAGTTGATACAAATTGCGGGAGGGGGAGGGACATGGTGGATTCTTTCTGGGCCCAAAACAGCAGCTGACTCAGTGGGGTGGTGTGCCCCGCACCCACAATCTCCGTACACTGGCCATCGGGCTGAGCTCGGAGATCGTCTAGTTGCGGCCTGTCCAGGAATTCTCCCAGCCAGTCAGCAGCACTTCCCTGACTCAGTGACAAACCATCCAAAGTCTGCCAAGTGTCCAGTGCTGAACGGTGCCGATGACAGCGGCAGAGAGGTGCTGGGAGCGGAACAGGAGAAAGGGCAGGAGAGAAGATTAGTGCATGAGCCCTGAGCCAGACATAGACAAGGTTCATATGGCTTCCCTTCTATTTTGTTACAGGCTACAGTACTGTAACGGGCACCTGGGACTTCCCAGCCAGTGCTGGGTAGCAGGGCACGGCCCTTCCGAGCTTCTCGGCAGCAGCAGGGACACGACTTGTGCCTTCTGGTGCCTTATTTAAACTGGATTCACTCTGCCACCACAAGTTATTCCACGAGTGGTAGAAGGTCCTTGTATCTCAGTTTCCTAAGAGGAGGATGATTATTCTCAGCCTATGAGGTGGCGGGAGGCTTCATTCATTAATCTGAGAGGTAGTGTGGCTCACTGGCTAGAGCAGTAAACTAGAAGTCAGGGGCACCTGTGTTCTAGTCCTGCCTATGTGAATGGGGGCAAGTCACATCACTGCTTTGTGCCTCAGTTTCCCCATCTGTAAAAGGGGGATAATGACACTGACCTCCTTTGTTAAGCTCTACTTATGAAAAGATCTTGGTATTATGAGCATCTGTAAAGTGCTTTAAAGGCCTCCAAAGGGGTTGAAATGCTAATTTGTTTCCATCCCTCCCTTCTGCACGATACGTTGTCTGCCTGCGACTTGCATTCTCTAGCCACGCCCATTGCACCCACGGCTGCCCAAGTCAGCCGTCTGCGTGTGCCTTCCCTCTATGTACTGGAATTGCCACCTTGTAATCACCAAGAGGAAAAACACATCTGGTGGATAGCACCACCATCCAGAGGAGTCTTTCCCTGAGACAGCGGCAAACGGTTAGGTGACTGGTGCACTGAGGCCCTGATCCTGCCACTGGATAGATTCTACTATCCACACTAGACATTTTTGTCTTTGTATTTATTTAGCTCCCCATTACTGTGTGATACACTTATTATCGAAGAGGAAGGATGGTCTAGTGGTGAAAGCAGAGGAGCGGGCATCAGGGTTCTCTGCCTTCGCTAAGACCCTTCCGCTCTTTGTGCCTCAGTTTCCCCATTTGTAAAATGGGGATAATGATCATTATTTATTACTTATATTATAGTAACACCCAGGGGGCCACCCCGAGATCGTGGCCCCGTTGTGCTAGGCACTGTATAAACACATAGGGTACGTCTACTCTGCAATAAAAACCACTCCGAGCCTGGATCAATTGAGTGGGGCTTAGGCCGTGGAGCTAAAAATTGCAGAGCAGACATTCAGGCTCTGAGATCCTCTCCCCGCACCAGGCTCCAGCCCAAACACCTACACGGCAGATTTTAGCCCGCAGCCCCAGTCAGCTGACCGAGGCCAGCCCCAGCGGTGCCACGAGTCTTTTCTTGCAGTGTAGACGCCCCCATAGTGAGAGCCAGTCTCTGCCCCAAAGAGCTTACAGGCTAAATAGACAAGATAGAGGAAACGGGGAGGGGACAAGACACGGCAAATGACTTGCTCGAGGTCACGCAGCAGGTCAGGGACAGACCCGCAAAGAGAATCCAAGTCTCCTGCATCCCTGTGCAGGGTTCTGTTCAAGACGTTGCATTGCTTCGGATACACACCGTCCTTCCCCGGGTCATGGGGAGATCGCGCTGATTCGCTCGTTACTGCGTGCAACATGCGAATGGGCTTTGAGATCCCCAAGAGGGAAGGCGATAGAGATTGTTTTTTTCAGCAGAGTGGCTGGTATCAAACGCCCCATTAGCCTTTGATTGCTGTCACAACATAAACGGGGGGCGGTGGGAAAGCAGCCATGCGCCTTCCATCTTCAGAGAGCCCGAAATATTTATGGTGGACGCTGTGCCATCCCATAATGTAGCTGCGTCAGTGACACTTTGGGCTTTTGCTCAGATCAAACCCCAGCGTTTTGTTTTTTTTTAATTACAGACTCCACTGGCGGCCAGTCTCCAGGGCAGAAGTGTTAATAAAAGAAGCTCCACCCAGTAACCGCTCCACAGGGTGGAGAGATCACATCGAAGTAGAGGGCTAATTTCGTCCCCGCTGCTCTGCACACTCATCAGCAGAAAGGCTGGAATGGAGAGGTCTTTACTGGGCCAGAAAAGAGGGAATCAAAAATAGACCACTGGGAATTAAAAGGCCAGTGTCTGCTGCCTTCCCTACCTAGGGACAGTTGCAGAGACTGGGCATTAAATACACACATAACAGGTAATGCATATATACTTGAGTGCCGACAATACAGTTCCTGGGCCCCTGGGCCAGGGATCTCCTCACCCAACTTTCAGTGGCCCAATTTATAATTCCCAAAGCCCTCTATAAACAGTGTTCGCAGAAACATTCTGCTTACTGCTGAAATGCAGCCACCTCTGGGGTGGAGGGCCACAGCCAGACACTGAAGATTACATTTTGCAAGGATGCAGAGATAAAACCCTCAACTGCTACGCAAAGGGTCTTTGAAGTCTGTGAAGAGTGGATGGACCCTGGTTTCTGTAGGGTATCAACCCACACATAATAGCCAGCAGGGAACTTTATTCCTCTCCCCTGGGAGGATAAAGGGCTGTATTAACGACGGTGAAACAGTCAGCAGGAATCTCTGTCTGGAGGAGGAAGAGGTGCCAGGACTCAACCCCTGCTCTCAGGAATTCTCCCGTTTGTTTGGCTCCCTGGGGGTGAGTCCTGAGGGAGGGTTTCTTGACCCAAATTAATGAGTGTAATAATGAGCTGTTCCCTCTCCTCTTAGCCTGATCAACCGGTCTCTGAACTCATTGACCTTGAGTGCCGGAGCAGGACAGCACACAGGTTCTCCTTTGCTCTCTGGATGCAACCACCTGCCACGAGAACACAAAATGTCACGGGGCAGACATCGGGTGACCAGATGTCCCGACTTTATAGGGACAGTCCCGATTTTGGGGTCTTTTTCATATGTAGGCTCCTATTACCCCCCACCCCCTGTCTTGATTTTTCTCATTTGCTGTCTGTCACCCCACGCAGATGGCAGGTGGTCCCCTGTGAGGAGCACACCCTGATTGTCCATGTCCCCGTGAGAGAGATTACAGGCTGTCTGGCAGGTCCTCTAGGAGAAGGAAACTCCCTTTCCTCTCTACAGCGGAGCGACTCCCGGCCCAGGACACCTGCCACCCTGGGCACTAAATTGTAGTGCCCCATTCCGCTTGGCACTGAGAAGGCACAGCAGGCTCCTGACTGCATTGCCCTGCTGGGTTAGATGGGGAGACGCCGCGTCCCAAGGGAAGAGAATAAAACATGAGAAACCGTTAGGCTCCAGCAACCTTTCCCTGGGGCAAAACCATAACTCTCTCCCGCACTGAGCTCTGCAATCGCCACCTGCCCCATCACAATCCCCCCTCCAGCCGGGGTGCTTGGGCAGAAAGATTTGCTGAACTCTTGTAAGGTTTAGTGAGACTATTCGCCCCACCCTGCCCCTCAGAGGAATTTGAATCCTGGATAGAAGGCACCTCAGCAGTAGAGGATACAATAGCGTTTAATCATTGATTAGCACCAGCCTAGCGCATTCTGTCCCTGCAGATCCAATGGTGGGATTCACAAGGGTATCAAGGCACCTGACTCCCACTGATTTGTGAATCCCATCCAAAGTGCTTTACAAAAAGTGGGTTCTAGAGTTGGGGAAACTGAGGCACACAGAGGCAATGTTACCCAACAGATCAGTGGCAGAGCCAGAAATAGGACCTAGGTCTCCTGACTTGCAATTCTGTGTCCTATTCACTGCCCCATGCAACCTCTCTATTATTGAGCAGCAGGCAGGGGGTGGGAGATGTTCCTTATTAATCCAGTTTACAGGCACAGAAATCTCCCAGCATCTCCTGGAACTTTCTAGGACTGATCTGAATTACCAGAAAGCTCAGCTGTCTTTCCAGAGCCTGCAAGCTATGGCTCCAGTTGGCCCAGCTACCCTGGTTTGTTTATTAGGCTCCTGGTGGAGGCTGGGGGATGGAACATGTTCAGGAGAACAAGGACAGAGCTGGGTTTAGTTCAGGCCATTTCTGAGGTGGCCAAAAACCCAGTGCACATGATCAGGGTGTCGCTTCCAGATTCATCTGGGAACTCAAGTGACAAGCAGGTTATTATTCCAAATTCCAGCACCCGTCCACACCAAGACCTGTAAACACTGGCAGGGGAGCGGGAGGCGGGAATGAGGAGAGGCCAGGTTAATTATAGCACCTTGACTCATGATGACAGCTGGCCTGGTGTTTATCGTGCAGGCAAGTCCCAGAGCGGAGATTCCAGCCTCATGTAAGAGTGTCCTCAAGGGGGACCGGACAGCTGGCGATTTGTTACCGACCTCCATTAACGCGGCCTCTACTGAGGATGAAACTATGCTAGCAACAGTTAAAGGGCCCATCTTCCACTAGTAGGGACCAAGGTTAATGCCATTCAGGGGGACATCCACATGCAGCGAGGTGGTCACCAGCTCTGCTGTGTTTGGCCACAGCTCAGGAAAAGGGTCATCCTGAGTTTTACCACCGCTCTTCTGCTGTGTAGCTGGGACCACTCCCCTCTGTCTGTGCAAGTGGCCCTGCTACCTGCCCTATGACAGTGGGAGAAGGCCTCCCACGGTTCACTGGAACACACACCCAGAACAATGGCCAGTGAAGGAGGCTGGGATAAGGACTCGGATTCTCCCAGAATGCATCAACACAAAACTGGCCGTGCAGTGCGACAGGGGAGGACAGGTCAACACAGATCCTGGTGGGGACGTAGCCGAGGGGCTGTGGTCGCAGCACTGGTGCCAGGGTCTGGTGAGGCGAGACAGCACGGTTCGAGCTGCAGAGATGCGGAGGCTCACCCAGATCCAAAATCTTGCTCCCTCTTAGCGGAGCGAATGTTTGCTGCCCTTCAGAACGCACCAGCCAGGTCCTCTCTTTGCTTGAGTGTACACCACGGCTTGGACTGGGCCCGCTGAAGTCAAGGGAGCAGTGGCAAAGCTAACGGAGGAGTGTGGGGTGGTGACTATGCCCCTTCCCCACCCAGAGGCCTGTAGGTAGGTGTGGTGCCTTTTCAAGCACATGATGTAATTGACAAATGGAGGTGTATGGCCTGGATTTTCACACAAGGCTGGAGTGTGAGCCCACCCCACACTCACAGCACCTGTCCCGTGAGGCAGGGCCTGGCTCCCCGCTCCAAGCACTGAGACCCAGCCATTGGTGACCCTATGCACCCGTTCACACCACCACTTACTCAAATTTAGCCCGGCTGCCTCCCTGTTCAGGGGGAGGGGTGGCTGGGCCAAATCTGAATGTGGGGAGGACCCAAACCCAGCCCCACACGAGGGGAACAGGAACCACCGCCTCCAGTACCATCTCTTTGTTCCAGTTATGCAGGATCTTTTCGTTGTGGGTTTGTGCAACCCCTAGCATGGCAAAGTTCTGGTCTAGGACTGGGATCCCTAGGTGCTATAGCAATACAAATAATGAGGCATCATGCTACCTACTTCATAGGTAGATAAGGACAGAGTGGAGAAATGACACCCTCAAGATTATTCATCAACTCACTGGCAGAGGGTAGCCAGGAACAGAAGGCAGGAATCCAGGCTCCCATCCTTACTTTCAGCACAGGATCATATCGCCTGGGGCAGTTTGTTTGAACCCAGAAACACTTTGCACTATTGCATGGCTTAGAGCTTCCAGGAACAAGACTCGGTGGAGCAACCGCAGCTGATGGAACTCTTGTGATCTTCTGGGGATAAGGCGGCACGGACAGGGGTCATCCTATCTCCCGCGGCAGCCCTGGGGAAGAGAGCCAGGACATGAGCCATTCTGTTTGTTATCTTCTTTTATTTTATTTTTTGCACAGAGTTAAGTAACAGGAACATGTGCTGTGGTCAGGGAAAAGCACACCTGTTGTTTAGAGCGCTGTCACTGTGCTATCGGACTCACATGTCAGGCCGGTGAATGAGTTGGCCTTCTTCCTCTTTAAAAACACAACTGGCAACACAGTCACTTTCCTGATTTTGGCTTAGGGCTCATGGCTGGCCCTAGAGGATAGCTGCTTGGAAGCAAAACTTCCTGCAAAGGCTTAGCCCTTGTCCACTAGCGTATATCGATTTAGTTTAAGGAATCAACTGAAGCAAAATTGGAATTAACCACTTGTAATCCAGTGTAGGAGTGTCCACAAAGGAGACTGCAGCGGTTTGTTAAATGGATTTAAAAAGCTGGTTTTAGGCATGGCCAGGCTATTTGTCAATCAGGGCAATGAAAAAGGTACCACCTGTGTGTTTAGCCAGGACTTTGGATGAGTTAACAGCACTCAATTCCCTACTGAAACACCACCCAGGTGGAAGGATAACACTAAGATTCTAAGAGGGATGGTGGGACAGCCAGGTAAAGCACTGGGAAAATGAGGCAAGGAGGTTCAACGGGACAACATAAACCACCCCACACACACCCACACACCCTAGTCTTCCCACTGCTTCTGCCAGTACATAGGCAAGTCTACAGGGCTCTCTTCGCATCTCTCTTTGCCTTCTGCTCTGCTAGTGAGTCCTTCCAGGCCCTCCACTGGCAAGGAGTTTTTCCCAGCAGTAGTTAGATTTGCTCCTTGTGCAAAAAAAGAGACCACGAGAAGTCACCTTGGGGAGCACGGGATGATGAGGATCTCAAGACGCTTCCATGCAACAACCCTACACATTTTTTTATGGGCCTGATGAAATGCATCTTAGAATACTCAAGGAGCTGACTGCGGAGGTATCTGAGCTATTAGTGATTATCTTTGAAAAGTCATGGAAGATGGGAGAGATTCCAGAAGACTGGAAAAAGGCAAGTCTAGTGCCAATCTTTAAAAAGAGAAAGAAGGACGACCTGGGGAATTACAGACCAGTCCTCTTAACTTCTGTATCCTGAAATATAACAGAGCAAATAATAAAGTAATTAATTTGCAAACATCTAGAAGATAATAAGGTGCTAAGTAATAGTCAGCTTGGATTTGTCAAGAAAAAAATCAAGTCAAAGCAACCTAATAGCTTTCTTTGACTGGGTAACAAGCCTTGTGGATGCGGGAAGCAATAGATGTGATATATCTTGACTTTAGTAAAGCTTTTGTTACTGTCTCAAATGATCTTTTCATAAACAAAGTAGGGAAATTCAGTAGATGGAGCTACTATAAGGTGGGTGCAGAACTGTTTGGAAAACTGTTCCCAGAGGGTAATCATCAGTGGGTCACAATCATGCTAGAAGGGCATAACGAATGGGTTCCCTCAGGAATCAGTTTTGGGTCTGGTTCTGTTCAATATCTTCATCAGTGATTTAGATAATGGCATAGAGAGTACACTTATAAAATGTGTGGACAGTATCAAGCTGGGAGGGGTTGCAAGTGCTTTGGAGGATGGGATTAAAATTCACAATGATCTGGACAAACTGGAAAAATGGTCTGAAGTAAATAGGATGAAATTCAATAAGGACAAATGCAAAGTACTTCACTTAGGAAGGAACAATCAGTTGCACACATACAAAATGGGACATGACTGCCTAGGAAGGAGTGGGGATCTGGGGGTCATAGTGGACTATAAGCTAAATAGTCAACACGGTAACGTTGTTGCAAAAAAAAAAAAAAGAAACCATCATTCTGGGATGCACTAGTAGGAGTGCTCTACTCAAGATATGAGAAGCAATTCTTCTGCTCTACTCCGTGCTGATTAGGTCTTAGGCGTACTGTGTTCTATTCTGGGGGCCACATTTCAGGAAAGATTTGGACAAATTGGAGAAAGTCCAGAGAAGAGCAACAAAAATGATTAAAGTTCTAGAAAACATGACCTGTGAGAGAAGATTGAAAAAAAAAATGGGTTTGTTTAGTCTGGAAAATCAAAGACTCAGAGGGGACATGATAAAATTTTTCAAGTACATGAAAGATTGTTACAAGGAGGAGGGAGAAACATTGTTCTTAACCTCTGAGGACAGGACAAGAAGCAACAGGCTTAAATTGCAGCAAGGGAGGTTTAGGTTGAACATTAGGGAAATCTTCCTGTCAGGGTGATTGAACACAAGAATAAATTGCCTAGGGAGGTTGTGGAATCTCCGTCACTGAAGATTTTTAAGAGCAAGTTGGACAAACGCCTGTCAGGGATGGTCTAGATAACACTCAGTCCTGCCATGAGTGCAGGGAGCTGGACTAGATGACCTCTCGAGGTCCCTTCCAGTCCTATGACACTTATTACCATGGAGTCAGTACATGCATCCTGTTCATAAGCTCTATGCCCAGCTGTAAGCATTGACAGGATCAGACCCTGAGGGTTTCTCCTCCTTCCACATTAGGAAGATTTTTGGACACCGTTTTTTGGTCCTTGCTTTGGAAAGAGTGGGGCCATTGCTTGGAGCATCTCATTGTCTTTTCAGATATTTATCCTCCCAGTTCCCCTGCATGGTAAGGATGTTTTGGTAACCCCATGGTACAGGTGGGGAATTGAGGCACAAAGGCTCAGTGACTTGCCAAAAGGTTGAGCCCTGGTATTTCAAAGAAAACCCAAACAAACCCTTCACTGCCAGAGACAACACCAGCTCTCCTCTGTCTGCTTGCTCAACGATCTAATGGCAGTGCATGTCCTGGATAGGGGAGTTCTAGCTGCCTGGGACTGGGAGAACTGTGGAGACAACACATCCATTCCCTGGGGATAGTGACCATCTTGAATCCCATCTAGGCAGGGTTTCTGGAGCTGCATTGATGTTGCCACCCAAGAAAGCAGTTTATGTGGCTTTCCTGGGCACACGAAGAATCATCATGCATCACCTGGGAACCTTGGGGGCAGGATGGTGGACCCTCCACAAACAATCCGGTACTGACAGAGGTGCGTTGCTTTACTACAAAACCAGGCAAAGCCTCCAAAAAGCAGCGGGGTGGAGAGAATTCAGGCCAAACTGAAACTGTGTAACTGAATTCCAGCTCAGCAGCTTTCAGGCTCTTGCCCTTAGCCAGGAGTCTAAGAGGTGGCTGAGCGACCTAAATAGCAGGTTTGAAGCATCTAGATTCCCTACAGCTTCAAGCCAGCTTCCTTCTGCTGCAGATAAATAGACCCCCCTGCACAATGCATGGGAGCTTTCTGGGGAGCTCTTAAATGAGGTTCTTTCTGGGTATTAAGGCTCCCATGGCCCTTTCTGGAAGAACAGGGGCTTCCTCTGAGTATCCCTGGCCAGGGTCTCCTCTATACCTCACCACTGTCCAGCCAGCCTCTGATGCTGCCTCTAAATGTGGTGGTATTTCAAGCATGACGTGGGCCCAGATCCTCAAAGGTAAATCACAATGGGAGTCAGGCATTTAAATACCTTTGGGAACATGGGCCCTAATCCCTGTCAGCCCAGAGATTGCTGGGGATCCTGTCAGATGAAAGGCACTATCTCTTGCATAGAGAGATTACATTCAGATACCTCCCTTATCGCAGACAGCGCATCTCCTGGAGTCAGCCTACCTCAGACAACAGATGAGCTGGTGTTGTTAAAATGTAGAGCCAAGCAGCCGGTCCTCAGCACCCTCTCTCATGCCATAGTACTTGCCTGAGAAAGTTTCCCCTTTCTGCCCATCAGCTGTTCTCTAGCAACTCTGCACTCAGAGTAGTTAAACCAGCAGTTAATGTTCACCCCTTGGCCTGAAAAAAACAGCAGTCAGCCTACCCTGCCTCACCTTTTAGCTCATATTTATAATCACTAGGCTTCCTGATTCCTACCTCCCAGGCAACACACAGAGAAAGAGCTAAGAAAAAAAACTCAGTATATGGGAAGAATAGTATCAGCAAGAACTTGACTGCAGCCTGGGAAGGGTTAATGTACTGGAGAAGAAATGAACACTCCTCTCTTACTTTTTATAACTTAACAAAATTCTATTCCTTAGCTTTTCCTTGTGGCTATTTAATCACAGCACCTACCTGCTGTAACCAAATGTGAGGTTAATTGTTACAATTAGGCTCAAATCAGATTTAACAACCAGCCCTCTGAAGTGACTAATCAGGCAGAGCTGAATCCTAATCTGTGTATCATGCTGGTAGCCAAACTCATTAGTTCTAAATCTGATAGTTTAGGCCTGAGAAGATTAATTTAATGCCAGCTGTCTGCCTCTGAAATTAAATGATTCTGAACTGACTAGTCTAGTGTGAAATTGATTAACTAATTATGTCTGAAATTGATTAAGGAGCTTGGATAGACTAGTCAGGTTTGTAATGCACTAATCAGCTTCAGCATGGCTGCAGGTCTGTAAGTGTCTAGTCCTGCCTCTAATTGGCTCTAGGTCGTTAAGTGAGATGTACTAATCCCTGCAGGTCTCACTGATTAATGGGTAGAGTTGATTAATCCAGTCTGAAATTAACTAATAAATCTTCCATCAGCCAGGGAAAGCTAAAGTGAACTATATGATTTTAACTAGGTCCAAATTAATCAGGCCCAGTTAGATGATTTAGTCATGGAGTTGCAACAGCCCTGCTTTGTCTAGGGAAATCCCTATTAAAATCATATTATCACCACTTGTGGACGGTAGCTGCCCAAAATGCAGCCCACTCCTGATTTTCAAACATCAGGTTTCCATTCTCATCTCTACTTTTGCACAAACCCAGAGAAGGAGAGCAAGAGACTGAGGGCTGGAGAGCAGTGTTTTGGAATCAATATATTGAGAGGCATAGGGGCTTTCTCCAGAAATAGCCTGCCCCAATAAATGCTAGAACAGAAGAGGGATCCAAGGAAATTATAGTAATTTCAGAGCACCTACATATCTAAAGTAGGAGCAGAGATCATATGTATTTCCCCCCACATTCTCAACCCTTTTATAACTTTTCATAAAAGCAAGTAGTTTTAAATTTGGCTATAACTGTGAAGAACAGCACTCCTGGTGGACACTGCGGGGAAGTGCAACCTCAGTGAGTAATGATTCAGAACTTCAGTGCAGTTAAGAACAGTGTAAACACAGCTGAGGAAAGGGGAGCAGGAAAGTCTCTAAATCACTCCCTGAATCTATGAGACTGACCCTCATGCTCAGATTTTTTACTACAAAATTAGCAATGAACTATAGCGTACATCCTCCACAGAAAACTCAAAGTGCAGACCTGTCTGTATCCAGCTGTCCTCTTTTGTCTTATACTTAGTTCCTGTCCCAAAGATCTTATCTGTCTTTTTGATCTGTGTTTGAACAGCTCCTTGCCCTGGTCCATGAATAGGGTTCCCGACCTATTACCACAAAGCAAATAATCATTTTCTCAGAAACCATTTTTGAATTATATGCAGAGACGGACCGAAACTTAAACCTTGGATGCAAACCTCAGACTGAGAGGGAAGTGGAGTTTACAGCTAGAACAGCTCTTGATAACCAGCTAAATCCAAAAGCTCAGGGTACTGCTCTGGATTTCAACCCCGTACTTTTAACATTCTTTGGGAGGGTGGGTTTGATTCAGCCCACACAGATATAAAATGCAGCTCTACAACTGGAATTCATGGAGTGATAGATTTTTAGGCCATAAAAGGCCACTATGGTCACCTAGTTGGACCCCCTGCATCACACAGGCCAGAGAATTTACCCAGCAATTCCTGAGCTGATCTAAACATTCTGTGCTTGAACTGGTTCAGATGAGTTATATAAGCGTGGATCTATACTAGTTGCATTTCTGTATCTGATTATTTGCATTAATGAACAAAAAAAGGTTTAAACTGTCCATTGTCAAACAAATCCTCTAATTTGATTATACAGCCTGCCCCTTCCAATCATGATGGAGTAAACACTTCCCCTCTACTTTACCATCTCTTGAAACCAAAGGCATTGCTCCATAGAATGTTGCTGTTCTTTGTGAATGGATTCTCATTTCATTCAACAATCTTGAAAATCAACCGGAAGACATATCTGTCAAAGGCTGTGTGGAAGACGGGTTGCCTGCAGTGACTGGCAAAGTGATTGGATTTAATCTCTGCCGTTGGTTTAAATCCAGTCTCGCTCAGAAGTTCTTACTCATGGAGTAGCAATGTAGGTCTCTTTGCAGTTCCCAAGTTCACTTTGAGTGTCCACTTTGTCATGTACTGCTTGTATAGATAGGTTGCAGGGCTGCTCCTAGCAGATGAGGCTTCTGTATCAGATATAGACTGACTACAAGCTTGCGTCTCAGGGAACACTAGGTGTGTTCACTATGAAATTCTTCAATGCTCTGCCAGGTATGGCTAAGGTTAGCTTGAATAAGATATTTTACACACAGCACCACCTAGTAGCGGGACAGTATAACACAATTTAGCAATCAATTACCCACATCACCACTCTCAGTACCAGCTTACACTCTTGGAGCCCAAAGACTGGACAGGTGAGTGAATCCCCTCTCGGACTTGCTGGAAGGGGGAGGCATGTCTGCAGAGCAGCATGGGGGAAAGCATGCACGGCTACTGGGACTGCTCTGTGGAATTGAGCCAGAACCTTTCTCGGCCCTAAATTCATACTGTATTTGAAGTTATATGTTTAGAAATGAACTGAGGGGGGTTGGAATGACTTCCAGCAGCTGGTCATTTCAAAGAGGCCTCTCCACTGCTGGACTGAAGATCTCCACTGAATGGGACATTTCCACTTTGTCCTGTTCCTGGGAGAATCTCCTAAAGGCAATTTGTCCCCATCCCCTTCTTCAGAAGCACATGCCAGTCAGACAGGGCCCGCTATCTGAAATCACAGGGCGCCCCCTACTGCCATAAAAGCCTGATTTTTTTCCACATGTGCCCAATGACCGCTGTTGTGGCTATTCTCAGGCCGGCATCCTTGACTGAGGATTTGCAGACTTTGGAAAAAGCTCCCTGTGACAGCATGGCCAGGATTAAACTGGGCACAGGCAGTGAGAGGAAATATTTGCTGCTTTCATGTTTTCATATGCTGATGAAGCAAATGTCAAATCACAGGATAATAGACGGTAATAACATCCCTGCATTAGCTTAATGCAACAGGAATGAGGTGAGCAAAGCAGGAAGGTGTCCATTTCGGAGATCAGGATAGGATGCTCTGCGGCATGTGGGATCCTCACCTGCAGGACCAGCTGCTCTGGGAAGGCAACCACAGTGAAAGCCTCAAGAGAAAGGATGAAAGCCAGAGGAGGCACGATACCACCAGAAGTACATACAAATGTACAACGGCAAAAGAGAGTTTGTGTCCTGGGTTTTGTAAGGGTATTTAGCTGCCGTGACTGTGGGAGACAGCATGAGTGAGTAAAGAAGAAATGCCTGTGTTAGGAAAGAATCAGAGGGGTAGCCGTGTTAGTCTGGATGTTAGTTGGCATGCATCCGACGAAGTGGGTATTAGCCCACGAAAGCTTATGCTCTAATACTTTAGTTAGTCTTTAAGGTGCCACAGGATTCTTTGTTACTTCTGCGTTAGGAAAGGAGAGGAGGAGGAGGTGGGGCTAGGGTGGGTATTTGAGGAAGGGTTTGGAATGGGGGCAGAAGAGGGTAGGGCAGGGGTGGAGTCGGGGTGGGGCTGGAGCAGAGGCGGGGCT
The DNA here is from genome assembly GCA_007922305.1 of Dermatemys mawii. Classification (NCBI taxonomy): domain Eukaryota; kingdom Metazoa; phylum Chordata; order Testudines; family Dermatemydidae; genus Dermatemys; species Dermatemys mawii. The sequence goes on from ML677388.1 coordinate 7,906,933, forward strand.
GAGCACGCACCGCGGCAGTAGAAGTTGGCACCTATGGGGACTATCTGGGATAAAAATAATTGCAGGTGATATCCTCATTGTAGGCAAAGTGAGCAAAGATACTGAAGCTGAACGAGATCATAACAGTGAATGACATGCTTGTCTATAGCAGTGCAGGGACAAGATCATACAACTCAACCCAGAAAAAATGCAGAGGACTGTCAGCAGATCCCAACAAAATCAAGGCTGGCAGCGACATGCCCGCTCTGTGGATGTGAAAGAGTTACCTTCCCAGAAATGATACCTTTTCTGACCATACCTGACTGCAACAACAGAACACATACCTCAGCTCCTAAGGCAGGAGGCTGAACGGGACTGGGCAGTTCCCAATGGCAAGCATTTGACACACTGAAACAAAGGATAACGGATGACTCTGGCCTGAAGTACTACCCTCCAGGAGAGCCATTGACACCCCACTGTGATACCTCAGAGAAAGGGCTGGGTGTGGCTCTTTTCCAGGAGCAGCAGGTCACTTATGCTAGCGGAACCATGTCAGAGATGAACAGGGATATGCCCAAATACAAAAAGAGCTTATGGCTGTGGTATTTGGGGTGGATCTATTCCATCAGCTCACCGGTGGCCACCCAAGTGCAATCAGACCACAACCCCCTAGAGACAGTCATGCCAAAGCCCCTTAGTGCTCCAAAGAGATGGCAGTGCATGTTGATGGACGTCCAGAGACACCAGACAGTGATCAGATATTGTCCAGGACAGTTCCTGGTGTTAGCTGACACCCTGAGCAGGACATATATACCCAGCATCAGCAAGTTAGGGGTTCAAGATATTGACTCCATCAACATACTGCGCTGTCTCTCAGTTCCAACAGGGAAGCTGATGGAAATCAAGAGGTGATGGAGAAGGACATCCAATCAAGAGAGCAATGCTAGCAGAGTGGCCAGAAGACAAAAGCCAGGTGCTGGTAGGAGCAGAACCATATTTTTAAACTCACAAGTCTGTGATTGGCACACTTGAATCAGGGGCCCACAGCTTTCCTTCCTGGAGGTGGGTTATGATCCAACAGTCCTTCCCTGAAGGAGCCAGTCTTGCTCCTTGCACCATTCTCCTGCAGCAAGCTTCTGTCCTGCCTAGCTACAGAGTGTCACTGTCCTAATTTGGCTGCTCCCTTACGTCCCTTGGCCTGACCTGAGTTAGTCACCTGACCTTTGATTGCCCCCCCACCTCGTTATATGATGGGCCATAGTCAGTTGTTCTGCAATACTTTAAATACCCTCGAATAGCTAAAATTAAACAAAGCTTGTAGACTTTTCCCCTTCAAATGGCAGTAAGGATTTTGGGAATTTAAGGGCCCTTCCATAATCCAGTTGGCCACTAGATGTCAATACAGTTTCACACAAGGAATCAGAGGCACTTAAAGGGACATTAGCCATTTACAAATCACTGTCTGAATATTTATTTGCTTATTATTGGTACCAGTAGTAATTTACAGCCACAAGCATGTGCTCAACTTTAAGACCCATTGAAGTCAAACCTCAAAGTGTGGGCTCATACTTTATATGAAGGGTACAGTTATCGTTTATAAAGGGTCCATACATTATGAATAGATGTTATGAAGACATTTGGACGTGAATAGTACCTATTGGATGGTTGTGAAGCACATTGGTAGATGGTGTTATAGCTGGTTGTAAGCAAACTATTGACCTCCAGGACTGTGTAGCCATCTATTACAATTGGCTGTTTATTAAAATATGGATCAATCATTGTACAAGTCGTTTATAAATGTACCCTTACAATCAAGTCTGATCTTCTAAACAGATAGGTTATGAAGTGACTTGCCACAACATGGTGACATCCATTCTCAGCATCCACTACCTCACTCTTCCCCTCTCCTGCCTCGTCAGTAGGATCAGACAGTGCAGTGGTAAATGTGGAGGGATAGGGTGTAGCTTAACTGGATCTCAGAATTATCGCATCCCGAACACGCACTCTCTCTGCTTCTCTCTTAATGCCATCAGTGCACTGATGCTTGCTGATAGCTCTTATTGTGGGCTTAACGGCCAAATTAACAAACCTTACAAAATAAATGCTGTCTCAGCTAATCAGACAGGCTTCATCCTATGGCAAAAAAAAAAAAAAATCTAAAGAGGAAGACGTTACAATAAAAGATGACACCCCCCCCCACGGCAATAGATTATCCATGCTCTGGAGGAGAAACAGACTTTTATATGCTTGGATGCAAACATCTCCTCCAGTGGCAATCCCACTAAAGAAAGGGGCTGTGTATGACCTTGAGAAAGCATCTGTGTCTCTAGCAAGCTGCTTTCCTCCTACCTCACAGTATAGGTAGAAGTAATAGGCTGACCACATACTACAGACAGATGATCTAGTTCAAATAAAACAAGAACCAACCCAGATCAGATCTTTCTTTGATTAATCATATGTGCGACATAATGGAGGACAAGTTTTGCTCAGAGAGACGTGTAACCCTAATCTCTCCTATACACACTGCAGAGGCCATCTACTCCTGCTAGCGCTAGTAAGAGCTGCTGAATCTTCAAAAGACATTAAAAAGCCATACATTCAATGGCTTTGTTGTACTCTTTTTTCAGCAAGAGTCAAAAAGGATTGAACATCTTGGAAACAAATGGAAGATACACTGGCACTGAAGTTCAAATTAGTCCAACCTGGGAAAACCTGCTGGTTTTCTCTTGAGCAATTCTTGGCTGTTGTCTTAAAATTACTGCATCTGTTACTACTGGCTTTGGAAAGTATCTACCCAGGTAGGACCAATCTAAGTAGTAAGGCTGGTGGACTATTTTTGTTACTAAGTTCAGAGAAGACTATGCCATTCTCCCTCTTGCAAGTCTACTGTTGAAACCACTTGAGTCATTAAACAATGTCATCCAGGCGTCTGCCACAACAATAGTAGATCTTTGTCCAGCAATAGAAGCTAGCCTTGGATCAATCAGAGATATCAATTGAAAACGTATTGGAAGAAGCAAAGACTTCAGCCCAGAAGTTGACTAATGAAGGTACTTATATTGTCTCCTTAAGGGAAGAGGACAAGAAGCGTTTGTTAAGCCAACTAAAAAAATACAGATTTGATTCTTACAAATCTACAATTGCGATTTCTGGATTCTGCTCAACCTCCATGTACCTTTTACAGATGCCTGTCTTACAAAACACCAATAGTTGAGTGGAGTGGAGCACTACCAGAAATGGGGCTGCCATGTGATCAGGAAAGAATAAAGAATTTTGAACACAGAGTGGAATATCATATGACGAATGAATGAAGATTCAATTTCAACTGTTTCTTCTTTATCATCATTAGGGGTTCAACCTGATCTTTGCGCTATGTTTCTTGAGATGAAAGAAGTAGGAATTCATCTCTTACTACTCCCAGTCACAACAGGTACAGTTGAGTGTTCTTTTTCCTCGTTGAATAGAATTTTGCATTCTGAAAGATGTTTCCTTCTGCCTGATCATGAGCATATCATGAAGGACTAGAAGTAACAGACACACAAGACACCAAAGCATTGTGCAAAATTACAACAAAAAACCAAGAAGGGTGGAGCTATAGTGCTTCATAGTAGGCTTGAGTAGCCAACTTCAATTTCTGTGATTTTTAAACATGAGTTAAATCTAATAAAACGGTCGCAAAACATTTTTCCGTTTTTACTATGGTGCCATACAGCCTACCTTCAACCTCACGGTCTCGACCCTCATTGGCCCTTGCCCCTTCCCCATATATTCAACACCCCCCGCACACACACAATTTCAATTCTGGGGAAAACACGGGTGCAGCCCCGTTTCTGAGAAGAGGCAGGCTTTCAAGAAGCCTCAGATCAATGCTCTTCTGCTCTGACTGTTTTTCACAGGCAGGTGCTGTAGGATATTAATGAAGGGTATAATGAATGCTGATCCCTGCCTGTGAGCCATGTGAGAGTGTTCTAACAAAGGCTGATATCTGACTGTCTTGTGCTATGATGTCCAGGGGCACTAAATGTTAACCCATTGTGAGGTGCATGTAGTGGTACCTTTGCTTCCAGGTTGATCTGGGAGGGATAAGGAAGATGGGACCACAGCTGCCTGCCAGCATCACTTCTGAACCGTATGTCTTGCAGGTGATTCAGTATAATAGAGACTCCACGTAGTTAGTGTGTCCTCCTGCTTCCAAGCAGGGAAAAAAGCAGACAGTGTTCCTTTAAGGGAAGATACCAATAACCCTGCATCCTCTGGAGAAGAGGGGGGAAGGATCTTACCAAATGATTGCATCTTTCAATGTGCTTCCAGCCCCCTAAAAGGCATGTCCCCATCACACAGTGACAAGGGATAACAAAAGGTGCAATCCTCCTCCCTGCGTGGCAAACAATAATCTGCAGTCTACTAAGGGCTGCTTTTTCTTTTTAAAACAGACAAAATAATAGGATTTATTTTTAAAATGGCAAAGATCTAATTGCAGAAGAGAAAAATGAGAAATATATAAACATTCAGCAGGAAAATCAGCATCTAGGAGTGACAGACACGGTAGGTGTTTGCACAGGGGAGGGCGGCAAGCAGGGGGCAGGAGCTTCCCCTTGGTGAAGTGGGCTGGGGAAGGCTTGGATTAGTAGGTACAATAGGATGACCAGACAGCAAATCGGGACTGTCCCTATAAAATCAGGACACTTGGTCACCCTAGGGTACAACCTTTGCAATTCAAACCGTTATTACTTAAGAGGAACAGGGCTGCAGGTTGGATTTGCACCTGGATGTTGATAATATATAGAGAGGGAGACTGCGTGGTTTCCTCAACCCCCTCCCGCAATCTCTGTCAGCTGCGCGAAGTGGTGCATATACCCCCCCCCCCCGCACGCTCCTGTATGATCTGCATCAACCCCTCTCCCCGCCCCCTTCCTTGCATCTTAACGTGAGCTGCACGAAGTTCATACCCACCCCTCACAAACCAACCCCCTCCCCCGTCAGCTGCCTGAATTGGTGCATCCCCGTCTCCCCTATTCCCTGTGCTGCTCTGGGAGCAGTGGTGCATTCCCCTCCCCCGATCCCGATGCATGGAACTGGGGGGAACTAGGAGAGCTATTGACCTGCATGCTGCAAACAGACGCGCGAGCTCCTGGGCAAAGCCCCGCCCCGCGCGCACCCGGCCCAGCCAATGAGAGGCGGCAGCGCGCGCCACAAAGAAGGAGTGGGGGGCTCGCCCGCCGCCCCAGCCAATGGGGAAGCGGCAAAGGCCGGGCGCGTGCGGGAGTCGAGTTCAGGTTGCGGCGGGCGCGCGCGGAGGGGGGTGTGTCGGCGCCCAAAGTGGGGGTGGGGGGGGGAAGAGAACCCTATAATGGCGGCCGGGCGGCGGGAGCGCGGCGGCGCTGAGGTAACCGAGTCGGCCGGCCGGGGTGGGCGGCTGCGCGGTGAAGCGCGGCAAAGGGCGGGCAGGCGGGAGCCGAGCGGGCCCGGGGCCCGAGGCCCGACGCGGGGTGTGAGGGGAGGAGCTCCTGAGAGGCGGCCCGAGCAATGCGGCCTCTGTCTGTGCGGGGAGGGGAGCCCGAGTCCCCCGCTGTCAAGATGGGGGAGGGGACTGTAGGGGGCGGGGGCTGAGCGAGGAGGGGGTGTGTGGGAAGGAGGGGGAAGGGCTAAGGGGACGGGAGGGGGCTCATGAGGGGGCGGGTACCCGAGGTGGGAGGAGGGGCTCTGGGAGTCCGACGTGAGGCCCCACGTGCCGTGTATGGAAACGAAGGGGGCTGGTGCCCTGCTTGGCGGTGGGGGGGTGGAGAAGGCCTGCGAAGGGTTTTTATTTCCCTGCAGCCTTTCCCCCTCCCCCACTCCGGGGGGAATGTTAGGGCAGGTCTGGTTTTGCTTAGGGTGACCAGACAGCAAGTGTAAAAAATTGGGACAGGCGGCGGTGGTGGTGGGGTGTGGTGTGGGGTGGGGTGGGGTGGGGGGTAATAGGAGCCTATATAAGAAAAAGTCTCAAAAATCAAGACTGTCCCTACAAAATCGGGACATCTGGTCACCCTAGTCTTTCTGGAGGTCTCTGGGGAGGACTGGAGCACGGGTGGGGGAGTGTGTAGCATAGAGACTTTCCCACCCTGTAGGTTTTCCAGTACTTGTTCAGTGTTGATGAAACACCAGGGCTTGAAACACCTGAGTAAAAATCATTTAACCTGTCAATCAATTAGGATCCCCTTCCTGCCTGATGCTCCCTAGTGGTCTGAGTAGAGAATATCTGAAATTTGATATTCCAAAAGTTAGTGTGTGGGGGGGACTTTTTTTAAAGCTAAAGAATTCTTTTCCAGGCCCTACTCCTATATCTTCAAGAACCCCCCAAAAATGGAACATACACAATTGGATGTTTCCTTTGTAGGTCAACTTCAACCAAGCCTTAACGATAACCCAGTTAATTATCACAGATGAGGCTAGCACCTATTTACCCTGTGTCTTCTGGGGTGTGAGGTTTGGTTGGGTTAGTTTATTATATAGGCCCTGATGATATTTGGGAATGTTCTGGTGCCCTGTGAGAGGAGGGGCTCATTGAATCTGGAAATGTGCCCCCCCCTTTTTTTGGAGGGCAGTGGGGCAAACAAATGACAGTTGATATTTATTGGGAGTGTTTCTGGTACAGTGTGCAGTAAAAACTGATGCTTAAAAGGTAAATTCTGCTCCATGCTCTGTTTAAGCCTGGGATGACCATGTCTGGGAAATCTGTGGCTTTCCCTCACAATTACATTCATTTTGTTGTTTTTTTAATATCAGAACTTGATACCATTTTTTTGTGTGTGTGTACCTTCTTTGTGTGTTTTCTAGTTACTTTACCTTAGCATTTAGGCTACGCTATTCTCCATATGCTTATATCATGATATTATAGGAGCGGGCTAAATAAATACTATCTGAATCTCAGATTGTAGTGGCATTTCTGTAGGGAATTTGTAGATTTACATTTAAATCATTCAAGATTGTAAACTTGCATAACAAAAATGTTGCTATCTCCATATAGCTGTACTGATGTTGTCATGAGACTGATGATGATTATAATTTCTTTTGTACTGCGTACCTTGTAGGTACTTGAAAGTTGCCTGATGATAGAAGGTTGCTTCAGTAAAGTATTCCTTACTGCATGGTTTACTGTAGTAAATATACTTATGTGCGTCACTAACTTTTAAAAGTTATTTTAATTCTAATAATCTAACTTGCTGTTTTGCCATTTAGTCCATTTATTTATTTACTTATGTATTTATTTTGCAAAACACACTGCTTGGCCAAACACCTGGCCAAAGTTTATTTTCTGTCTGTACTTAGTGTCCCTTTCTGGTTGGCTTGCATTCGTGCAGTGCTGTTGTATCTTTGGGTTTGTAATCTTGCAAGGATGATCTTAGGTATATTCCCATGATTTTTTTTTAAAAAAAATATGAACATACAAGTTTTAGTCCAGCCTCTTTCCTTTCTTAACAAAAGTAGAATTTAACTGTGAACAATGGAGACTATATTTTTAAAAAGACATTGTCCTATTTAAACTGTCCAATCATAGTTAGCTGTTTGTTTAGATTGTGTTTAGTTTTTAAAAACTAATCTCAAAGTACTCCTGTTGCCTCGGCACCAGAAAATCATTTAATAGTTAAACTACAACAGAAAATATTTACCCATGCTGTATGTGACTTTCCACTTAATGCAGTTTGAAACAATGTATACAATCCCCTAAGTATGGGCTTCAGCCAGGACCTTAACTGGAAAAATGCTCTAATGTATTAGGAAACAAAGCACAGTACTCCACTGATATTGAACACAGTGTAGAGTAAAAGATGTTGAGATTAAGCAGTCGAGAGAGGTATGTGACAGTTCTATCCTGACCTAATACAGGTGAAAGATAGAGATGAAGTTGTATCTGAACTGTGAACATTTTATGATAAAGGCCAGCTAAAATGATAACGCTAGCATATAGTGTAGATTATTTGAAAATCCTTCTTGGCATTAGTCATGGTTTTACTAAATACGTTTGAGGCTTCTTCATATTGGTAACATCTGAATGTAATGAATCGTTACAATCTGATTTATATTTGATGAATTAAAATACTGATGACTTTAAGCACAGTGCTTAGCCCAAATAGTACTTAACTAATACAGAAAGAAGAAATGCAAATCAGTCATCATTCGTAGGATTACTAGTCCCATGTTGTTGTTTTTTCCCCTCAGAATCCTTGACCTTGAAGATGGTGAGTAGCCAGCCAAAGTACGATCTAATACGGGAGGTTGGTCGTGGTAGTTACGGTGTGGTGTATGAAGCAGTCGTCAGGAAGACCTCTGCACGGGTTGCAGTGAAAAAAATTCGGTGTCATGCTCCAGAGAATGTGGAACTAGCTCTACGGGAGTTCTGGGCACTGAGCAGTATCAAGAGCCAGCATCCAAATGTTATCCATCTGGAGGAGTGCATCTTACAGAAAGATGGTATGGTGCAGAAGATGTCACATGGTTCCAGTTCTTCCCTTTATGTACAGGTACATGAAGCTGGGAGAGGGATGGGAGTAATTTATGGGTGTCTAGTTGGGCAGGAAGAAATGGGGAAGGTATGGCCAGCTTTTTTTCTTTATATGCAGTGTAAACAATGCTAAGAGTTCTGTAGAGATGTTTGAATACAATGGGTTTACTAAACAGAATCTTCTGGATTTTCAGATTTACAGCCATGCAACTCCAGCAGACTTAATAATGAAAGTCACACAGCTAAAAATCCCATAGAGCGCTCACAATTTAAGAGAATGAAAACGAAACACAATCCAGATACACACTGTTGCATTTTCTGGGTAAAAGCCGTACAGCAGCTCTAATAATGAATGGACATTGTCTAATTTATTAAGACAGAACTCACAAGGATTTCTAAACGCCAGCTGTCCTCGGAAGAGGAAGTAACCATCTTTGCTTAGGAAGCCATTGCTTAGGATTCTGCCAGTAACCAGGAAGTCCATTACCAGAGTGCAAAAGAGATTTATTTATTTTTAAAAAGGGGCAAGTAAACCTTAAAAGCTTTTGGAAGGGAAGCAAAGGTGATGAGACCATGATTGGAATAGCTATCTGAGAAAGTAAATTCACATTTTGTATATAAATATTACTCTTCAATGTGTGACTAGCACATCCAGTGAATATTTATCAAATGTTAACACGTGACATAAATAAAATCATCACATTAAATATCAATTGTGTAAGCTGATCAGATATGTAATAATCAGATACTTGTTCCTGTTTCCTGCATCCAATGCAGGTCCTTTTTTATTAAATATTTATTATGGTAGCATTCAGTTAGGATTTAGGCCCCATTGTGCTGTATAAACATAGGAAGGCCTCTCAACTTAGTAGTCTTTTCGTTGTCTTTGATTCATTCATTGGACAATGTTAGACGTGACTGCTGGGGAAAATTGTGAAAGCGTCTAGTTCACTGTTGTTAAAGGGATCATTGAGGTATTATACCAGTGTTATTGACATTAAACTAGGTGAGCTAAAGAAACTTTCTATTTTGGATTGATGGAATAAGGATGATCTACAGGGTACTGCTGGCGTGACAAAGAACATTAATATATTTCTATTTTATTATTACTTGTATTGTAGCACCTACAGGCCTCAACTAAATCGAAGGTTCTTTATGCTAGATCCAAACACAGCAAATTATACTACCTGTCCCAGAGATCTTATAAGTATATAATTAGCTATTGTATCTAGGCTTTCAAAGAGGCTTGGGTAATTTTATAATGACATTTATAATTACACATGTTAAGATGGGGGCAGTCAAATCTCTTGCCCTGTCGCTACTCAAAAAATAGAACTCTCTAGAATTGGCCAGATGCAGTATGCAAGTAGTGAAGGGGGAGTGCCGCCTTTTGAAGTATTTGGGGACAGATACTCCACTGATATAAACTGAAGCCAATGGAACTATGACGGTTTAAACTAGTTGAGAAGCTGCCTGTTGATGTTGTGCCACTGTCCTGAGTAGGATATTGAACTTGGTGGACTAATGGTCTGAACTAAGGTGCTAAATACTATAAAGACTTGGCAGGGCTGCATGGAAGAGAAAAATGTACTACTATGACCTATTTCTCTAGACAGATTCCTCACTACTGCCATAGTGCATCAATTTCACTGTCATGAGGTGTGGGTAAAATGTGAATATGTAGTTTGAACAACATTTGTATTCCTTGCTCAATCTCTGCTTCTCGCAACCTTAAGAGCACAGTTATATTAACAATGTCACTTTCAAGCTGCCATGTGTGTCACACTCACTTTTCAGAAGAAGAGCCTCAATGTTGATTCAGAAAATGTTCTTAGGATGCTATATTAGCAGTTGCTTTGATTTTTGAAAATCAAAATATGTGATTATGTCCAATATGTATTGGTAGTATGTATTGTTTATTGTTAACACAAATGGTTTGAAATGCTTAGCATCCAGAATGTGCTGAAAGCCACCTCACGTAAGCTGAAAAAGCAAACGTACAGTTGTGCAACTAGGACTAACAAAGCTGATTGATTGTTTCATTAGTTTTCATGTAAATCAGTAACTGGAAATTCCTGCTCAAATATATTCCATGCGTCTGGGAAAGTAGCTCGTTAATAAGTGATTACTTTAAAATAACTTCAACAAAAGCAGAAGCCTGTTAGTTTCTATTGCTGTTTAGCAATGCATATTGATGGTTCTTCATTAGAAGTTATTCGTGGAGATGGAGTGAAAAGTGAGTTACAGAGATCCATTTTGTAATGTTTCATCAGCAGAGGACAAGTAACTCCTTGCCACTGTATCAATGCTACTTGCTGAAACACTATTTGGATTCAGAGGGGTAGCCGTGTTAGTGGACTATATCCTACCCATCCAATGGGTAGGATATAGCCCACTATAGCCGTGCTAGTGGGCAATATCCTACCCATCTGATGAAGTGGGTATTAGTCCACGAAAGCTTATGCTTTAATACTTTTAGTTACTCTTTAAGGTGCCACAGGACTCTTTGTCACTATTTGGATTCAGGTTGCTAGAGTGGGTGAATCTAGCTTTGCTGTGGGTGGGACACTGCCCAGCTGAAACAGATGGAAGGTGATACCTGGGTATCTTTCAAAATACATCTGATGAAGTGGGTATTAGCCCACGAAAGCTCATGCTTCAATACTTTTGTTAGTCTTCAGGGTGCCACAGGACCTTTTCACTTCTGGAAATCCAGACTAACATGGCTACCTCTCTGATTTTTTTCAAAATACTGTTCTCTGCCCATAGCTCTAGGTTCTAAATTGGAGTTTGAGCTATATTCTTCAGGCAGAGAATTAGTAGGATTGTCAAATTCACTGACTTTTTTTTAAAAAACAAATTTTTTACACTAAATAGATAAGAATACAACTTCTCTCTGTTCATTTCTTTTATTAATTTTTCAGTCAGTAGGTTTTTTTTTGTGAATTCTGCTTCCTGAACAGGCATGTGAAATCTCTCTTCCTTGTTACAGCTTGTAGAGACCTCATTAAAAGGAGAAATAGCCTTTGATCCCAGAAGCGCCTATTATCTTTGGTTTGTGATGGATTTCTGTGATGGAGGAGATATGAATGAGTACCTGCTATCCCGAAAGCCCAGCCGCAAGACCAACACCAGTTTCATGCTTCAACTCAGCAGTGCCCTGGCTTTCCTTCACAAAAATCAGATTATCCATCGTGATCTCAAACCTGACAACATTTTGATCTCACAAAGCAGAATGGATGCTAATGACTTGGAACCTACTCTGAAAGTAGCTGATTTTGGGTTAAGTAAGGTATGTTCAGCTTCAGGACAGAACCCTGAAGAGCCTGTCAACGTAAATAAATGTTTCCTTTCAACAGCATGTGGGACTGACTTCTACATGGCCCCTGAAGTCTGGGAAGGACATTACACTGCAAAAGCAGACATTTTTGCATTGGGGATTATAATTTGGGCAATGCTAGAAAGGATCACCTTCATAGACACTGAGACTAAGAAAGAACTTTTGGGGAGCTATGTGAAGCAAGGGACAGAGATTGTACCAGTTGGGGAGGCACTTCTAGAAAACCCCAAAATGGAACTTCTCATCCCTGTAAAGAAAAAATCTATGAATGCCCGTATGAAGCAGCTAATTAAGGAAATGCTAGCTGCCAACCCACAAGACCGTCCTGATGCTTTTGAACTAGAACTTAGATTGGTCAAAATTGCTTTTAAAGACAGCAACTGGGACACGTGACCTCGAATACTCTGAAACCTCTCAACAGAGCTGCTTCTGTTTTTTAACAACGGTGCAGCCTTTTATGGCAACAAAAAAAACAAAACAAACCTGAACTGAGAACTTCAGGGTTTAGATTTTACCAACTGAATTTCTTTTGATTTGCATAAATTAAAGTAAACTTGAGTTGGCCATTTTGTTATGAATACATTTATATGTATATTACCAAGATGTTCTACTCCAGTGTGGATGTAAAGATGATCATTTATATAATTTGCCAAGAAAATTCATGAGTTGAGATGTTCTTGCTTTCCAGAAATATGTTGTATGGAGTATTGCAGACATTCAAGTTTCTTATTACAGTATTAGGAACTCCCATGGAAGAGGAGGTTTGCATGCTGGTAATGCAAATCCTTGTGCTTTGTAAAGTAAATGTAAGTGTATATATTTATGTATATGTGAGTGACCGAGCGTGTGAGTTTGCATTCCATAGAGAGAAAATGCCACTTTTGTTTAAATTATTTGGTGTGAATCTGGATGATTGGGATCTGTGAGGAGAGTAAATGAAAAACATACTTCCCTCCCCACTACCAAATGAATTGTTTTTTACATTTTTATTTTTATAGCCTATAAATGTAAACAAAAATGGGCCTAAAACTTGACTTTGTAGACAAAAATGCAATGCAAAGGGATCAGAAGATTTAAAGGTGCTGAGATGTTTCTTAACTGAGCACTAACTGCCTACTAAGGTTGTAGCTGAGGGAGTCAAATTACAGATTTATGCAATCATGTGCTAGCTTGTTTTTTAGGTCATTAATTATTCAATTTTATTTTATGTTGATAACCAAATACTCTAACACCTTAGGCTACAGTTTCCTAACATGCCTGCACTTGTGCATCTATAATCCAGTTGCAACTAGAGCACTTTTGGGATGGTTATTTAATGAACTTGGTTTATGAAAATATAGGTGCTGTACTTAATAGAGGAATCCAGCAGATAAAATAGTACTCTAAGATTCTTCCCGCTCCCCCCAAAAAAGACTTGCCCTTTTGTTTGTTATCCAGATCTGTTAATCACTTGCTCTTCCTCTCTTCTTGGCATTGATGCAATTATGTCACTAAACATGATCATGCTGTGGGGATGATTTTGTTAAATGGTAAGCATCTCCATTTTCAAATGTGGGAGAGAAGTCCTAAAATTCAATGTGTGAATGAAATATTACTGCTTCAGTTGAACCTTTCATGTGGAAAACTTTAACCAATCCTTGCATTGTTTTGCTACATATTAAGAGGTAGTGTTTTATTCCATTTGATTTGATTTGATTTTTTAATCCTTGATGTTAAGTCTAAAAGTTTTGAAATAGTACAAGGCTTTTAACCCAAATCCACAAAAAAGGATCCATAAAGTAATGGAGAACGTTCATGAAGAGTGCATTCTAGGGTAGGCTAAAACACCTTTGCAGTAGTGTCATGAACACTCTAGCTCAAGTGCATGATCTTACTTGCTTACCCTTTAAATTGGTCATAACTGGGGGAGAAGAGCTGAGACTAAATTTACTCCTCCAAATGTCATGTATAATTGGTGAGTAAAATCTTAAAGTTGCAGTGCTCTTTTAAACAACTTTTTTTACAAAACCAAGTTCGTGAAATGTTTAAAACTTTCAAAATGAAAAACGCTTCTTTGGGTTTGAACATTTCCCTGGATGCTTGCAATCCAAACATTGCACCCTATTGCTGCTGTGTGAACATCAGAAAGTGAAACTGACCAGTCAGTGTTTACTGTCCCCATATGAATGAAGTGAAGTGAACACTTACCACAAACGAAATGTACAGTTTGTCCCTCCTAAAATAAAGGGAAGGGAACATGAAGCAGGGTTAGTGGTCACTTTACTAAACTTCTAGGAATTTGAAAGAGCCAATTGTATTCTATCTTTGCACAGTATAGCGTAGTGGGTTAGCAGGAAACAAGGAACCTGGATTTTATTTTTGACTCGCTTTGTCACCATAGGCAAGTTATTTAACTTCTGAGTCTCTCAAATGAATATACATCCATGTTTCAAAGGTGTATTGGTTCTAAAGCATTTAGAAATCTGAATTGGTTCTAAAGCATTTAGAAATGCATTTCAGATTTCAGGATAGATGTACTGTCATGTTGAGATGTTGATAGAACATATTGGGCCAGAACCTTAGCTGGTATAAATTAGCATAGATTTCAGTAGTGTGGTGCTGATTTATACCAACTGAAAATTGGCCCCTGGTCATCTTGAACAGACTTATAGGGATGTCACTGTCTTGCATGTGACTTTGTCTGTAAGGGTAAGGTTGGAATTTAAACTTTATAATTAATAAATGGTACTTATTTGAAGTCATCTGTTCATTCTGTTAGTTTTGTAAGTTGAATCAATATACCAAAAGCCCCAGCTTGCCTTTAAAGACAAGGTCACAGTGCAAGGAGGAAGGTATAATTGACTGTGCAATGTATTAGTAACATTCCATCATTGAAAAGTTGTTGCTTTTTTGAGGATTATGTAAATGAAAGATCGTGCCCTGCTAGAACTACAAACTCTTGAAGACTTTAAAAATATCAAAATACCAAAGCAGGGATAATAGTCTGTTCACTAATGTGCCCTAAAATGTTAGTCTGTCTTGGAATAATATTTAGCACTTACCTTCTTTTGTGAATCAATTAATCTCCCTTAACTGTTTCAAAGGATAACAGTGAATCTGCTTCTTGACTTCAGCTGAGAAATTATTTGAAAGCGATAGTTAATGGATCATACAGTAGAACTGTTGATTTCCCAAAGTGTTTCTTTGCACTGATTGCCACTTTAAAGGCTGAGGGTACCTATAAGACCCTCTCATGGTGCTTAGCCTAGTGGTGGTGTTGAAGCTGAGTGTTTCATTAGTTAACACTGAATGATAATCCTTGAGGTCTGTGGTTTTTGTGTGATTTTGTTTGTCTTTTTATCTTTGTTGTAAAACGTTTGATAAATCAAACTATTGTAGCAGCTACAAAATAATTCACCAGCATGACACAAAGGTCAAGATACTCATCAGCACTTCAGAAAGAGAAGACTTTCTGATCTTTCTTTAAAATTGTAAAATATATTTTATGAAGAATTTATAAAGGGAGAAAATTATTGTGTAATTTATTAAGTTCATGACTGTTTTGAAATAAAATTGGAATTTAAAAGAAACCTTTGGAGACTGTAGAGAAACTTTCTTCCTAGTCTGTGTCATTAGGCTGTATATTGAATCATCACCTAACTACAGACTTTTGTCTGTTTAGTCACTTGCTTGCCAGGAAAGGACTATTGAATAGTATCAGTTTCTTAGTATTAAATGAATTTAGTGCTTGTGAAAGATGCTAAATTGATGTCTTTTGACCCCTGAAGTCTCTTGTCTATTTAGGCTTGGCAGAATTCATTTTTTATAATTTTTTTGATAATTTGACGTCAGTTTATTTTAAGCATTTAAACTTTTTTAAAAAAAATTTCACAGCTGTAGGAAGTTATGGAGGGGTCAGACAATAGACATTGAAATTTCACCTGCAGCATTTATTATAATATTAAAAAATGTGTTTAAGTAAGGGTGGGGGAGGGGCCATGCAGAGAAGCTTGCTGTGTGAAAGGGGTCACCAATACAAAAGTTTGAGAACCACTGCATTAGAATGACCTTTGGGCTGTTAACCTGTGCTCAAATACACACCAATGGGAGATTCATCTTAGGGGGATGTCTGTGTTGTGCATTGGAATAATCAGACTTATTCCAGAACAATGCTACACACTGTTCTGAAGGTGTGTGGAAATTGTCACCTGCCCAGCAATGACATCTTGCAACATTAGCCTCACTGCAAAGAATTGGAGGGAAGCATCAAAGAAAGGTACTAACTGGCACTTCTCCTTCCTCAAGCATAGTGTGTGTGCAGAATGCCCAGATATGACCTTATTGTTTAAACTAGTCTGGTTTTAAGTTGGAGCTGGAAAAAAGCCTCCTCAATCAGAGGGCAGCTTAGGTTGCTTAGACAGATCCTGGAGCCTGTTAGATGTAATTGACTCTCTTTTTTTTTTTGGGGGAGTCATGTGAAATGACACTGACTCCCTAGCATGCTGGGGTCCTTGGCTATGGCTTCTAAGGACTACAATAATGCTAATAATTATAATGATAAATCTTAGTAGTGATAATGAGTGGAAATATTCTAAAAATAATCTCCATGATTAATTTAAAAAATAGTAGTATGAGTGTTCCAGACTGAGGGATAGTATAACTGGGGTGCGATGAATAATGTATAGAATAGCACAAGCTGTAAACTTTATACATTCTATTTTATCTTCTGACTCTCCTGTCCCTCCAGCAAAGAAATCTTTTTCATCTTTACTAATGCACCTAAATCCAGACCTACAATACCCCACCTATCCCAGTGGAGAAAATGGACCAGGTTCCCAGCTGTGAAAGATTTGTGTGCTAAAAACAATAAGCTAATGAGTTCCTCCCCGTGACCCTTAAAGTATACATTTTTGCTACAGGATAAAACTGATTTAATTCAAGGCAAAACTGTCCCAATTCCTTGACTAACTGACTTTTTATTTTTTATTTCAATTTTTTTCCAGAGTGATAATTTTTAAACAAACTAAATTCCCATCCCACAGATGAAATAAAAGGCTAAACCTACTAAATTCTGAATATGTATTGCAGATTAATTTAAAAAAAATAATTAAATTCAAATTAATTTAAAAACAATTTAAGTGATGGGACTCTCTGGCCCAGCAGTTAGATGCAACGAAGGCAACATTTTTCACATGTTAACACAGCTACTTTATTTCCCTCATTTTGCAATGTGTTAAGCTGTAGTCTGATCTTACTCATATTGTATTTATTAGCAGGGTGTTGCTCTTGGGTGCTGGGGTTGCGAACTTGTTTTTGTTTTTGCTTTTGCTTTGTGTTCATTTAAATAATGCTCTTCTCTGTGCTTTGGCCAATCGGGGCTCCTTCCTAAATTGCAGCGTAATGATAGACGTTTCTTTTGTGGTTTAGATAAAATCCTGTCTGAGGAAACCTACAGTAATTATGCCCCGCCCCTTGGAACACTGCCCTCTCTCTTAAAGTGCTGTTCTTCTCCCTCTCTTAACATTGACTGTTTGTTAGTACAAGGTCCATTTGAGCTTGAAGTCTGCATAATGAGCTCAGAAGGCTTTTGTGTACTGTTTTTTCTTTCCTACCAAGTATTGATGTTCATGATTCTTTTATGCTTGTATGTGCTAATTAAAGATCTTTCTAAACTTCTGCTGAAGAGCTGTAAGGGAGGAGAAAAGGGGAATGAACTTCTGCTAGAATACAAAGGATACTGCTTCAAGGTAAACTAGCAAAAGATGTTTAAACACAAACCATTTTAATAGGGCCCCACAGCTTGCAGGACATGTGCTGTGCCTCATTTCTTTTTCAGTCATGAGGTGATCAGCTGATGCAAAGTGCTGGTTATTCTTATAGGTACAGTCCTACCAGTTAACAAAGAAGCATTTGTTACACCCCATATTGGATGCTGCAAAATGTCTGTGTCTCTGACCTATCTGGTGAATATGAAAATACATTAGAATAATAATACCCAGCTCTTACAGTGCTTTCCATCCGTAGATCTCAAAGTGCTTTATGAAGGAGATCAATATCATTATCCCCATTTCAGAGATGGGTAAATTGAGGTACCGAGGTGAAGTGACTTGTCCCAGGTCATCCAGCTGGCCAGTGGTAGAGACAGGAATAAAAGCATTGGTCTTCAGAGTACCTGAGCAGTGCTCTCCACTAGGCTGCACTGCCTCAGACTGGCTGGTAAACTGCTGACTAAAACGGAAGGTAACTCTGTAAGGAATGACAGATACTTGTGCCACCTCCAATATTTATCCAGTTCAACTAGCATGGTCTATTGGCTGTAACTTGTAACTTTCAAATGTCTCACTGAGTAATATGGAGCGTGGCCACGATCAAAAACTGATCTTTTCCAGAGGCTGCCTGGGTTTTGAACGGCCTTACGTTAGTGTTGACAGGGATAAGATCTAACTCTTAGCTCTTTTTTATCAGATAAAGTATGTTTATTTCTTAGCTACTGAAGATGGATTTTTTTTAAAAAAAGAAACCCTAGGGGCACGCAGAGAACTCTTACATTTTTGTTTTCATTGAAAGCCCTGGAGACTTAGAAATAGAAATTTTCTATACAGTAGTGACAAAGAGTCCTGTGGCACCTTAAAGACTAAAATTTTTTTAGAGCATAAGCTTCCGTGGGCTAGTACCCACTTCGTCGGATGCATGCAGTGGAAGAATCCAGGGGCAGGTATAAATAGGTAGGCAAGAACCAGGTGGGAGATAACAAGGTTAGTCCAATCAGGCTGAACCAGCTTGTTATCTCTAAGCAGGGAGGGTGAGGTGTTCCTCTAGCAGTTGAACTGGAGGTGTGAATAGCGAGAGAAGAGAAGCTGCTTTTGTAGTTAGCTAACCATTCAAAATCTCTATTCAGTCCCAAATTGATTGTGTCAAATTTGCAAATGAATTGCAGCTCTGCAGTCTCTCTTTGCGGTCTGGACTTGAAGTTTTTTTGCCGCAAAATGCTGACCTTTAAATCTTCTATGGTGTGTCCGGTGAGGTTGAAGTGCTCTCCTACAGGTTTTTGAATATTGCCATTCCTGATATCTGATTTGTGTCCATTTATCCTTTTTCATAGGGACTGTCCAGTTTGGCCGATGTATATAGCAGAGGGACATTGCTGGCACATAATGGTGTATATTACATTGGTAGATGTGCAGGTGAATGAACCAGTGATGGTGTGGCTGATCTGGTTTGGTCCTGTGATGGTGTTGCTGGTGTAGATGTGTGGGCGGAGTTGGCATCGAGGTTTATTGCATGGATTGGTTCCTGAGTTAGAGTTGTTATGGTGCGGTGTGCTGTTGCTGGTGAGAATATGCTTGAGGTTGGCAGGTTGTCTGTAGGCCAGGACTGGCCTGCCTCCCAAGGCCTGTGAAAGTGAGGGATAACACGGCAACCTCTCTGGTTCTATACAGTAGTGAAAACTTTGCCTCAGGCCACTCCACTAATGTCCCTTCATGTGACATGGAAAGACTGTTTCCAGGGGAGTGAAGGTGCCCATTTGGTCTATGGCCTCTCTGTTGTTACTGCTACAATGTTCCCACTCTTGGTGGTTTATTAATGTGGAGCCCTGTTCAGTGAGAACGCCAGGGAGACCCATCAAACTGATTTCACTGAAGTCGCTGGAAGTGGTATCCTGGAGGTGGAATGTCCCTTGCTGCAGATTAAGCCCATTACTTCTTGTCCTACCTTTAATAGACACAGAGGACAGTGGCACTCTTAGAAGAGACGTATCAGGAGTCCTGGAAACCATCCTTGAACCGCTCACCTCACAAAGAGCCAGCTTCCTCCAGAGCAGCGTTTCCCAAACTGTGTTCTACGGAACACTGGTGTTCCACACGATGTGAATAGGCATTCCGTGAAAGAATCGTAATCAAAAAAAGTCTTAAAATGTGCCAAATTTAAAATTAAAAAAAATTTAAAGCCTAATTTACAACTCTTTTTGAATGACTGTAATTTATAAAATAAAATATATTTGAGCATAAATAATGCAATTTTTATTTGGAAACCAAATGACTATAAAATAATATCATAAGCATTCTGTAACTATATACCAGGCTAAAAAGTGTTCTGTGGCTACAGAAGTTTGGGAAACACTGCTCTAGAATCTTTCAACCAGTTGTGCACTCGTCTTAGTCATTTCATCTGGACTGCATTTTCCTAGTTTGCTTGTGAGAATGTCAGGAGGGACTTTTAAAAGTCTTACTAAAAATCAAGATACGTCTACTGCTTCCCCCTTTTGCCCTTCCTTCCCCATCCACTGGGACAGTAACCATGTGCAAGAACAAAATTAGGCTGGTTTGGCATGATTTTTTTTTTCCCCTCAATAACGTTGGCTATTCCTTATAACCCTATTATGCTCTAGGTGCTTACTAATTGACTGTAAGCCCCATTTCCCTTTCCTACCCGGCATCCCCCCCTTCCTATCAGTGCTGTTGAGAAGCTGTAGATGACTATTATGAATTAAATACCTTGAACATCAAACAGGTTTCACTGCCTTGATCCTTTTTGTGTTTGATTTATAGACCATTACTGTACCCTCCTGCCCCCCGCCCCCCCAAGCTCTAGTTGCATGTTGAGGGCCTTCTACCTAGATAAACGGAAGACCACGCCCAGACATAGAAATCTAGATGCCCTCAGCTCTGGTGCATCAGCTGATCTTGCAGTGGGACAGTCCTACTGACCTTCATCGATAAAGGACTTTTACAGACTAAAACAAACAAGCAGAATTGCACCTAGGAACAGACTGGCATGTTACATGCTCACTGTGGCATCTGAATGCTTTTAAAAAAACAATCTGAATCCAGATGAGTGGTTGCCACCCAGCCCTGAGTTCTCTTCCCCTTTTTCCAGCTGCTGGGAGGATTTTGTACAGTTTCACATCACTCTCATCTTGCCAGTCTTATTTTGCCCACTATAGGCAGAGTCGTATATGGCTTTTGTTCTTTCTTTTGTATCTTGGCTCCTGCTGTATCCTTCGAGCAGTCAAGCTAGGAAAAACCTGATGGAGTGAAAGGTAAGTTGAACTCAGGAGTCTTTACTATCCAGTCATCTAACTCTGGTCAGGGAAGGACTAGGAGATGACATGGTAGTAAAAACACCTGAGCTCTGTTTATGCTCTAGCTCACTGGTTGACAAGCAGGGCTTCACATCCCCCTGAGGGTATGCAGAGGCCTTCTAGGGGATACATCAATTCCTCTAGATCAGTGTTTCTCAACCTGGGGGTTGCAGCCCCAGTGGAGTCACATGACAGGTTAATATTGCAAGTGCAGGGTCAGCAATAGAGATTGGCAAGCAGACCAGTGCCTGGGGCCCCAAGCCAAAGAGGGCCCCACAAAGCTAAGTTATATGCTTCAGCCTTGTCCCCTGGGGCTCAGTCTTCAGACAAGACTCACAAGTGAAAAACGGGTCGAAGTATCGCACTGAAATGTAAGTACAAGATTTATATTCCAGTTGATCTATTTGAACGTTATATTGTAGAAATGGGAAAGTCAGCAATTTGTGAGTAATAGTGCGCTGTGACACGTTTTTGTATT
The DNA here is from genome assembly GCA_007922305.1 of Dermatemys mawii. Taxonomy (NCBI): domain Eukaryota; kingdom Metazoa; phylum Chordata; order Testudines; family Dermatemydidae; genus Dermatemys; species Dermatemys mawii. The sequence goes on from ML677388.1 coordinate 7,928,273, forward strand.
TTTATGTCTGGTTTTGTAAGCAAGTAGTCTTTAAGTGAAATGAAAGTTGGGGTACACAAGACAAATCAGACTCCTGAAAGGGGCATGGTAGGCTGGAAACGTTGAGAACCAAGTCTAGCTTACACTATTGCTAATACTGGTGGCACACTACAGATCAGGATTTTACCAGTATAGATGCAATCTCACCATGCCCCTTGCATAATGTTGCTCTGAACACAATGGATACACACATGTAACATCTATTTTTTTAAAAGTACACATGTAAAATGGCAAAATATTCCACACACAAATATTCTAAGCATGTTCTCTCCTGCTCTCTAGCAAAAAACCCTTGGTTGCATTATAAGTGCCAGCAGTCTCTCTGGGCAAGAAAAAGTTTGAAAGCTTTTGTTAAATGTGTAAAATTTTAACTAAGTTACAGAAAGAAAAGTTGCATTCGTTTTCATCAGTGCAGCAAGCTGATAGCTCACGAGAGCCTGTCCTAGAGAAACTGGAGAATTCAGTTGAGTCAGTGAGTAGCTGTCTTCCAGAGGAGTCCGGATGTCTGATTTCGGGATGTCTGCCCTGCCATCTGACCCGTGACTGCAGCGCACGGGTAGACCTACTCACCCTCGTTTCACCCACGCTACCATGGCTAAAAATAGCAGTGTGGATGCAGCACTATGGGCTATTGACATGAGCATGTACCAGCCCATGCACCTGTGTCTACACAGCTATTTTTAGCTTTGCTACTGTGAGTACGTCAACATGATGCAATCACACCTGAGACTGCAGTATGGCCGTGCCCTTTGTGGACAGGGAGGGCTGTTGTACTGCTGGAGATGCTGGAATGGCTGGCATCCTCATTGCTTCTAATCGTTAAAGATCTCTTCTCACTTTTGCAGGAGTCTGGCTCTAGGCCTGGCTGTCCAGGTAAACTTCCATCTCTGCAAGGAGGGGCGGGAGAATGCGTTCCCCTGTCACTCACTCCGGGGCCCCTGGCATTGGCTATTGTCGGTAGACAGGATACAGGGCTGGATGGACCTTTGGTCTGACCCATTACAGCCGTTCTTATGTAATAAGCCTGAAACGCTGCTGCTCAGGGCTGGAAATAAAGGGCTTCTAGTTCTTTGCGACTCAGCTGAGCTGAGAATAGAGGCAGAACTTGGAGATTTAATTTAGTACAGCAGCAAAAGCAGACGTGCTCCCGAGACTCCAGTCCCGGGAGCTGCTCTTTTCCAGTCTTCTGAGGGAAGCTGGAGCTGGCTGGGTTACTGCTGGCTGACGAGGCCTCTGATGAGGCCTTTGCTGTTGTACCTGGAGAGGAATGGTGGCTTATCCAGCAGCAAGCTGGGCTGCTGTTAGCTGATGACTCGATGGGGCTCTATGGCATGATCCGATTTCAGCATGCGCTGTGTGTGTGCTGCTGGCTGGTGTGGCAGGAGCCGCTGGGGACTGTTCTTGTGTGTTTTTGTCTCTCTGCCTGCCAGGAAGGTGCAGGCTACCATCAAAGGTTTGGTAAAAGGGCCAAGCATTAGCCGGAACAATCCCCATCCGCTCGGCTGCTGCTATTACTCGCCTCTGTCTTTACCAGAATAGCTGGGTGAATTCCAGCACTGGAAAGAAACTGAACATAGTAAACCGTGATGCGGGCTGGTGGGAGGGCTGCAGAACTAAAAATAAGAGACAGGATGTTTTTAACACTGTGTTGTTTTTTTCCAGCTTAGTGTTTCCAGCATGGGACCCTCCTGTCCCAGAAAGTTGGCGGAGGGATTCCTCATTTCCTGCTCTGAGTGATCCTCTCGCTCCCCCGTTCTCACTCTCCACCTCAGCTGCAAAGCGTGAGAAGGCCCATGCGTGTGGGCCTGGCACTTGGGTGTGAAATAGCTTGCTGAGGTTCTTGCGCCTCGTCCCCTCTGATCTGTGCACAAAAAGCTGGGCTCAGCCATGTCTGAGGTTGCCCTGTTCTCCAACTGGACCTGCCCAGCTTTCTGCAGGAACAGTAGCACTTTGCTCTTCGCAAGTGCCTTCCACCTGCTCTGGACACCGAAGCATTTTACTCACGGCAGCAGAGATCACGGCAGCTGGGGACAGGGGTGAATATCATTCCAGAAGCACAGAGAAGTTAGCCTCAGAGAAGCCTCTTCCCTCCCCACCCTTAGGTGATGGATGCCCTTGGCTCCTACTGCAGTCAGTGAGAGCAGGGGGTCAGCACCTTTGAAAATCAGCCCCCATGTGGCTTATCCAAGCCATGCACAGTGACTCTGGGGCAGAGATGTAGGAACAGAACGTAGGACTCCTGGCTCCCGGGCCTATGTCTCCTTCACTCATATGGAGAACCACCCAAGTGAGGGGCTAGTATTATGTCTGTAAGTACGTGGACAGTGCAGTCTAGCAGTTAGAGCAGGACCCTGAAAATCCAGACCATTGGAGTCTTTTTGCCACTGACTTCCCGACTGACCTTGGCCAGGGCCGTTGCTCTGGGTTGCAGTGGGTTCAGTTACTGCAGGTTTAGGAAGTGCTGTGAGATCCTTTGCTGGAAGGCCGTAAAGAAGGGCAGAGTGTTGCTGGCCACCTCAGCACTTGGTCTACTGTTGCTACATGAGCAGCAGTTAAAAAAGCCCCTCAGAAGGAACCTATCTCTGGTATTTTCACAGTCCATAAAGTGTTAGAGCATAAGCTTTCGTGGGCTAATACCCACTTCGTCAGATGCATCTGCCAAAGTGGGTATTAGCCCACGAAAGCTTATGCTCTAATACTTTAGTTAGTCTTTAAGGTGCCACAGGGCTCTGTCACTTCTGCTATTCCAGACTAACACGGATACCTCTCTGATTCTTGACAGTCCATAAAGGCTCCCACCATCCCACATGGAGTGGTGTCATTAGCAGGAAAAGTAGGATTGAAGCTCAGCCATTGCTAGTCACTGTGTGCCCTCCTGATGGCACTCAGATCTGACGCCGTGTGTGCAGCTGCTGCTGTCTCTTTCCCTGCCAGAAGCAAGGGGCGGCCTGCAAATCATGTGTTTTCTTTACCCCGACTCCCCCCCC